>CM076579.1:149032800-149396949 GCA_034641835.2 Pinus albicaulis | reverse complement strand
CAAGGCTGCCCCTTGTCACCTTTTCTTTACATCCTAATGGTTGATTCTCTTAGCAGGAAATTAGATCACAACAGAAGAAATGCTACCTTAACAGGCCTCACAATCAACAGAGGAACCAAAAGAATTAATCATTCTTTGTTTGCAGATGACACCCTCCTAATGGATGGAGCATCTTGTATAGTTTCCAGAAGATTTAAAACCATTCTAGACAGTTTCATGGATGCTTCAGGAGGACTGATTAACATGGGAAAAATTTTGTTTACAGCTGGAACACCCCCCCCCCCCAAAGAACTCTTCAATGTATGTCTCCAATTCTGGAAATTCCTTTCAAGAATAATTGGAGTCATTTTCAATATCTTGGGTTGCCTATCACCAAGAAAAATCTAAAGACAGAAATATGGAACAAATATCCTGAAAAGATGAAAAACAAAATTCAAGCGTGGGGGGTGCTTTGGCTAAATCAAGCGGGCCGAATCATCCTTATTAAATCAATTCTTTCAGCCTTGCCCTTATATCAGTCCGCATTAATAGCAGTGCCAGCAAGCATCCACAAGAAAATTGAAATCATCATCAAAATTTCTTATGGCAAGGAGGGAAAATCGAAACAAAAAAGTTTAGCCTTGTAAATTGGAAACAAGTTACTGCACATTACAAAAATGGAGGTCTCTCCATAAAAACCCCTAGGATATTGAATCTAGCTCTAGGAACCAAGATTGCTTGGAGGTTCCTTACTAGAGATAGACTCTAGTAGAAAGCAGCATTAGAGGAAAAACATCTTAATGCTCCAAGAATATCTATCTTGGAGAGAAGCCCTCCCACAAGACCCTGCACCAAAAATGGAAACTCATCTCCGGTGCAATTCAATTAATCAAGGAACACATCTCCATAAGGCCTAGAAATGGGGGAAGGATCAGCCTTTGGATGGACAACATAATCGGAAATCCTACCTTAGGTAGCAACCAGGACATCAAAGATCTAAAGATTTGGATGATAAGATAATAATACAACAAATTGGGGGACATATCCAAATGGGAAACTGATGGCACTTGGAAACATTGGGACAAACCCAACTTGCCCAGTGATTTAATTAATCAATGGAATTTCATGACTTCTCTCCTCAAAGGAGTTGCACCAATAGACAAAAATACCCAAGATGCTTATTTCTGGAAGCCTACTGGAGGAGAGTACTTAGTTAAGACGGGATATGAAAAAATACAAGACCATGAGAGGTAGCAAGAATGGAAATATTGGAAGCAGGCCTGGAAGGTGGAAACCCTTCCAAAAATTAAAAAATTTCCTATGGACCCTGCTTCACAGAAAATCTCTAACATCATATAATTTTTAAAAAAGAGGAATATATGGCCCTTCTCAATTCCCTCTCTGTGTGAAGGCAGAGGAAACAATTCAACACCTCTTCCTAGAGTGCCCTTTCCCTAGAGAATGTTGGGAGAAAATGGTGTCACCCATCGATGCAAATCTGAATTATAGACTCCCTTTAAATCAATTTATAAGCAAATGGAGAAGCAACTTCCCCCACTCCTTCAAAAGAAAATCCACAATTCAGAGGTTTTGGAATAGCCTTCCATCCTTCCTCTGCTGGAAAATATGGCTAGCCAGAAATGGGAAAGTTTTCAAAAACAAAAAATCCACAGTAAACACAGTGACTTCTAAGGCCTGGGGGCTGATGACTGATTTTCTCATAGATAAAGGGCTTTATGTAATAGATATGAATCATGTACAATATGATGAAAGAAGCTGGATCAAATTCGCTCTTACTAAGATCACCATTCACCACTTGCCAAAATTTACAAAGGTCTATCAAATCTCGAAAGTAATAAATATTAAGGCAGAGTTCCAAAGGTGGATCAACTCTCCCAACAGGCCCTGTCTTTTCTTCGATGGAGCCTCAAAGAAAAATCTGGGCAAAGCAGGAGCAGGTGGCCTCATTATCCTCAAGTAAAATATCAGTCAGATACAATACAGCTGGGGGATGGAAGAAATGTCAAATAATAAAGCAAAGGCCTATGGACTTCTTTTAGCAACGCAATTATTTTTGGAAACTCCTCTATCATCATTCAAGCAATGGTGAGTGGTAACCTCCCAAAAAATGTAGCTCTCTGGAAAATTCTGCACAGCGTTAAGCATCTTGAAAGACAGATTGGAGAGATAGATTACTATCACATCTTCAGAATAAACAATAAGCAAGCGGATTCCCAAGCCAATGATGGAGTACAAAGAAATGTTGTCCAGGTCAAAATTGACAGGTTCACAACCCACCTCCCTATTCCATGATGTTGCTTCTTATAATCCTTTTCTTGATGCACTTCCATCCTTACATAGGACAGCAGATTCGCAGCCAAGACAAGAACATATTCCCTAACTCCCCTCACATCAATCCCTCTGAATCTTCCATGCGCAATCTCCCAAATATTTCCAGCATCTTGGCGTAGGGTGCCCTTATCCAAAATCTTTTTTTCTTTCTCATGACTCTTAATTGTTGCACTGCCCCTCTTCTCTTATATAATTCTCTTGAGAAGGCCTGACTCTCTACAGATTATCCCATTTTCTCTGTTGAGCATCCTCGTTTCATGCTTTTCAGCCCCTTAATGCTCTTTCCCCTTACTCGATTTCTCCCTCAAATTTTTGTTCAGATATCTCTAACTTTCCCTTCCTTTTTTGCAAGAGCATATGGCTTCCCCAGCTTTATTGGATCATGCATCTTGAGTCTCTTTTGCGCTCTCATAGCTCCCCCCCCCTTACACCCCTTTTTCCGCCCCCTCTCTTCCTTCCCCTTAACATTCCACCTTTTGGGGAGCTTCTCCAATCCCCCTCTCAATCACTTTCATCTATATTCCCTTTAACAGAAAAATCAATTTCATTCTCAGAAAAGAAGGCAGTAGCATTGTCACAAGAAGACACAACAATGCACCCATCAGAGAAGGATACACAACTATCAAAGGTAGATCAAAGTTATCTACAGCCAGTAGAAAAGGAAGCAGTGCAGTCTCTCCCTATTTCTTCAAGCACATGGATTCTCCAGATGATAAAAAACACCCCTATTCATTTTGTAAATCTCATAGAGTGGTGATTGAAAATCTAAGGAATCAAATTCAACAATAAAAAGCGCTCACTAAAGTAGAAATGGATATACTCCATGAGCAATGGGATACATGCATCAAAGACTTAATGAAGGCTCAAAATCGATGCAACCATATGGAAGAGTCAATCAACTTTCTGCGAGAAGCCATCATCAAAAATTCAAAACAAGGATCCACCTCTCTGGATCATGGAAGTGGATACAGAAATAATGAGAACATTGTGAATAAATGACCCTTCAAATATTCACGCCTTCTATGTTTTCTATCAGGTTAATAGGTGATAATATATTTTTAAAATGAAAGTTAAATGTATCCTTCTTTTAGAACAGTTTATACAGCAATATAGCACAAGTGGAATAGTATCTACTTCAGAAAGGATAGATAAAAATAGCAGCAACGGTAACACTCAAGCAGTAATGCACCCCCAGCAGATAAATCCATCTTGTAAGCTGATTGGGGTGATTTTGTAACGAGGAAATTCTTCTCCTCCTCTTTTTCTGATAATACAACATAACCGAACTTGTATGAAAAAATATATATATATATATATATATATATATATATATATATATATATATATATATATATATACATATATATATATATATATATATATATATATATATATATATATATATATATATATATATATATATATATATATTTAGGTGAAATAAAAAGAAGAAGATAAAAAACTCTAACCCAAGGAAAGGCTCAAAAGAAGACCAATTCATGTAAGTATAAAAGTATGGAAATAAATTCTTAACATGTATGAGAAGTTGGATGAACTAACGAAGTCCGGTGAGGAGAGTATCTAGGTATTTGAATTTTATCATAAGATTATATCAAGTTTCTTAAACGACTTTTATATTTTATCCGTGCATAGTTAAATTCAATTAGTATATGTTCAAGACAAGGCCTATAAGGCTAGGCTTACAAAATGAAGTGCCATGTATCACAGTGGCTAGATAGGTCTATATGCCTTGATTTGTACCTTTGGAATTATATTTAATATGTGAAATATATATATATATATATATATATATATATATATATATATAACCTATCATATATATATATATATATATATATATATATATATATATATATATATTATTTCCTAGAAAAAATTAAATGATTTCATATTAATTAGTTTAACAAGTCCATGTGCCATGTTTTGATAGGAGGACAAATATGGTCGTCATCCAACAAACTTTGAAAAGGACATGTTAAAAAACAAAAAGTGGACCAACTTTGTTATCTAGATGGAGAAGGAGTTATTAATCATTCACTTTCAATAAGTTAGTTGGATATTGTTCTGTTTATATGTCAAATTTCATTTCTTGAAACATATAGTAGAGGAAACATACCCTTGTTTGTCATATTTAGATAATGAAAAATGGTGTACATTCTAATTGTAAAATTGGTTGGAAGATGGTTGAAACAAGATAGGATAAATTGAATCCTCCTAGGGTAATATATTAGTGGAATGTTTCCCACCATATCGATCGAATGTTTCCTATTAGCACACAATCTAGCATGACCCTAAGGAAGGGAAAACCTGAGGAATGACTACTAGGCTAAGTGACAACAATGGAAGAATGACCCACTATCGCTTTAGTAAAGGTCCCATACTCTTTACAAAATTTCACCAATGTGAGGAGTCTTGGTAAAACGCTATTACAGTCAATTTTTTCCAAGTATTTCCCTTCCTAAAACCATAAACCATTAGGAGAGATCCCATTGGACTAGGAATTAGGATTAACCCCGCATTTTAGGTGAGGGAACGTTGGGTATGTGTTATATTATTTCCATGACTAGCCCCACATGATGTATGTTGTTTCGGCTGCAACGGGGGAGTCACAGGGGAGAGGGATCCCCCCTTGTCTGGGGGTTAGCAGGGGGTGGTAGCCCCTCTATACAGGGTACAGGGCAGTGCCCCATAATTTTTTTAACCCACTAATAGTTTGGAAAACCCAAGGATGGGGGGTGTTGGGGTCCTGTGTTTTGATAGATTGGCTTACCAAAAGACAAGGAAACATAAAAACCAGACTTTAGAGCTTTAGACTTTATAAATATGTGTCTTGAAAGGTTTAGAAGTTGATTTTAGGCTATTTATGAAGTTCAAGGTTGTTTTTTTTTTTTCGTTGGACAAGTATGTTTCATGTGGTATAGATAGAGCATGGGAATCTACAAGCCATTGGACAATGGAGTCATGTGAAGTCCAAATAGTTCTGACTGAGAAGGAAGGGAAACCAAAGGGAAAATCCAACTTGATCAAGGGTCTGTTGAATAATATAGGTGAAATGGAATGGACATTAAGGACTAAGAATGAACAACAAACTAAACCCTTTCACAATGGCTTAAAGGATTCGGGGAACGCCCTATTTCCTCCAATAAGATCACTTCTTTGTACCTAATCAATATAACACTCAACGAAAGGAGAAATGCAGACTAAACCCTCTAAATGAATTATAGGATTCGGGGAACGCCTTATTTCCACCTACAAGTTCACCTTTGAGAGTCTAACCACAAAACATACAATTACATTCAAAGAAGAGGGAACGCCTTAGACATCTAGGACTGCAATTATAGGGGCCTTCGACATAATGATAACAATAAAGAACAAAGGGTATGATTGAGACAAACCTCATTGTTAAACTGCAAGCATTAATAATCAAAAGTAGACTTCAGGCATTAAATTCAGTGGTAAAGAAAGAGGGAACACCTAAACACTCTTTAACACAACCGAATTAACCATTTCTGAAGTAAGATAAGCTGATATAAAGAGAGCTGTTAGACTTCCCTATCACATTCAGTAGAAGAAAACATATAAACAGTGAAGGATAAATAGGTCAAAGGTGCTTCTAAGATACATTTCTCTGCCTAAAATTTTTATCCTACTGTAAGAAAAGCATGATGGAACAAAGTGGAAACACAGGAAGTAACATAGACAATAAGAAGTACATCACCAAAACCAGGCTCATGGGTCCGATGGTCCAGCCTCCTTCATCAACAGAAAAACGCAGATCTTCACACACCTTCAGAACACCAAAGCTTCTTCAAAGCAACAATATGTATTACTTTAGAAATCACAAAATTCCAACCTTTTACAATGAGACTTCGAAGAGTCTTTATAGAGAAAATGAGAAGAGTAGGTGAGGAAATTTTTAATGGTTATCAGTGATAGGAGGAGGTATTTCTAATGCCCCATCCTATGCCTTAAACATTTCATTGAATTCTAGATAGGATCAATAACTTTGTGGCTTGTTTGAGGCCATTTTGATATGACAGAAATCACCCACAGGGTGTCCTTGAGAAGAAAATCATCCGGAGAGGTACTATTATCTTCTCGATGTGAGTTAAGTGAGGAATGGGCTATGAGGACTCCCATACTTCTAAATAACTGCCTTTGACAATTTGTAGTAGCTTCCCTGGTGCAATAACTGCTTTGCAGACTTGCGTGCATGGGTAGATATCACGTCTGTGTCAGTCATCGTTCTGCATTACTAGCTGCTCTGTCTCTTTTGTACTTAAACCTGCATTAGTTCTGTTTATGCTTTGACTTCGCTGATCACTCGAACTGCCTTTAGCACTGATGTCTTCAAAGGCTGTGTTAATCTTTCAATATTATGCCTTTCAACCCTTTAATCTTTTCCTGATACACTTTAAACTTCTGCAAACCTGTTTGTGTGAATACACAAGCTAAAAAGGCGCTGGAGGATTCATGTCGGGGTCAATAACCCTCATCTTCAATAAAAAACAAAATGCTTTTAAACCTGCAAAACACGAGAAACCTGTTATGAAATCCTGCGCGGGGCTTAAAACTGCTTCAGAAAGGTTTTGGCGGAGGTGGAGGAGCGATTGCAAATGAAACGTGTGCGGTGGAGAAGGGTTACATGGCGCAACACCATGAAACCAAGGTTTAGACATGAATTAGCGTGGGAAAAGGCTTTTAGTGCTAAAACATAAAAGTTTAATGTTTGGGCGAATACACAGGAAATGGGAAAATGCAATGGAAAACATATGAAATGGACCTTAGGTGGTGGGACTTGGTCGTGGTGGAGGGCGATTAAATGTGAGCCGTTGGATCTGGGTTGAATGGACGGTCATGATTGGATCGGTGGATCGCAATCAGGGGAGGCAGCGGGGTTGACACATTCTAAACTTTCGATTGGCAACAGTGCGATTGAGCGCCAGCCGTCCGATCCGAGTCAAGATCGACGACGGAAATTGAATCGGCGAGGAGGAAGACTGGAGCGATGGGAGGGGAGCGATGAGATATGGGGCGATGCGATTAGCGATGGGCCGTCAGATCTATATAGATCAATGGCTCGGATCGCAGCGGGGCGGATAGAACAGTAACACTATCGCATCGGAGTTTTTTAGTTTAACAAAGAAACGCGCCCGTATGAATGTTTCGATTGCGATTAGCGCCACAGGCCTTAAGCACTCAGTTCTGGGCGTGGGGCATATGGGGGAAGTGGTTAAGGGGGCTGGTCGAAAGGGGCTTAAGGCCTTAGTGCAAAAATGAGTTTTTAGGCCAAAAAAAGGGGGATTTTTAGGGATTTTCTTGGCTTTCGGTAAAGGAGGAAAGTTTGTTTAAACCTATAAAAATGGATTTTTAGAGGTTCAAAGGGATTTTGAAGGCTTTTCAGGAGGAAATGGGGGTCTTAAAGAGGAAAAGGAGGCTTTTCCAGAATGATCTGGAGTGGAATAATCAGGTACAGGTACAAGAGGCTTGAGTAAAAGGCTCAAAAATCAAAGTGTTCGGATTGTTATCGAACTAGCTTCATGTTGTAGATCTCGTCTTTCTAATTCCAACGGTGCAGACGGCACTCAATTCCAAGTCCGTATGAAGAAGTTATAAGCGGTCAAAGTTCCAGGTTGACTTGGTGACTAGATAGTCTTAAGGAAGGCGCAAATTTGAATTTTTTCCGGCCACCGGATTCCAGCAACCTCAGGTCACATTCCAGGAAAATTTGTGGCCTTTTTAATTTGCCTCCTTCGGTCCAAAACTGAATTTTTCAAAAGGGCATAATTTGTTTTATAGAAACAAAAAATTATTTAAAAAAAGGGGTGGCAGGCCACCACCCCCGCCACCCCACTCGACCACATGGCACAACATATAAAAAATATATATGTTTATGGGCCGGCGGACCATGACCCCCGCCGGACCCCATGGAGCTCCCCACCATAACACGCATATTTTGTTAAAACACACACATATATATAATATATGTTAAAACTGTTGTAACGTCCGAATGCATTAAATGGCGCTGGAGGTGTTAACGTTCAACCCATATATATAATATGTTAAAACCGTGATATGGAGGTGGTCGGGGGCGGGCCGCCCAATGCGGGTCCGGCCCCCCAAAACAATATTATATTGTTTTTCAAAAACAAAAGTGTGCCAACTATGGAGGGGCGGGATTTGATCCCCCGACCTCTCTTCAACCAAATCTAATTTTTACCAACGCGCCAATGAATTTTGTTGGTAAATCCGCCCACGATTTTTTTATATAAACGCATATTTTTACAGTGCGCCCAGGCCATGGACGAGTGGGAGCAAACGCACGCAGATCGAGATTTAATATTTTTTTAATTGCAGGTCATGTGGAACCATGAGCCCAGAAAGAGGCAGGCGGAACCCTGATTGAGGCTCAATTTTCAGGAGGGCAAAATTTCGACTTTGTCCAAATGGGACAAATTTTATGTCGTTTCAGCACTACTCAGCACCACGAGTCTGATGGGGTACTCAGTTTCTGCATCTAAGTTTTTGATTTTCCAGCCACTTTTGGAAGTGGACTATGCCGGTGTCAGATTTGCACATGTGAGCAGTCGTTTTCACCTTTTTCGACGTCACAAGATTGATGGTGTTTTCAGATTCAGCCGCAAAGCAACTCAGACTTCAGCAAATGGCAGCATGAGGTATATGATGTGTATTCCATGTACTTCTTCATTTATTTCTCGTTGAGATGCATTATGTCTTGCAGATCTCGGTTGATACATGAGTCGTGGGATCTTGCTTTGTGTTGTTATTGATGTACTTTCAGCTATGGATTTGTGTCATGTATGAGTCCCTTTTATGCCACATTGGCGGGATGCTCTTATTTTCTATGTGTATTGTTGAGATCCCTTGTTTGCCAGGATTGGCAGGATACTCTTATTTGCTACATGTCAGCTATGGTCATACTGATAGGAGTCTTTCTTTATGTATGAGAGTTCTGCAGTGGAACATCTCTTAAAGAAGTCAAGCCACTCCTGCATGAGGGCAATTTTTCCTTGTATGTCATAGGGAAACATATCCATGTACATCTTCTTCTTACAACACATAATGCAGCGGCCTACACCATCTTGACACCGAGGCCCGGAGATGTAGTCCCTCCTGGACGAACTCCGTCATCAAACAACGTGTTCTCATGATTGTTGATCTTGTTCATTTATGTTCCTCTTATTTACAGCTACAGTTTTTCATTTAAGTTCTTTAACGTCTTTAAGTAAATGCAATTCTATTTATCAGCCGAATTAAAAGGTCTTGGACTAAGGTATCAAGATTTTACAGATCTAGAAGATGAGGAAATAGTTGGAATGAAATGGTAGAAATGGGTTGAGGCCTTTGGAAAACAGTTTCTTTTATAAATCTGGCAGGGTTTTGGGCATGCCCTTGTAGAAACAACAGTGGAGATTAATCCAAAGGGACAAAGAATCATCATAAGACTTCAAGGATGATGGATTTTCAGGGGAAAATAAATCTCTTGAAGGCTTGAAAACAAACTTAGCCACCATTTGGTATATCAGAATTTATGGGTGGCTAACAGTGGCTCCACTTGGGGAGGACAACTTGCCCTTTAAGTGTCTAAAACCTCAGAAATCTTTGTATTTAGCAGACCAGTGCCTTTCCATTGGGCAGCAGTTTTTATTTTGATCTGATAACCTTTGCAGCAACCTGAAAACAACTGTCATTATTCAAAACAACATTCCTACCTGCCCATTCCTATTGTTCTATCATTTTTTCTTCCTTTGAGTGCACTTGGATTGGAAAACTCTTTTCCAACATTTTATTTTGCAAACAGAAAAATAAACCTATCTAATGCTACCCTTATTTCTCCAAGAGCGCAGATTAAACAGTTGGACTCTTAATTCTCTACCTAATCTAATACCTGTGAGGATTAAACAGTCTAGCAGGTTTTCATTCTCTATATTCTAAGACAAAAATTGAAAATACAGTCAAACCAGGATTAGACTGTCTGGTTGCTATGGGTCCATGGCATAAAAACAGCTGCACATGAACTAAAAATAGCATAAATTAAACAAAACTTGGAAGGATTAAAGATCTGGAATTCAAACACATTCTTCCTTCTTTTTGTGACTTAGATTTTGAGCTTCTTAGAGTCACCTTTCTTTCTTCACTTCAGATCTGGTTTGGATCCTATTAGAGTTGTTCTCTTTTCTTCTATCCCAATCTATTCTACTGATAAGCCAAGATTGAACAGTTTGGCAGATCTTCTTCGCTATCCTATCAGCAGTAAATTGAAATCTGCCCAATCATGATTAGGTTGTATGATTGGATAGCAGTGTTCCTTAACGTAGTGGCATTTGAGCTTGCACACTTTCAGATTTTTTTTCTTTTTGGTATGGGGCTATACCTTTCTTGTTTTATTTACTTTTTTTTTACTCTTTCTTTTTCTTTTTTTTGAAGAAAACGGTAATAATACAATGGATGAAAATCTCACAGGCTTTCCAAGACTCTTGTGAAGTAGTGTTTAAGCATCTTGTTGTTGAGACCTCTCTTTCTTCTTCACATTGATTCCTTGCAATAAAAATGCATTATGCCCTCATAAGGAATGAATAATATAGATTTTTCACGGATTTTCAAATTTACCATGTTTTCCTCTTCTGGAATCAATTTTGAACATTCTGACTTGGAAGTCATTTTTCTTTAGTCTTTTTGTCAAACTACCTTTTGATGTTTTTTAGATGCTTGAGTTCTACGTAGCTTCACTTAGATTACTTCTAAGTGGATGATGCGATTGATCCCTTCTATACATATCATTTTCCTCAACTTGGACTTCTAGAAGGAGTTTCATGACTGGAACTCCTAAGGATGTTGGGAAAATAGCATCCATGCCATAGACTAGCTGATATGGGGATGTGTTGATTGACTTTTTGGTGGTTAACCTGTCAGCCCACAAAGCATGAACAAGCTTACCATGCCATGCTTTCTACTTCTGCTCCAACAAATTTTTGATGATGTTGATCAGGCTCTTGTTGGAAGATTCAGCAAGTCCATTTCCTTTGGCGTAATAAGCAGTAGAGTGGGCCAAGGTGATCTGATATTTATGGCAGAAATCAACCATATTTTTGGATTTAAAGGCAGCAGCATTGTCTGTGATTATTTTCCTAGGACAGCCGAATCTGGACAATATGTTGGTGTCAATGAATTTAATAATGACAGAGTCAGTAGCATTCCTAATGGGTATGGCCTCTATCCATTTGGTAAAATAGTCTATGGCTATGAGGATCCATTTGTGCTAGGCTAAGGAGGGTGGATGGATTTCCCCTATGAAGTCCAAACCCCACTACTGGAAGGGTGTTTCAACACTAATAGGCTTCAAGGGTAAGGGAAAGAGCTTTCTTCTACCACCAAAGATCTGGCACTTGTGGCAAGACATTACTAGTTTGTGGGTGTCTGGAAAAAGGGTGGGCCAATAATAGCTTTGTCTGAGGGATTTTGTTTATCGTGAATATTTGATTTTAAGTCATCCATTCTCGCGCTTACTTTTTTCATGCATGATTTTTCCTGCATCATTCTCAAGTAAACATTTTAGTAGTATCCCAACGAATTCTTCCAATATAAAACTCCATCTATCATGCAATATTTTAAAGCCTTATATTTCACAAATCTAGCTTTTGTTTTCGAAAAATAAGGAGGAGCATTTAAGTAAAGCAGCACGTAAATAATATCGGCATACCATGGAGAGTTCGTGAATGTTTCTTCAGTAAATGTTACTGGGACCTCTTCTATCTCTTCTAAGGCATCAACCATATTCATATCTAGAACCTTGAAATTAGGCTCAGCCATGAGTTTTGCTAATCCTTGTCCCTTGATGACTTTGGTAGGCCTAATTTCTAAGTCGTATTCCAGAATAGTGGCAATCCACTTTCCCCTTTTACCATCGGGGTCCTGACCTAGAATATATTTGACTATGGTGTGTGGCACAAAGGTAATGATGTGTGAATGTAAGATGTACACCCTGAAATCCTTTAATGCTTTAACCAGTGCCAAGGCTTACTTTTCCATGATGTTGTATTTGAGTGGGGCATCTCTTAAGGCTTTGCTGAAGAAGGATATAGGTTGTTCTTGCCCCAAGTTATTCTTCTGCAACAATACTGTAGCTATTTTCTGTTTTGATGCAAAGGAAAACATATAAAAATCTTTGGTGAAATCAGGACTGATGAGGACCGGTGCTTGAGTAATGGCTTTCTTTACCAGTTCGAATGACTGTTTAGCTTGCATTGTCCATTTGACACCTACTTCTTTCCTAAGCATGTTAGTGATGTTTTTCAATAGCTCAGCAAGGTTGGGGATGAATCTCCTCAAAAAATTAATCTTTCCAATGAAAGACTGTAATTCTTTGAGATTCCTAGGGTGATTGATATTCAATATGCCCTCAATTCTTTTAGGATCTATCTTGATCCCTTCTTCAGAGATTATGTGACCAAGAAGATTTCCTTCTTGGAGGCCGAAGAGTGTCTTTTTGGGATTTAAAGACAAGCCAAATCTTCTGCATTTCTCAAAAACCTTCCTTAAATGTTCCAAATGTTCTTCATCGGTTTTGGAGAAAACGGTAATATCATCTAGGTAGATGATTATAAAGTAGCCTATGTCTTCCGAGAAGGCTATGTCCATGGCCCTCTGGAAGGTGGCCCCTGCGTTCATCAAGCCAAATGGAATTTTGACATACATAAATGTCCCCCATGGTGTGGTAAAGGTTGTCTTATTTTGATCACTTGGGAGGACTAACACTTGGTTATAACCTGAGAACCCATCCAGTAAGGATATTCTTTTTGACCCAGCTACTCTCTGTAGAATGTGGTCCACTTTTGGCAAGGGGTAGTTATCTTTCAGAGAGGCTCTATTAAGATGTCTAAAGTCTATACACAGCCTAATATCCCCTGTCTTCTTTCTGACAGATACCAGATTGGAGACCCATTCTGAGTATCTGACATGAACAATGATCCCTGCATCATACATCTTCTTAATTTCTTTTTCTACTGCAGGGAATAAGACAGGGTTTATCCTCCTCAATTTCTGCCTAAAAGGTTTCTGATTTTCCTTCAAAGGGATCTCATGCTGAATGATGCTAGTTTCATACGATTTCAAATCTTTTTACTCCCATGCAAAAACATCTATAAACTCTTTGAAGAGTGCTATGTATTTCTATTTGATGGGGGCAGGTAGGGTGCTAGATAACTTAATCATTTTAGGCTTAGTTGGGCTGCCTATATTGTGCTCTTCCACATTAGTTTCCATGGGTTTTGTCTTTGGTTCTTTAGCCACATCGTTGAAATCAAAGAGCTATTCTAGCGGCGCAAGGCCTTTGGGTATGGTCTCACCTTTACACTCTAGAACTTCAAGGTCCTTTTGGTCTGGATCATCAGATAAATTTGCCTTGAAAAGATGATCAAACTTATTTACATCAGTAGGGGAGGGGGGCTCTGTTTCAGGAATTTTTTCCCCATCTGAACATTCTTTTTCATGGCTGCAACTTGGTGATGCTGTGGCAAACTCATTCTTTAATTGCAGCAAATCCTCTATATGTTTGTCATTGTTAAAAACCTGCCAATTATCTTCATTATCAGGCACTGCTGGCCTATTCTTTACCTTTATAATGAGTTGTTCCTCAATTTGTGTTATCTGGCAGTTACTAGCAGCAAAATCAAGTTCGTTTGCCAAGTGGTTTTGGGCTCTTGGTATGAACACCAGCTCATATTTTTCGAAAGTTTTCAAGAGGTATAAAACAATGTTCCTATATTCTCTGAGTCCGGGGTTTTTGGTTGCATATTCCCCCTTGATTTGTCTGATGATCAACTCAGAATCTCCTCGTATTGATATCTTTTTGGCCTTTAAATCTTTAAGTATATGCAGGCTAAGGAGAAGGGCTTCATACTCTGCGATGTTGTTAGTGCATGAAAATTATAATTTGCAGGCATGTCCTTTGTTTGAGTTGTGTATCCATACACCAACCCCTTCACTATTTTTGTTGCAAGAGCCATCAAAACCTATTTTCCAAAGTGTTTCGGTTTCATTTTCATTTGTTTTGTGTTGCTCAGGGCTGCTGGGGGTTGAGGTATCTAGAGGTTGAGAGGAAGACAAATCTGAATGTTCTGGTGAACTAATGTCTTGCTCGATTTCTTTCTCTGTTTGGGTGACCTCATCTTCGTTGTATAAAATGAAGGAATCTAAATGTGAATGGGTGGAATAAACAAGAGCGTTGTGAGGTTTTTCCTTGCTGCTCACCATATATTTCATAAGGGTTTCCCTATATAATCTTCTGGTTTGACCAAATACTGGTATGGTGGCATAAGACATATCCATTTGAAGGCTGCCTTGAATCTTAGCTCCCCATGACCTAGATAAGAGCATTCCATATTTTGGGGGAATGTCAGCTACTACCACATCCATTACAAGATTCTTAGCAGGAATTTGGGATAAGTTAACACACAAATATTTGATTAATCCCAAGCACTTGACCTTTCTGGAATCAAAGGAGTACAGATATTTGTAGGGTCTATTAATATCTAAGCCTAAGCTTTCCATTACTGCTTTAGGCATAAGGTTGTGTGATGCTCCTGAATCTAGCATGGCATTGTGTAAGACTTTGTCATGTATGTTCAGACTGACATAGAAGGGAGGGACATCCCCTTCTTGATATTTTCCCTCAATTTTCGGACCAAACAACAACTCTGGCTTATCGTCTGTTAAGTTCAAAGTAGCAGTATCAACATGTATATTCAGGGCTTTTAGGACCTAGTCTCTGTACACTTCCTGGGTCACTAATTCAGCCAGAGGTACACTAATTTTAATCTTTGCAATCTCTCCCTCAAGGCTAAAAGGAACTATCGCTTTTGTTGTATTTACATCTGCTTTCTCACTTATGTTTCTCTCAGCAATCTTGACTTGTTGGGTTTTATTAGGACTATCAATCTGAGTTGTTTTATCAGGGCCACTAGTAGAAGTACTAGGGCAACTCTGTTCAACATTTGGCTGGTTGCCTTTTTCTTTGTTTGAATCAGCCCTCTTGGCTATTGTGATAGCTTTGTTTGCTTTATTTTTAGTCTGATTTTCTATGCTTTTCCTAACAGTAGAGCTAGTGTTTTTGTCATTTGGAATATCTATGTTCCCTTTGCTTCTTAGATCATAATGTCTGTTCACCTCCATGATGGCATTTTCAAACCCCAATCTATAATCTTCAGACTTCTCATGTGTATCTTCCTTTGGTTCTGAAGAGAAGAAACCTTGTTCTTCTTCAGTGAGGAAAACATCATCCTCACTGTCTGATCCAATCAGGCTCACATGGTTTTCTCCCAAAATTTCAGTCTCCCTTTCTTCCTCTTGATCTACGTAATTTTGTTGGAAAGGAGCTCTAATTTGTTGGTCATCATCTCGTTGTCTATCTTGATTGTTATCTCTTCTAAAGTTATAGTTTCTATTTTGATTTTGGGGGTTGTTTTGGTTTTCTCTTGGTGGTGCTCTCTCAAGTAAGCTCATCCTTTTCATCATCTCTTCCATCATCCTTTCCATTTTTGAGCTAGATGTGGAGGGTGCAGTGTCATCTTTATAAGTTACCCTCTTCTCCGATCTTAGCCTAGCTCTTTTCTCAATTAAGTTCGCTTCTACACTCACAGCTCCTGTTTGCATGTCTTATAGAGTTAAATATTCTCTTTCCCTTAGCTGATAAGCCATATCCACATCAAATCCTTTAGGATATTTTACTAGGGCCATGCCTTGGGGGGGTTTCATGTGAGGGGGAAGGGCATTGTAGACATTGCTAAACCTGGTGGAGTAATCATGGACACTCTCTCCCTGATTTCTTTTAAGGTTCTGATATTCTGCTAGTATCTGGAGAGGGTTGCTTTTGGCTTCCAATTTGTTTATGAATGATTGATGTAATGTGGGCAGATCATGGATGCTATTAGGAGTCAAGCCTTTAAACCACTTCTTCACTTCTCCTCCTAAACTCTCGGCAAAGATTCTCATTTTAACGGTCTCATCATCTATTTCCATGTAATCGAATGCATCTCCCATTTCATCTACATGTTGTCGAGCCGTGGCAGGTGTTTTTCCAGGGAAGTGTGGAATTTTGGATTGATAGTCATTTGGTAAGGGAACCAAAGGTTGTGGTAGCACTAGTGGGGCATACCATGATGCCATGGTAGTTTTTTGTGGAGGTAACGGATTAGCTTGAGTAGCAGGTATCTGGATGGCAGCACTGCTTGGACCAGCAACAAACTGTTGAGTATATTTAGGGTAAGAGAGACCCAAGTGATGAATGAAATGAATATCAGGGGGTGTTGATGGAGGGGTTTCTCTGTCACTAAAATGTTGACCACTATGTGGTGGTGAGCTTGGAGGCTCAAAGTCTATTTGCTCTGTACCACTGAATGACTTAGTTCTTGGTAAACTACTTGGTGAGTCTAAGTCAGCTTGAGCATTTGATAGAGCTGCAAAGTTTTCAGGTGCTGAGTTAGCTCTGTCAATGTGTCTGACAATAGTTGGATCCTTATATGTATAAGGCTTCCTAATAATACTCTCATGGTTTTCAACTATCTCAGGTGGGTTTGGATTAGGATAAGCTCTAGTATGGACTGTTCTTTAAGCCAGTATGTCTGTCCCTTAACAAAGAAGCTTATTCCCAAGTGTTTCTTCTGAAATGGATGATGTTCCAATGAAAACTGGTCTCCCAGTGGAGTATTTTGGTCTTTAGGAACTGTGGAGTCGCCAGGTGGAAAATCTTTAGCTTTTGTGAAGGTAAAGTGTGTTATGGTTCCACCACCATGTTTATTATGAAGCCAATCTGAAATGTTTTTTTGGGTTTTTCTGATTTTATGTGGTTATTTAAGGACTTACTGAGTCTACAAGAGTTTTCTAGACTAACATATATTCAGTATGCCCCACCGTGATCGCCATTGTGTTGGGGTCCTGTTTTTTGATAGATTGGCTTACCAAAAGACAAGGCAACATACAAACCATATTTCAGAGCTTTAGGATCTAGCCCTCCTAGTCTCAGAGAGGGATCTCTCAATATATTTATAAAGATGTGTCTTGAAAGGTTTAGAAGTTGATTTTAGGCTAGTTATGAAGTTCAAGGTTGTTTTATTTTGTTTGTTTGGACAAGTATGTTTCATGGGGTATATATAGAGCATGGGAATCTACAAGCCATTGGGAAATGGAGTCATGTGAAGTCCAAATAGTTCTGACTGAAAAGGAAGGGAAACCAAAGGGAAAATCTAACTTGGTCGAGGGTCTGTTGAATAATATAGGTGAAATGGAATGAACATTAAGGACTAAGAGTGAACAACAAACTAAACCCTTTCACGATGGCTTAAAGGATTCGGGGAACACCCTATTTCCTCCGGTAAGCTCACTGCTTTGGACCCAATCAATATAACACTCAAAGAAAGGAGAAATACAGACTAAACCTTCTAAATGAATTATAGGATTCGGGGAATGCCATATTTCCTCCTACAAGTTCACCTTTGAGATTTTAACCAACAAAACATACAATTACATTCAAAGAAGAGGGAATGCCTTAGACATCTAGGACTGCAATTATAGGGGCCTTCGACATAATGATAACAATAAAGAATAGAAGCTATGATTGAGACAAACCTCACTATTAAAATTCAAGCATTAATAATCAAAGGTAGACTTCAGGCATAATATTCAGTGGTAAAGAAAGAGGGAATGCCTAAACAGTCTTTGACACAACCGAATTAACCATTTCTGAAGTAAGACAAACTGAATATAAAGAGAGCTGTTAGACTACCCTGTCACATTCAGTAGAAGAAAACATATAAACAATGAAGGATAAACAGGTCAGAGGTGCTTCTAAGATACATTTCTCTGCCTAAAATTTTTATCCTACTGTAAGCAAAGCATGATGGAACAAAGTGGAAACACAGGAAGTAACATAGACAATAAGAAGTACATCACCAAAACCAGGCTCATGGGTTCGATGGTCCAGCCTCCATCATCAACAGAAAAATGCAGATCTTTACACACATTCAGAACACCAAAGCTTCTTCAAAGCAGCAATATGTATTACTTTAGAAATCACAAAATGCCAACCTTTTACAATGAGACTTCGAAGAGTATTTATAGATAAAATGAGAAGAGTAGGTGAGGAAAGTTTTAATGGTTATTAGTGATAGGAGGAGGTATTTCGAATGCCCCATTCTGTGCCTTAAACATTTCATCTAATTCTAGACAGGATCAATAACTTTGTGGCTTGTTTGAGGCCATTTTGATATGACCGAAATCACCCACAGGGTGTCCTTGAGAAGAAAATCATCCGGAGAGGTACTATTATCTTCTCGATGTGAGTTAAGTGAGGAATGGGCTATGAGGACTCCCATAATTCTAAATAATTGCCTCTGACAATTTGTAGTAGCTTCCCTGGTGCAATAACTGCTTGGAAGACTTGCATGCATGGGTAGAGGTCAGGTCTGTGTCAGTCATCATTCTGCATTACTAGCTGCTATGTCTCTTTTGTACTTAAACCTGCATTAGCTCTGTTTTTGCTTTGACTTCGCTAATCGCTCGAACTGCCTTTAGCACTGATGTCTTCAAAGGCTGTGTTAATCTTTCAATATTATGCCTTTCAACCCTTTAATCTTTTCCTGATACACTTTAAACTTATGCAAACCTATTTGTGTGAATACACAGGCTAAAAGGGCGCTGGAGGATTCATGTCGGGGTCAATAACCCTCATCTTCAATAAAAAACAAAATGCTTTTAAACCTGCAAAACACAAGAAACCTGTTATGAAATCCTGCACGGGGCTTAAAACTGCTTCAGAAATTTTTTGGCAGAGGTGGAGGAGCGATTGCAGATGAAACGTGTGCGGTGGAGAAGGGTTACATGGCGCAACACCATGAAACTGAGGTTTAGAAATGAATTAGTGTGGGAAAAGACTTTTAGTGTTAAAACATAAAAGTTTAATGTTTGGGCAAATACACAGGAAATGGGAAAATGCAATGCAAAACATATGAAATGGATCTTAGGTGGTGGGACTCGGTCATGGCGGAGGGCGATTAAATGTGAGCCATTGGATCTCGGTTGAATGGATGGTCACGATTGGATCAGCGGATCGCAATCAGGGGAGGCAGCGGGGTTGACACATTGTAAAATTTCGATTGGCGATGGTACGATTGAGCGCCATCCGTCCGATCCGGGTCAAGATCAACGGCGGAAATTGAATCGGCGGGGAGGAAGACTGGAGCGATGGGAGGGGAGCGATGAGATCTGGGGCGATGCGATTAGCACTAGGCCATCAGATCTATATAGATCAACGGCTCGAATCGCAGCGGGGCAGATAGAACAGTAACACTATCGCATCGGAGGTTTTTGGTTTAACAAAGAAACGCGCCCGTATGAATGTTTCGATTGTGATTAGCGCCACAGGCCTTAAGCACTCGGTTCTGGGCGCGGGGCATATGGGGGAAGTGGTTAAGGGGGCTGGCCGAAAGGGGCTTAAGGCCTTAGTGCAGAAATGAGTTTTTAGGCCAAAAAAAAGGGGATTTTTAGGGATTTTCTTGGCTTTCGGTAAAGGGAAAAAGTTTGTTTAAACCTGTAAAAAAGGGATTTTTAGAGGTTCAAAGGGATTTTGAAGGCTTTTCGGGAGGAAATGGGGGTCTTAAAAAGGAAAAGGAGGCTTTATGAAAATGAGGGGAAATGAGTCGGAATGGGAAATTTCATAGGCCTTTGGAAGACAGTTTCTTTCATAAATCTGGCAGGGTTTTGGGCATGCCCTTATAGAAACAGCAGTGGAGATTAATCCAAAGAGATAAAGAATCATCATAAGTCTTCAAAGATGATGGATTTTCAGGGGAAATAAATATCTTGAAGGCTTGAAAACAAACTCAGCCACCATTTGGTATATCAGAATTTATGGGTGGCTAACAGGGGGCAGACCCAAAGATGGTGGGCACACCTACCCATGGTTTTGTGCATGGGTTTTGCACATGGTTTTGAGCATGATGGTTTTCTTCCCGTGGTATTTTTTAGATATGATCAAGGGAACTATGGTTATTTTCTAATATAAGGTTAATG
The DNA here is from genome assembly GCA_034641835.2 of Pinus albicaulis. Classification (NCBI taxonomy): domain Eukaryota; kingdom Viridiplantae; phylum Streptophyta; class Pinopsida; order Pinales; family Pinaceae; genus Pinus; species Pinus albicaulis. The sequence goes on along the minus strand of CM076579.1, from coordinate 149,376,513 downwards.
GATTGGGGTTTATGAATGCTTCAATGTGTATATATATGTATTGTAACATTGAAAGGAATATAATGAAAAATCAACCTAGTAGTCGCAGTTTTTGGATCTAGGGGAAAATATCTATGTATATTTGTTTTTAGTTTTCACCATTGTTTATTTTTTTGTTTGAAGAATTCATATGCAAGTAATTTTTGTACAACGTTAAAACCTACAGGGAACAAGGCTATATTCAAAACCGTTCCTTCTTCCAAGTCACCCACAATCCATGCCAAAAGTGCCCAAGGAGAAACAAGCATAAACGCTTGATTACACAATGAAAAAAAATACCTTTAAGATTGAATTTTTCACCTTCAAACACATGTTCTCGATAGATGGGTGAGGGGACATACGACTGAATGAGGGACAAGAGATAAATTAGAACAATACATTGGCTACACTAGTGGCTATTAGGGGTTATTGGCTAACGACTGAAGATAAGTCTGGGAGAACAATTCTCCTATGGGGTCACCCACTTTTGGTGGGTAACATTACCCACCATACCTTGTGTTGTCACCATGGAGAGAATTCCTATATGAAATGGATCCAATGCTTAGAAAATCCAAAAAATTGTTTCAAAATTTTTAAAATATTGTTAAAAATTTACCAAAATGTGCCCATAGGTGATATATGCCATTGTGTAACATAAATTAATCTTGGAGATGAATCTTTATGCCCAAATTGACCTTATATTATCAAGATTTTAATTATTTTGCTGAAAAGAAGAACTAATAATAAGCTAAGGTTTATAACTTGGGCCCTTTAATATAATCCAAATTAAAACTCTAAGATGAGAGTTTGAATGATTTAGATTAAGAATGGAGGTGCCGAAGTAGTGGAGATATCATTAAGATTCCTTTTAATAGAACTTGCATGTATTCACTCTAACTATTAAAGATACATAAAATCAATATGTAACTTGCTCAAATAAATCTGTGATGATCATACATGTGCTTCAAAGAAGGAAAAGAAACATGGAAAACACATAAGAGAAAAAAAAACATACTACAATGTACCAATAGATACTAAAATCAACCTCGTGACTTTTATTATTATCTCCGAGGAAGGCAGAATTATTACACAAGTACTCAAAATTCCAAAACTTTGAACCATTTTTCAGTGGTTCTCGTGTCTTTTAAATAATACATCAAAATTAGTTACAAATACAACTGTAAAAAAATTTATAACTACTTAACTATCCATTACTAAAATATATTTTACAATGTTACAAAATGAAATTTCTCATTTTTTAGAACTCTAATGACTAGTGGAACATTTACTTTGAGGATTGGTTCTTGGTTCCGCCATTTGAACTTCTTCTTTAATAGTATTAATCAAGCTTTCACACGTCTTCCAAAGTTATTCATCATAGAGCTTACACTAGATCATTTTATGGAATGAAAATTTCAAATTTGAAAGCTTTGTATAATTAGGTTTTCCAACAAATAGTGTCTTCATCAGCCAAAGAAGTTGGAATTCCCTCTGCAAATAATGCACTACAGTACTTCCCTTTAGAATTCCAATCATTTCATTTTTGTATTTGCCTCACTCTTAAAAACCGCTAGTTCCTTTTCATATAGTTCCCAACAAAGCATATTTCATTGCTAGTCCCAACAACTAGGTGGACCATATCTATTCATTTGGTCAAATTTGTAATCAAGCAAAGATACTGACTTATGAACCTCCTTTAATTTGTTCTTAGCCTAAATATGGAGTAGATTTTTCTCATTCATTTTACTTATTTCCATAATTGGTCCAGCTCTTTCTTTGATATATAATTCCCTTAATTCAATTGAATATTTTTCATTTAAATATTTGATCATATTTTTAGCCTTTACTACTTCTTTTTGTACAATTTTCTTGCAGGCATAAATGCTTAATTGAGACTCTTTAATCATAATCTTCTATTGAGAAATTATATGAATAGACTCCCATTAAGAACGAACATCCCTGATGATATCATCCCAAACAATTTGTCTAGCTTCAATTAGAGATATATCATATTAGGGGAATTTTGAGGTCTAAAATAGGTTTCCTTGGAAAAATGTACAACAAAAATAAACTTTTAAGCACCAATGGGATCCAAGATGATGATGTCAACCATGGGGATGGTTCACCATTTTTGGAGTAAAAAATTAATAAGATTAAAAATTAATAAAATAATAAAACTACTTTTCCAACTCGTATTTTCAACTTATCTCCTTAAGGTTTTACTCAAATTTCAAGCGGGAGTACTCGTTGGATGCAAAATTTAATTCCTCATCCAAGAAGTACCCATGTTGCATGCTTTTGATGGATACTTCTACATGAAAAATGAGAAATACATGAAAAACGTGATTGCAATCACGTTTTTCATGTATTTCTCATTTTTGTGTAGCAGGGTCCATCGAAAGTATGTAACATGGGTACTCCTTGGACGAGGAATCAACTTTTTCATCCAACGAGGATTCCTACTCGAAATTTGAGTAAACCCATAGGGAGATAAGTTGAAAATACGAGTTGAAAAAATAGTTTTTTTCATTTTCCCTCTAAAATTTGATGATGTATGTAATCTAACCTTGTTTTATTATTTCCACTATTATTTTTTAATTTCCTTAGGAGACCCATTTTAGACCTCAAAATTCCCCTAATGTGCCCTTCAATTTTGTTTTTAACTCCTCGATCTCATCTTGTCTGCCTTGTTCTTGGTGGTCAACTTATCATTGTTTTATTTAGTTGTATTTAGTTTCCTCTCCTTGATATCAAGTTGTTCCTTTACCTAAGTTAGGTTGTCCTGAATTTTATTAAGTTCAACCTCTAAGATTCTGAGTTCTTCCATAACTTTTGTAAGCTTATCTTAGGGGTCATTTGACTCACTTGGGACCACAATAGTGCAACATGGCTTTAGATCGATTGTTGTAACCCCTGCACTTATTTCTACAAAATGAAAATTTCTTTGTTTTTGTCCACTAACTCTCTCATCATCACTTCCTTCTCTTTCTCGACTTGAGCTAGTTCATTTGTTTAAGTGTGCTCAATCCCAGATATTTTTCACTTCTTCCTTAATGGTTGCATATCATATTTTGTGTTTTGCTACAATGTTTTGATAACTTCCCTGTATTCTGGATCTATTCCCAATTTAACAACTACCTTCTTACAATCCTCGTTTTGAATATGCAGTGCTCTAAAATTTTCCTTTTCTTGCTTTATCTGATTTGAAACTTTCTCCAAAATATTTCTACTTTACTTACTGTCAAATATATTTTTATTCTACTTTACTTACTCTCAAAGATCTTTTTATTAGGTCATTATAGATCATTTCCCCTACTTGTATATGAAAATTAATCTTCTTAGGAATTGGGATATCAACTACATTTATGGATAGATGTAATGTTTTAAAATAGGTCCTCAAGACAGAGACTGAATAGTTGGATTCACGAGGGAAAATTATAACTTGTTCCTTTCTAAATCCATAGGAGAGAGTAGTATTGTTTGATAATTTGGAGTTGCTTGTGCTACTAGCTAAGTTGTCATGTTGCTTCTCACCTTATGACTTTTTTCTTCAATTTGTTGATAGTTCCTCTATAAAAATTTTGTGGTGGAGGGAGTTTATTCAATTAAGAATATTTCCAAAACAGTGGAAACAAAACTAGAGGAGGTATAACACTCTGGGTTTCCCAACTGCATTTGAAAACTTGGTTGATTTGAGGGTCCCTGTGTTAATTTAACTTGTACCTCTGCTTCTTCTCTTTGAAACTTTTATCTCTTTTAGAATTGTGAGACTTCTATCTAAACATTAATTTTCTTAGATATATCTCTCTTCAATATCTTATCCCTCACTACAGGGGTTTGGAAATCTATTATTTGTTGCATTTTGATGCTTAGCCATGTTTTTTAATTTTCCATTTTCTTAAGTTTTTCCTTGCTTTCATGAATATAAGGTGCAAAAATAATATTCCCTCTTTTATTTGAAATTATATGATGGGAGCCATATTTCCACTTCTCTACTTGATCAAATACAAACTCTGCCATTATTTCTTCAACCTATAGGAGTTATTATCTGCTATTCTCGATGAATGGCCCAACAGTTCTTTCTAACTTAAAAATATACCCTTTGCATGCAGGAACAAAATGACCTTGGTCAACATTTATACTCTACCTTGTAAATTTAGGAGAAAATGTCCTCATAGGAAAAATGATTGGCAAATGATATGGTGATAATTCAATCCCATACATTCTTATCTTAGTGTAATATTCAAAAATATACTATCCCCCCACTCCGGTGTCCTTATTGAGTTGAAACAACTCTTTTTCTTCGGGAAAAATCCTTAGAGGTTGTTGACTATTCAAATTAGTATATACAATGACCGTGAATGATTGCAAGTAATAATAAAATCCCTTATTATTTTCCTTCTTCCTAATAAAACTAGTCCATTCAATCACATATTTCATTTGATTCTTTGAATCCCGCGTATTCATATAGATATTTCCAAACTAATAAACATGTAAATATAATAACATATAGAGTAGGATAGAGGGATATATAAAAAAACCATAAATATAACAGTTCTGAAATTGAACAGCGATAGGCTTCAGGTGGAGGAATTTCATAATTTGGTGGGAGAATGTGATCCAGATTTATGCAGGAACACAATGAAATATAGAAATACACATAAAAACAGAGATGCAGCAGAAGTAAAACTTCATTTCATTAATAACAAATAACTGAAATATGCTTATAGACAGAATAAAAATAGACTAGCTAGGGCACTAGTAGCTTATCTCTGAGAAGAGATGTGGCAGCTACAGGCCTATGAATTGTGTTACAATGAGGCTTGATGGCCTATTTATTATTGAGAAACATTGGAAAACCATAAACATCCAAAAATCTAACCCTAGGAGATGAAGTGCCAAAACTATGGGCCCCATTTTGGTAAATTGGTACATCAATCTTCCCAGGGACGCAAATTTGGCATACGATCTCTGTTTGACACGCACAATACCTCGTTATAAAGATCTATCCAAGGAATACAACTTTTGATGTGAGAAACATTGACAAAACTTCCATTTTTCTCCCAGGTTTTCCAAAAAATGTTGTTTAGGGCCTAAAAACGACTCTGGAAGTTCAAGACCCGAAAAAACTACTAAAAATAGTAAATTGTGCTACAATTAGGGAAACTGAAAAACTGAAAGAAGTAATGGTGGGGACCTAAGTGGAATAGGTGGGTGGCCACCAATATCCACCTAGATCATTCCTCCCCCCTTAATAAGCAATGGTCCCCATTGCGTTGAGTTCCCCCATGAGATGAGGAAACTTCTGCTGAACTTGGTCCCTGGTGAACCATTTTCCTTGGTGCAGGAGTTGGCCAGCTTTGAAAACTCGATACAGTTGGATCTTCTATTGGCGATTGTTCTTGATCTGCATGTCTATGATACGATCTGTGGTGGCCTGTTCCATGCAGTCTGGGTTTAACTTTGTTGGTGTGAGTTGTTCTACAATGTCGGAGGTGTCTAGTAGAGGTGGGAAGTAGGGCCGAAGGCAATTCACATTGAACACTGAGTGCAGACCAAGGAATTGTGGAATATTGAGTTGAAATGCATTAGCCCCTACAACCTTGGTGATGGTGTATGGACCATATCGAAGCGAGAGAAGCTTGTGGTGGGGTCCAACGAGGCGCTCATCCTACAAATGTAGCCACACTTTGTCACCCACCTTGAAGTTGTGTGGTACCCAATGTTGATCATGTCGTTGCTTGTACTTGGCATTGGCTCTGTCCAGTATGTCATGAACCTATTGGTGAATGTGCTGAATGTGCTCAATGAATATGTTCACCTTGTCAACTTTAGATTGGACATGAGATAAATCGGCCTGAGTAGTCGCAAATGGCATGGCCACGTCAATGGGACATAGTGGTTAGAATCCCAAGCCCACCTGAAAGGGACTGTGGTCGGTTGAGTTGTGGAGAGCCCATTTATAACTGTGTTCTACATAGGGAAGGCTCTCATCCCATGTGTGTGGATGCTTTGAATTTTACATCCGTAGAATGTGTACAATCATCTTGTTGACGACCTCTGTCTGGCCAGCAGTTTGGGGATGGAAAGTTGTGGACTTGGTGAGCTTGGTGTCCAGCATTGACCAGAGGCTGGACCAAAATGTGTTGAGGAACTTGTTGTCTCGATCTGAGATGATAGACTGTGGGATCCCAAAGTGCACCCACACTTGTTCAAAGAAGAGTTTAGCAGTGGATTCTACTATGATATTCTTCTTGTAAGCTGCCATAATGGCCATCTTCGAGAATTTGTTGACGACCATGAAAACACAGTTGTTTCCATGTTAGTAGAAGGAAGGCTTGACATGTAATCCATGGAGATAGATTCCCAAGGTCGACTCAGGGTAGGTAGTGAAGTATAGAGGCCTTGCTTCTTGATGGTCGGTTTGGAAATAACGCAAGCATTGCAGGATCTGATGTACTTCCCGACATCCTATCAAAGGTTCGGCCAATAGAAATACTTTTGTAGTACTGCCACTGTTTTCTCGACCCTGAAATTCCCAGCGACCCAACTGTAGTGTGTTTACCAAATCATCCTGGCACGCTCTCTTGAAAGAACACAAAGGTGTCCTAGGTGACATAGCAGTGCATCTTGGAGGTGAAAATTTGGAATTTGCGTACCCTCCAAGAGTGTCTTGTATGTGTGGTCGAATTTCGGATCACTCTTGTAGAGAAGCGGACAATCAGAAGTCTCATGCCCACAAGAGTTGAGAACGATGGTTAGCGCCACGATCGGTGGTCAGTTGAGGCATTTTGCAACATTATTGGTGTTGCCCTTCTTGTACTTGATGTTAAAATGAAATTGTTGCAGAGATGTGTACCACTTCTAATGGTGATTGTTCAGTAACTTCCCTTGCATCTGTCTGAACTGCAGGGGTCGGTGGTCTATGTGGATGACCATTTCCTTCCCCAAAATGTAATGCTTCCATTGTCGGCAAGCCTACATAATGGAATACATTTCTTTGTCATAAGTGGGATACTTGGGACTATGTCGGACAATGTAACACTGTGATATGCCACTGGGTGCCCCCGTTGAGTAAGAACTGCCCCAATATCATAGTCAGAGGCATATGTCTCAATCTCAAATGGTTGTTGCAAGTCTCGTAATGTGAGAATTGGGCAGAGCAGAGACATTGTTTCAACTCTACGAACACCTTCTGTTGAGATTCCAACCAAAATAATTTTGCTTTCGCTCCTCCCTTGGTGACTTGACTCAAGGGCCAAGTGATATGAGAGAATCCCAACACGAACCTACGGTAGAAATTATCAAGACATAGAAAGCTATGAAGCTATGTTAGAGTGGTTGGGGCTAGCCAATCCCGAATGACTTGGATCTTTGTTGGATCCACATGCACCCCCACTCATCAATAATGTATCCCAGATACTGAACCTCAGTCATGCCAAAAGTACAATTTTCCAATTGGCACACAAATTGTGTTGCCACAGTGTTTGGAGGACCTGTCGAATGTGGTGGAGGTGCTCTTCCCAAGTCTGGCTGAAGATCAGGATGTCATCCAAGCGCACTGCTACAAATGAGTTGGTGAATGGCCGCAAGATGTCATCCATCAGCCTTGTTGGCCCTCAATTTTGGTCAATTTTACTTATCAAAAATCCACCTAATTCCATCATATTCCACCTTATATGTTCCATATATGCCTCATTTTGACCTTATTATTCATATTCAGGTAAATAAATTATTATTTTCAATTTTCAGAGATTTTTGTAAAAAATGGGTTTTAAGAGTATTTTTGGACAGAACTAGAAATTCCCATAATAGCTTCATGGAAGTCATATGTGCAAGACACCTAGACGCGAGTTGAGCATAGATTTGGAAAGATTGGGAACCATGGATGGAAAAACATATATTGGTTCGATCAAACTGAGCTAAAACAGGCCCGGTCAACGCTTGTCAAACATGACCTGTTTTTTAGAAATCCCTAGGAAAAAGGGCAGAATTAGTATTTTTGGGGATTTTCCAGATTTTGTGAAACTGAATGGATGAGTTTGACCTAGACGGATGGGATTACGATGGATAGGGATGTTAGAGACATTATATCTCAAGTTTGTTTATTATTTTCTTATTTAAACCAAGCTTATGAGTCATTCAAGCATGGAGAATTTGTATAATTTTATATTGAGACTTCTGAATATTTTGAGATAATTTGAGGAACCAGTTCCACCTTCTATTTGTTGTTCATGATGTGGATGATTGATTGATTTTTTTGTAGCTAGAAAGTTCTTCAAATGTGCAAGGCAAGGGTGGAGGGCCCCTACACCAAGCTAAGTACAATTTTTGGTTAAATTAGCATAATTTTTATGAACTATTTTTGCTTCAGATTTATTCAGTCATTTAGATGTGTGAAGATTTCTTATGCTTGTTGGATGATTCTTGGTTTAAATTCTAATCGTTTTCAACGACAATAAATAGCATATTTGAAATTCAAGAAACAAATTTACAACAGAGAAGAGAAAAACTTTGCTTGTTTCTCACAGGTTTATTGTTCAATGAAGACATGCAACAATACATTAAAACTATGAGCAAAATGCCTATAAAGGCCTAAATTTTTGAAAGAAAAATTCTGCCTCAAGAACTTGAACTCTCTATTCATCCCACAAATAATGAAAATGAAAGGAAAGTTTTAATAAACCATATGCCTACATCTAGAGACCATTCCTTCCAATTATCTTCACTTGGGATGATCAAATGGTTGAAAATATTCCAATAGTCTAACATATAATCCAAAAGCACAAAGTAATAACACATGGACGACAAGAAAGTTCTCAAAAAAAACACCTTACAACATAAAAATAATAAAATAATAAACCAATAATTAATTTACTATTTGATGTTTAATATTTACTCTTGTCGTTAAAACAACAATTTCAATTGGAGATGTATCTATCAAATTAAAATAAGAACAAAAATTTAAAGCAACTTTACATTCAACTTTTAGTGTAATAAACATTAGCTTCTACGTAAAGATGCATATTACACATCGTATACACAACTCACAAATTATATGGATTGTTCAATAGAGCATCCATAAGTATTTTTGGTTGAGGGTATTGATTTGGCATGTGTAAAGATGTCTAACATGAATAACATATTTATTATTTTTATCCATTTAAGCAAAAGGAAAGGAAATAGAATATGACTTCTTCTTTTTATATAAAATAACAAATTCATTTACATTAATATTTATATTTATAGTAAGTAGAGATTATACTAGCACTTGATCATTTTAACAAATGACCCGCTGGAACGCCGAAGGCCAGCACGGTCGCGAACGACCTGACGCGCGCGGGAAGGAGATGACAGCCGGAGGGTGCAGCAACCGCCAAGTGTCGAATTTTGAGAGGGTGGACTCAAGAACTATTTCGTCAACCCCAGTGCATCTACTGACTACTAGGCAAAATCCACCACCATCTAGAGCTTCAACCAACATATCATATTATGTGTGAAGGTGATGGTGACGAAGTTAGCTTGAAACCCAGAGACTAATAAAAGACACCTACGGACGATGTGAACAGTCACCAAATACATCTGCTCTAATAAGAAATGGAGTAAGCTAATCAAGATTCAAAACAAAAGGGAACCTCTTTCTCACAGCAAACTTGATATGAATTAGATAGCTATTTCAGGAATGATCAGAGTTCCACCATGGCTCATGTTCCATGTATACTAAAATAATGTCCAGTGTTTTTCCCAATCTAAATCAAACCAGATAGTCAAGAGAATTTATCAAAGTTCTGAATCGATCGAAACTCTGACTTCTTGTGAGGTGGGACTCCAGTAGCCCAAGGGAAATTTGCTACACGATTACATAGGTCTATAAGAATCAATACCAGTTTGAATTTTATTTATCTGATTAGGTTTAAGGGTTTAAACAGTATCCATACATGTGCATCATTCAAAACCATCTATGCATTTAAATACACTCTACAAACGCTCACTGTCTCTCTCTGCAATGAATGGTATTGACAAAATATTAGGGACAAGGAAAGGACCTGAATGAATAGCATTAACATAATATTAGGTACAAGGATAAGACCTGAGGAGGTTGAGATTCAGGTTTGCTATCTGCCATTGGAGGTGCCATACAAGCCTCTAAACCAGCACAAATTCCAAATGTTTTCCTGCATTGTTTTTCACAGGTCATGGGTTTTTCACAGGTCATGGGTTTATTGCAGAGGTTCACAGGTCATTGGTTTAACTGCAACAACTTTCATGGAACCGTCATAGATATATGAAGTTCTTCCCACCCAAGTCACGTTATTTCTCTTAGATGGTTTAAGCCATTCAGTGCAGGGCTCTCCTCTATTGTTGATGGTTTTATGAAAATGGTAAAACATCATCTTATCCTCTGTCCTATGTTGTGTTCTTCCTTTCAGATTCTTGGACATTTGAACTCCAGTCGCCCACACTTTTCTTGCCTGCACTGCATATTTGCAATCTCTCTTTGCTTCTCTATTCACATATCTAAATACGAGCTTCTCAATTCCCTATTCGCTGCACCATACAACTATCATCATCACATTCAATTTCAAGCTCAAAAAACAACTGACAACATTTATTTAAAATCACCATAACACTTACCTGGAATCAGTACTGTTGGCAGACTCATTGCGCCTATGTTGATTCTGCAAGCAAATCTTGTTGGACATGGTGTATTGCTTAAAGTTGATCGGAGTAAAATTAGAGAGTTCATTCACTACAGATCGCAAAGGTTTCCCATGAGAAATATAGAAATACTCATCTACATCGAAGAAAAAGGTCCAACTCACCATGAATTTGAGCCTTTGCAAACAATCATTCACAAACAGAAACTGATTACGATAATACCCATCATATTGTTCCCCTTTCTGTTATATCCTGCAATGTCACACGACCTGCGTGAATCCATGGCTCCAACACCTTTCTAATTTGGGGTGAATCCCACCTGCTCTGAGGACTCAGGTCACCGTACAGTGAGGACTCAGGTCACCGTACAGCGAGGAACCACAGTAGAGATAATCATAGGGAGGAGCCTGGCTATAAACAGAGCCATTGTAAGTACCATGTTCTTCCTTCAGAGCAATGATTCTCTCTGGTTTTTGGAATTATCGGAAAAGTAATTTCACATACAGAACAAAATGGTCATTCAAAACAAAGAGTTTTGGTAATTATCGGAAAAGTAATTTCACATACGGAGCAAAGTGGTTATCAAAACCAAGACTTCTGGGAATTATCGAAAAAGTAATTTCACATACAGAGAAAAATGGCTATTCAAAACCTCCATTCAAAGCAAAGACGGAAAATTTTCCAATGATGGTCTGAAAACAATTTTCTATCACGCTGGACCAACGACAGTGAATTCACACGAACCTATGACAAGAGAATTTACATGAGATACACTCCTTCTTCCAAGCATAATCATAAACTCCATGAAAAAAAGATGAGCACATTTATGAGCAAATATATCCAGCCATGTTAGTATAATGTATACATGCTTTCAAGGTATACAACGTTTATTGCAACCATTGTAACTGATTTTTTTTTAAAAGCCCAAGAATTCTAGTAGTGGCATAAGCTTCTAGTTATGTTGCTTAATTCTTTCTGCATTTACTTCATTCTTTGCAGCTAAAAGTTGACAGATCCTTTGTATTATGATCTACTTAACAGTGGAGCCAGTAAGAGATCAAACAATAATCCACTGTATTACATGATCATGAACATAAGTTTCCATGGGTAAATCATAGAAGGAGAAGATATATTTACAAGCTGTCGTGCATTCATACTGAATTCATGCCATTCATTTGAAACTTCTCCAGTTAAAATATTCTAGCCTCATCCCTAGTTCATGGAAAGCTTTCCTTGCAAGATACTGAATACCAAATATGAAATAACTCAGCAGGGTAAGATCTACAATTTTGGGATAAGATGAGATAAATTTATTAGTCTCCAACAAATGACCACAAAGTAGGTCAATGGGACTGAAGAAAAGTACAATCAGTATGAAAACGATGTGGCAGTGCAAGTGCAGCTCCTAGAAAATGCTGAAAATAACATAAAGAAACAAGCAAACAAACAGTAGTGTTGCCGCAACATGCACATAAAAGACCATGGCATGATACAAAATAATCAATAGATTGTCAAGAAAGAATAAGTGAGATAGGAAAATCTGGCCATGGAGCTAAAGATGTCAAGGGCTACTAACTCTAAGGACCGATGGCGAGGGAGGCAAACTGGGCATTGGCTCACTGTCGAAGTCCCCTAGAACCAGTGGTGGGTCCAGCCATATGATCTTGGGGGGATGTAGGAGCAAGGGATACAAATATCATCCGAGGTTGAAAGAAAGAAACTCTGAATAGATCTCTGGCTGCTCCTATGGAACTGGGAGGTAATCAGAGGGACCCAAAGTCCAGGAGAATTTACTAAGTTCATTTCAAAAACTCATACAGCACTTTTGAAATTCCGACTTTGCAAAATGTCTCTTAAATGTTCCAACTTTCCGACATTGTTTTTGATTTTTTCACCAAAATAAAACAGCTGGACAGTGGTCCTTAAAAACACTTGTAAGATGTTTCGATACCAAGGGGATTAAGGTGGCTTGTAGGCAATGGTGTTTAATGGGCTTTAGGGAGATTACAACATTAGTTGCTATGAAGGTCTAGAAGGCTGATTAAGACATGGATTTTCAAGAGCTTAAAACGTCAGTGACACTAATGAGGCTTAAAGGAAGGAAAAAGTTACATAAAGGTGTTATCAATATTATATTACAGAAGCTATTTGATATTTATCGTTCTTGGAAGCTAAAAGTTGACAGATCCTTTTGTATTATTATCTAGTTTAAACTAGTTTAAATAACAATGGAGGCAGTATGAGCTCAAACAAATAATCCGCTGTTGCAACATAAACATACGTTTTGCATAGGTGAAGTATAGAATGTATAGGCTTATTTACGAGCTTTTCCATGCAGTCATACAGAATTCAGGTCATTAATTTGAACCTTTGTCAGTTAAAATATTCTACCATCATCCCTAGTTCATGGAATGCTTTCCTTGCTAGATGTTGCATACCAAATAACTCAGCAGGGAAAGATCAGCGTCTTGCGGTAAGAAAGTCTGGGAGAATTTACCCATTTCAAAAACTTAAATAGCACTTTTCAAATCCTGCCTTGGCATAGTACCTTCTAAGGTTAAATCATAAAATATAGGAAAATAAATTGAATTCTGCAACATCTTAAAGAACCACCCATTGTAAGTTTTTACAGAAAATTATTGGAACTTACAATAACAGACATTATTTTGATCTTTTCACCAAAACAGAATGGCCAGACAGTGGCCCTTAGAATACTTGTGACATGTTTAGATACCAAAGGGATTATGGTGACTTGTAGGGAATTGTGTTTAAAGGGCTTCAAGGAAACTATAATGTTAGACTTAGTAGCTATGAACGTTTAGATGGTTGATTAAGATTTATGCACTTTCAGGAGTTTACAAAGTCAATGAGATTAACAAGGCTTAAAGAAAAGAGAAAGTTCTTGTTTGTAGGTTTTTGTGGGTAGAATTTGAAGAAGAGAAGTTCGAAATATGCTCCACAGTTTGATTTTCAAGTCCACATTTCAAGTCCACGCCAGAACCCATCATCAAAAAAAGTTTTTAAAGGAATTATCAATATATATATTTCGGCAGGATTTCCAGCTGCAAAACTTGAAAACCAAAGAACCATCAACTCCACATCGTAGTTGCCGCTACGTATCATTGGTGACGTCAACCGAGTGTTAAACCACCCACCAGGGTTCCATTCTCAGTGTTGTCTACTCCACAGTTATAGTATAAGTTTCGAAAGTACAAAGAAGTCTGCCCTTTGCAGTGCAGACCATGTTTCTTTTAAGTGCTTCCAGAACTAAACAGAAAACATAATTGCTCCTTAAAGAACTCACCTGAGCAAGACCACGGAGTTGCACACGACCCTCTGAGTCTTCCAAAACTGGAATTTATTTATTCTTAGGCTCCAAAAGATCATAACAATGGTCCATGTAAACCTCATAATAAAAAATCTCTACTATGCTCTCTGTGTTCTCTGCCATTGTAATAATGCTGCTCATTGCCAAGGGCATAAGACGAGGCCTCTCGTTTGTGCCCTGGGAAAAGCAAAAAGCACCCAGCATTAATTTCCCAAACATTTTCACTGTATAAACGATGAAAGGTTAGAGTCACCAACACCATATTCTTTCAACGGGGATTTTCTGTGGAAGCAGAGCCAACGTCAGAAAAGCCCCAAAGGCCATGAAGCACATGAAGGCTATATAGGTCCCGTCGGCAACAGACACGGATGTGCTGTGATAATTCAATATAAAGGGAATGAAACCTCCTATGACTCCTCCCAAATTGAATATACTCCAGAACAGAGAAATATACCTGCCCTTTTTATTCTCGGTGGGATAGGAGGTCATAATCGATCCCTGGCCAGCCCAAAGCAATCCTGCTCCCACTCCCAAAACCGCTCCTGCAATAACAGCAAATGTGTCGTTGTGGTGGTGATTGTAATAGAGAAAGGAACTGGCGTAGAGGATATAAGTGGAGCACCCAGCGAAGAGGGTTACATGGGGGACGAAGAGGTTGTAAATCCCGCTGCTCAATATCCCAAACACTGCAAACGTCGTATAGAGGGCAGTGTTGGCGTCGTTGGCGGCCTGGTCGTCCTCCTGCCCACCTCCCCCCATTCCGGAGAGGGCATTGAACATCCCCGGGCAGCAGAAGCAGACCAGTGCAATCAGGCACACCTGTGTCACAGGGGAATTGTAGCGGAACCATCTGGGAGGAGGAACCTCACTACGACCCTCTTCTTCATCGGGATTTCCCAATTTTCCATGTAAAGACATGGCTGATATCACTTTTGGGCAGATTTTTAAGCGGTTTGCGAGAATCTCTAATCAATCCAACTAAATTTTCAGATTTTTGTGGATGCCCAATAATGAGAGAGTTACGTTTGAACCATTCAAATCAGAATTTCTGAGAGCCCGGCAACAGGGAGTCTGATTTTCGAGTGCGCGGCCTCACGATCGATTAAAACGCCTTGCAAGCCAAGGGCAGATGTTTGTACAGAAAACTGCAGAATCCTCTTGTTGCTACTTCTCTGGGTCTGTGGAAGGGCGCCGGGTTGAGGGCGGGACTTGGGACGTGGGCACGGAGAGGAGGCGTGTTGCAGTGGTGCGGCTAGGAGTCAAGTAGAGGCAGGACGATGCGACAGCAGCACGGACGTGAAGGAACCGACGCGCGCGGGAAGGAGGTGAGAGCAGGAGGGTGGAGCAACCGCCAAGTGTCAAATTTTGAGAGGGTGGAAGGGCGATAGGTGGAGTACATAGATTGGTTGGAGCATTGTTCGTCCCAGCAAAGCTCATAAAAGGAACACCTTCGGCGTAATAAATAACAAATTCATTTACATTAATATTTATATTTATAGTAAGTAGAGATTATATAAATAACAAATTCATTTACATTAATATTTATAGTAAGTAGAGAATAATGAAGGAAAAGAATTTAGTTTAATATATTTATAGTAAGTAGAGATTAATGAAGGAAAAGAATTTATTTTATATAAAATAGGAGAGGTGTTTTTAATTGAAGTAGGTATATAGATATTAGGAGAAAGGTGGTTATATAGATTTAGGGGTGATATACGTATTGATTGGAATTTTTTTTTATGAAATTATTATTTTGATAAGAAATACTAATAAAACTATATTAAATTGGTGAAAATGAAGAAATATATAGGAAGGATAGATTAGATTTATATGAATAAATATGTTATTATAGATAAATTAATCTTCATATTCTATTTTTCATTAAGATATCAAATGGCTTATACTAAGTTTGAGATAGTGCTATCATATACATCAAAAATGATATAGCAAAGATCTATAGCTTAGTGTAGATTGAAAAAGGGATTGGAATTAGTAACATATCAATAGTAAGATATGAAAAATGTGGTTCTTTACCCTTTTATATCTATAACATTATTATATGTTCAGTAGGCTAATCACCTTATGACACATATAGAGGAAATATACTTAGTGTCATTATAGTAGGGAATTTACCTAGCTACATGGATAAGGCCCCTCTTGTCCTTTGTAAAACACTTTACTTCAACATGATGGAAAATATATTGACCTTGTATTAAAGACTATTATGGAGTCTTATTAAATTTTTTCAAAAGAAAAACGTATATATGGAAAAATTACATATTGAAATTGGGGATTCACCAACATTTGCTAAGTTTTAAAAGTATATCTTGGAATTTCTAACACTAACTAGAAATTATGATATTTTTATTTTTATTTTAGTGCATTCCTAGTATCGTAAGATTAGTACATACATTTGTCCTCGACTCTTCAACTGACTGTAGTGTGTTCCTCTGCTCAGACCTTTGGAGACATCATGAGAAGCAAAAATTTCTTCCATTGTGCAGACCTTCAAGTAGAGATGGCTCTGATTCATGGACAGTTGAAGATCATGGAAGAAAAACACCAAGTGAAAACTGCCTTTCTCCAACAACAGGCTTAGTCCTGTCAGCAGCATCTTCTCAACTGCCTCCAATTGATGTGCACATGTGGAAGAATCCCTCTAGATCCTGAAATATATGCTAAACAAACGCTCTGCTCCAAGCTCCAGCTCAAACAATGTCAAAAATGCCAATCCAAATGAAAATCAAGACAACATCAATGCCTCTACAGGATGGCCAATCGGCATTGACTAATCCTCACTCCTCCCCTCTCTCTTTTGCTCAAGTCCTTTAAATTCGTTGTTATGCTTTCGCAATTTGTTAGAATTTACCTTGAATCTGTAATGCAGTATAGTATCAATAGCCGACACAATGGAGGCTCGGTATTTTGTCTTTATACCCCTCCTTGGCTGTCCTCATCGCCATCAAAATGTAACACGGAAATCTCTCCATATTTTTTTCGAATATAATATAGCAACCGACTTTGTAAAAAAAAAAAAAAAAATAGATTAGTACATACATTTGATACACCCCTCGTACAACATAATATCATTTTTTGTTTATTAATAAAAATTGATATTTATATTAATATATCAGAAACCATAATACAATGTTAAAGTACAAGAAAGAGATAGCTCATTTATAGCTAAAGGAAAATGAGAATGCCCCTAGGTTATATTGAGCTTAGAATCACAATCTCTTGTAGCTCTCTTAATGAGTATGTTTTTGAATTATAATGAGAAGAAAATATCAATGGGTTAAATGGTTGATTACACACTTACAAATTACTACACAAGAAATCTTGATAGCTAGCTAGCTAGATAAATTATCTTTCAATTTTGAAAGATCGTAGATCTAGAGAAAAAGTCATGACTTGAGATGGTTCACCTTTTCAAGCCTACAAATAGATATCCATATCCATAAAATCCTTCTTTGGGAGTGCATGACCATGTCTTAGACTAAATAAGTGGGTAAAAATAATATAAAGTCCTGCCCTTGAACCCCACCGCTATATTATTATAGTGGCATATCTATGTTTGAATTTCAATGCACTTGTTTTGTTCCCCTTTATTTTATTTTATTTCCAAGCTTATAGTAGTTATGTTCTATCTTCTTACTAGAGAAAGAAAAAATTGGTATTAAAAATATCAAGAAAAAAAATACATTTATAGGGTATTTAGTAAAATGTCAATTGGGGTTATCCCTAGTGATTGGGAGGAAGGAATGAAATACTTCCCACCAAGTTTCAATCCCCACAAGTGGCATGACCATTACAGTATTGACAATATATGCATACAATAATGGCCCTCTAAAAAAAGGAAAAAGATATATATATATATATATATATATATATATATATATATATATATATATATATATATATATATTCAATAAAAAATAGGAAATTTTGAAATTGGAAACATATTTTAAGAGGTGTTTTTCAATATATAATGAAACCAAGGTATTCTTTGATATACCATGAATGTTGTTATATATCATAGCTTCACTAAGTGAAACCTTTTGACCATGACATTATCACCACAAACTTAAAAGCAACAAAGATCGTACATGAATACAACAATCATTAAAAAAAATCCAACCACTTAATATTTTGCAAGACATATTGAACAAGTGCTACATAGTAGCTAGTACCTATAGCTTAGTTTTTTGCAATTTGATAAGTATGTGATAGATTAGAATTGAGTTATAACATAATATTATAAATTATATAATATACAAGGTATAATAAATATATGTGAATACTTATAAAGCAAATAGCTATATTATCCTTATTATACTCTATTATACTTTATGTATAAAAATTAATTCATTTATAAAAACTTTAATTAGTAAGAATTAGTGTTTATATTAGCTATAAACACCTTCTTTTTTTTTTCAGTAAGAAAAATACCCTGGTTTATATTGAGTACCAGGAACAAAACAGAATGGACATTACAAAGCACTAATAACAATTACCTTCAAAACCAGCATAACTGATTTTGTCATATTGTCGCCACAAGGAACTCACATAGACTTAATTGAAAAAGTACAGTCCAAAATATACAGTAATCAAAAACAATGAAAACACTGTTATCCATGCCCCAGAGGCGTCCAAAAAGTGACTGTGGCAACGCTGCATAGCCACTCAAACTATAAAGAGACACCACATAGTTTTAACCTGACACAATAACATCACATATTATTTCAGAAAACTGAAAATCACAGCATCTATGGTACCACTGTACTTAGATGATGGGCACTGAACCTTCGGCCTGAAGACCCTGTATATTAAATAGCTGATAATTTATCTTTCCGTATGCATCCTGTAGTCCCTACTTTGACAACTCAACCACAACATTGTTCTTGTCGTGATATATGTGTTGATAAGTAATAGCTGCATAAAAAGTTTTTAGAGAGTCAATTCTGCAGAGCCAGTGTGAAAGAGAACCCATATTAATTTTCGCTTTGTGATTCAGATGGTCAATCTAGACCTTTGAATCACCCACAATCCAGATATAATCTTCACCCAGAAATGATGCCCACCACATTAAGCCCCACAATGCCATGATTTCAGATTTCATATTTTTCCCAACTCCACCATTCCAGTGCAGTTTGTAATGACACCCTAAAGAGATGCGCAGCCAGACTCCACACCCACAGATAGACTCCTGAGCCGCACCATCAAAGTATCCAACCGGAAATTGAAACTGAAAAGGGAGAAGTCTTTTTGACATATCTTTGATGGCCTTATCCTTATGTTTAATGCTCACCCAGTCCTTGTGAATTTGATTTACAATTTCTGCCGGAGATATGACGCAGCCCTCAAAAATTCTCTTATTTCTCCCACACCAGAGATACCAGTGTAACAGAATTGGGATTGGCCATCTACTCTTACCACCTTGTAGCCGCCATCGCAGACATTCCTCCATGCCTCCAAATAATGGGACCTGTATTTTCAAGCAGTCACTCAAAATTTTTAGGGTCGCCTTTGCAAATGGACAAGAATAGAACATATGCTTATTATCTTCATCATGTGCGAAACACAGGAGACAAAGTCTTGGCCCATGCCACCCCTTCCGTTGCAGGTTCCTCCAAGTCAAATTTTTATCGTTCTTTACCAGCCACAGGAAAATGATCATTTTTACAGGGACATCTACCTTCCAAAAGGTCCCAAACCAACAGTCTTGTACCAGATCTGACTTTTGTTCTAGAAGACAACTGTATATTTCCTTAACTCTCGAACCCTTTTCATAGTTGGAGCCTTCCCATCTGAGAAGGTCCCCTTCATGCATCCGACATATGCCTTGTCTTCTCAGCAGGGTTAAATAGGAGTCCCATAACTCTCCCCATCTGCCATTGAGTCCCAGGTTTGAATTTTCCTTCCATTTCGGGATTTAACCCTTCCATTCCACGATTATTTGGCTTACGTAAAAGATCCCTTTCTGATTCAGGAATAGTTTCATGCCTTCCGGAAACTATATATTTTTCCATATGCCCATAATGTTGATGCTCCCAACAAGGATTTTGTTTCCATTGCCAAACTGCCATATCAGGTGTTGTTTTAAAACCAGCCACAATTTCCCAAAGCCCTTCCATATTGCAAAGCTTCCAGTTCCAGATTTCCATCCCAATACATACACTTCCTCTAAAGAGGCCCCTCCCAAGTACTTCTTGTTTATTATGTCCTACCATGAACCACCCGAATGTAGACTTCTCCACATGGATTTCAACAGCAGGGAATAACCAAAGTGACCCAGGTCCAAAAGACCCCATCCCCCTTTATCATTTGGGCACGTTATCTGATCCCACCGTGCCAAATGAATAACATTCTTCTTTTCTCTACCCCCCGATATGAAATTAGCCATTATATTGTGGATCTAGTTCATAATCTTCTTTGGAATAATGTACAAATGACCCCAGTAAATAGTTATCTGTTGTAGCATAGCCTGTAACAATATCAGTCTTCCGCCCTTTGAAAGCCACTTATTAGAGCACACATTTAATTTTTGGTCATATTTGTGTAGTAACCACCTCTAGTCCTCTGTTGTGTAGCTCAGAGCCTTCATTCGAAACCCCCGAGTGCTGTCCCGTCCAAATAACGAAATAACTGTGTTGTTCCTTGAGAAACGATTCCTTGCTATGAACAGGAATCCGTGCTCGAGACATTAAAGATTATGTCACAAAAATGTATGTTTGTCTCTGTTTATTAAAACCTTCAAATATTAATAATATATCTCACAAATATCAAATCTTTATAAACTCTGCAATGCCATGTTCCCTTTATATTGAAGTGAGCGAAATGGAAGATGAAGAAAGAAAAGGATTTCAGTTTGTCATGCTGCTTAAAACAGAAACTGCAATAATAAAATCCTGAAGAAATGAACAACAAATAAGCTAAAGTAAAGGAGCGCCCATTAAGGATAATTAACTCTTAGATACATAAATATCAAGAGACCTGTAGCTCTAATCACTTTACTTTATTCTCAGATATGGAAATGAAATGAAAACTAAGAAAACTCTTCAACATAAATGGATAATAGAAACTTGCAAAGCTTTTTCATTCATTCAATATTGTTCAGTACAAAATTAGCCTTCAAGGTCCAAAACTCGGAACCTTCTTTCTTCCTTAAGATGTCTTTAAATACAATCTGAACCAAAATGGTTTTCAGTTATAAAACTGATTCTAACTAACTATAACTGATTAACTACTCCCTGAAGCGGAGGTACATGCCTTGGAAATATTTTATTACATTTACATAACTTCACATAAAACAAAATAAAAGATAATAACTCCTAATCTAAAGGAACAAATGTTCCTGGAATAGCAGCTGACTCAATGACTACTTGCGGCTGAACGGCTACTTGGGGCTGTTTGGCTGGAAATCCTTTTTCTGTGTCAATAGAAAACTTCTTGCATTCCTTCCAGAGCTTATCTTGAGTTATTGGAGCATTTTTATAACGATGATATTCTAGTGTGAAGGCAACAACTTGACTGTGAGTGAGGTTACTTGTGAACAATGTCTTCACCATCCACAGCAGAAGGAAATGCCTTTGTAAGAAATTGAATACTATTTCTCCCTTCAATATCTGTGTCTTCTCATGTCGGCCATCTGCTCTGCTTTTTGCAAATATTAATTGATCCTCATAAAACTTCCAGGACATAATCTCACCTCCCTCCCTCCAGCATGAGGGCAAACCTGTTCTCGTCAACTTATCAAACGAAATATCAAATTTCTTAACCATCTCTTTAATTCCCTGTAACCGTTTCTCTGAGACCTTTAGAAGGTCATTTTTAATGATCATTTTGTTTACCTCTTCAGCATAGAAGTACCTATCCAGTATCCCCATATCTTTCAACTCTTCATCTGTCTTGGCATTAATAAAATTTATGAATTTCTTGGCCCAATTTGATCTTTTAATAACGGCCTGCTTCTCCGATAACAGCTCCTTTTCATGCTCTGAAATAATGTTTTTCTCTCTAGAAATTATATTCATGGAATCCCATTTTGATTGCATTTCTGAAATGATCTCATTCCAGATGAGATCCTTAGCTTTGATAAGGGAAATATTTCCCTTCAATTTCTCCTTGAGTTCTTTGATTTCTTCCTCAGCTTTTTGTAGCTTTTGCTCGTTCTCATTTGCCTTTCCTTCCCATCCTTGCATCATTTTAAGAACTGTGGCCAATTCAGACTGGTCTTGTTTACAATCTCTCTCCGCCATTTTTAATTTTGTGTTTAGCTGAGCAACCTGAGCTTGAGGATCAGCTCCAGCTGCAGAAAAATCAAAAGTACAAGTATGGTTTTCGATTTGATTCTGTAAGGTTATAGCAGTCTGCTTTACCTTATTGAGTTCTTCGTCCTTCTTCATCAACTGTTGTTGCAGTTCCTCTTTTTCCTTTTCAACCTCTGCTACTTCGGCTGCCAACGAGTGCTCTGTAGCTGGCAATTTCAACTTTTTCCTTAATGAAGATATTTCTGCTTCTGCACTCTTCATAAGTTTTTGAATTGCGCTTTTATCATTTGCATCGACCCCGATTTTCATTATGATATTTTTCAGCTCTTCATTCTGAGTAGTTAACGCTCTTGCATTGCCTTTTTCCATCTTGCATTGTTTGACAACCTTAGCAAGCATATTTTCTGTCTTGACTGCTGTAGCATTGGTCTTACTCAAATCATTGACAATCAACTGACCTGTCTGCATGTGGAGATTCATTTTGTCCCACAAGAGGATCTTTTTCACGTCCATGACTATATTCAACTCCTTAAAGCTTCCTGAAGGTCCAAGGGACATTCCTGTCGGATGCGACAGCGCCATCTTAAACTGATCTTTCTCCAGATCCATTACAGTCAATAGTCTTGTTTGGTCAGCAGGTATATGGTGCTCTGCTTGTGTTTCTATATTGGCCTTTATTCTTTGGTTCTTTTCTTCAATCTGTGAGAATACTTGCTTCATGGAAGGAGCCTTTTCCAAATGAAGTTCTGGTCTGCTAGGAGATGAAGGGCCACCTTGTTCTTCACTGATCTGGAGAGTAAAACTAGGTGAATTGGAAGAATTGTCTTCTGCTAATTTAGTCCTTTTCTCCTCTCGAGGTTCCTCCTCATCGATCTCAATAACATCATCTCTCCCTCTTTTGCTCATCTTTTCCAATATTGCAGGTGTTTGAATACTGATCCTTGATGAACTTGGCCCTCCTGGATTAGCCAATTTCTCTAAATCCGGTTTACTCACATGAGTAAAAGCAGCATACCCATTCTCGACCCTTTTTTGTGAAATAATCCCATGTGGGTCAGAGGCCCATTTCTCTCCCAACAGCAACTGTGTTTCTTCCAATATTTTTGATACCTCCTCAAAAGCTTGCCTTGTGTTAACAACAAAAGGGCCTACACTCATAGGCAACTTGTACATTAATCCTTTCTTCATGGGCAGAAAATGAACTTGATCCACATTAAGACTTTGCCTTATAAATTCCAAGGCAAACAGTCTCATGGGGACAAATGTTGGAAGCCTATAAGGCTCAATACTGACTCCATATAGCCTTATCTCAGAATAATCTTCAAAAACAAACCAGTCTCCAAATTTACAATTAGGTCCTAATTGTAAGAACTCCTGGGCCTTTGGAAGGAAGCATGGAGGCAGAGTTCCATTAAGAATTTTATAAGCAGTGGTCATGAAATGGTCCACAAATTCAAATAAACCGGCTTCGTTCTCTTCTCTTCTAACCATATCGGTCCAAAGCAAAACTGACTGTTTATTTTTATTACTATCCATTATATTCAAACCAACACTCATGAACTCTTCAACATTCTGATATAAAAACAAGTAGACTACCAATGAGGGAAATCTGAAATAACCTGTTAAAAGGAAGTCGATCAATTGAGAATTCACCACTTCCTGCCAAAAGGATGGGATATCTAGCACCACCCCTGGTTTCATCATAAGAGCGAACATCCCCAGGGCTGCCTTGTCAATTTCACGATCATCATCTCTCCCCAAAATCTCCATAATACAGCTAAGAACTGGCCTGTATTGAATATTAAACGCCTCCAAACTGAACTTTCCCATTTCAAATTGAGTCTTCTCTGGACTTGATACCAAAAACGACATGCAACGATTAAACTCTTCATTTGAAAGCTCCTCGAAATACTGAATCAACGAATCTTCAGAGAACTGCAAAGGAGAATCATTTTCTGGAAAACATAATGCCTGACGCATTAATTGAGTTGAAACCTGCAGAATATTTTCCCCTTGGGAATTCATAACAAAACACTTGCCAGGGTACATAGACGAAACTAACCAAGAAATGAATTCGGGGATGAAATGAGTTTTTGGAACACAAGCGGACAATACTCCCAAAATTTTCATAGCAGAGAACACAGAGGACTTGTCAGTGTTCAGGGTTACCTGGTAATGCAAGAGAGGATGGTTGACAGATGATGCGGTGTCATGAACATCTTTCTCGCTATCTAGGAGGGGACTGAGACTTGATACCCCAGACAATGATGCTCACTTGGCCATGACTGACATGAATTTGAAAGCAATTCGCGAAGTAATGAATAGTGCAAAGGTGGCGGGACGCGGTTAAACAGGGCAAACAGTCACAAACAAATCATAATAGGATGGAAAAACCCCTTTTATAGACTACGGAAACCATAATAAATGCAAGAGTGACGTGGAAAGACCATTAACAGTGAATGATAGCTTGTTTTCCACCTCGACAGATGACGTCATGCGGGGGGTCTGTGAGTACGGCGGAGAGTTCCTACCCATACCCCCCGTAATTAATCAGAACCATCGATCACCAGATTTCTGAGATCTGACCGGTCAACTGCGGGGGGTCGGGATTTGATAACCGACGGGCTAATTGACCCCCCGCAATTGCATATCCATACGCTTCTTTGCGTGATTGTGACTTCCGCTCCGGAAGTTGCTCGGGCTATATCCATACGCTTCTTTGCGTGATTGTGACTTCCGCTCCGGAAGCTGCTTGGGATTTAACCTTAATACATATATATATCAACCTAAGGTTGGCCCGCTCCATGTATATGAATAAAAATGTAAATACATTGCATTCCTCTCTTTTTTATGCTAAAGTATTAAAAACTTCATACTATAGCATATTTTCGAATTCTTATATATATATATATATATTTTTTTTTTTTAAATTTTTTCTTTTCAAAATTTCAAAATGAAATATAAAAAGGATATGTAGATAATGATCCACAACATCTGGCTCCACCTGGGGATAATGTTTTTACCACGAAACACTAAGAACCTGCAGATTAGTGCCTTCACCTCGGGCATGGAGTCACATATTGCTTGATGAAAATGTACAATGACCACACCGGATATATACAATGATGAACCAACAACTGCTTAATGTCGGAAATAATGCTTGAGATATTGCCCATTCACAGGCATATCCAGCACTTCTCCTTCCAGATTTTCCAACATGAAAGTATTATTTCCTCTGACTTCATTAATTTTGAATGGGCCATACCACAAGGGGTCAAATTTACCGTGTTTGCCTTTATCTTCCCTTCGTGTATCCCATCTCAATACTAAATCTCCTTTCTGAAACAAAAATTCCTTTTCTTTTCTATCAAATACTGCCTTCATCTTTTGCTGATAAGTGAGCAAGCTGTCACGAACCTAATTTCTGTTTTCACTTAGTTCCATCACATTGTTCATTCTTCATATCATGGCATTTGGTTCTGCTTGGGCATCTTGGAGAAAAGAAATCACAGGTTTTACCAATTGAGTGGGGAATAAAGCTTGAGTGCCGTACACAAGCTCATAAGGAGACTTGCCAGTAGACCTCCTTGTATTCATCCTTGTTTCCCACAAGGCAAAAACTAGCTTTGTGTCTGAATTCTTTTGATTCTCACCGATTGTTTTCTTCAAAATTCTAACCAAGGTTTTGTTAGAGGATTCTGCTAATCCATTTCCCTGCGGATGGTAAGCTGTAGAATGAGACAATGTCACATTGTAAGTTTGGAAAAAATTAATAAACCTGAGTGAACTGAAAACCTGAGCATTATCTGTCACAATCTTCACTGGGCATCCAAACCTGCTAAAAATATTCTCTTCCAAAAACTTCATTACTACTAAATCATTTGCTTTCCTGGTGGGAATTGCCTCCACCCACTTTGTAAAATAATCTGTAGCAGTAAGAATCCATTTAAACTTCCCACTGGATGGTGGATTGATTTCTCCGATGAAATCCAATCCCCATTGTCTAAAGGGTTCTTCAACGAAAACAGGGAGAAGAGGTAGCGGAGCCAGCTTTTTCTTCTCTACAAATAATTGGCATTTCTGACAACTTTTGACTGTTTTGTAGACATCTGAAAACACAGTCGGCCAATAGAAACCCGATTTGAATATTTTGTGAGCAGTTACCTTCCAGCTGTAATGCTCTCCACACAAGAATTCATGATATTCTTTCATCACTTCTGAAATTTCTTCCTCTGTAAGACACAACAACAGCATACCTGCTGGATCCTTCCAATATAACTTTGCTTCAATTATAACATAAGGCTGAGCCTTAAGTTTCAGAGCCCTGTATTTTTCTCTATTAATTGAAGGAGGACATGAAAGATAGCATAGATAATGTACAATATCATTATACCATTCTGAACAGATAAATTTATACTTAATTGCTGTCTTTGACTGATTATCATGCGTTTCTCCATTGGCTTCTTCTACAGGGGCCAGCAAATTGATTCCCAACGCTTGGAAGTTGGATTCTGTCAGTAATTTGGCCAATCCCAATACTTTAACCAGCTTGGTTGGTTTTACATCCAAATCATACTCTTGAATTTTAGCGATCCATTTTCCTCTCTTACCTTCCACATCGCTTTGTACTAGCACGTCTTTCACAGCTGAATTGGGAACGTACGCTAGGATCTGAGAATGAAGAACATAAGTTCTGAAAGCTTTCAGTGCTTTTACCAGAGCGTACACCTGTTTCTCCAATATATTATAATTTAATTCTGCATCTCGGAGAACTTTACTGAAATATGCAACTGGCTGCTCCTGCTTTTCTTCATTTCTCTGCAATAATACGGCTGCAATAGTTGAGGGAGAAGAAAATGAAAAGATTTGAAACGGTTTCAAATAGTCTGGACTGACTAAAACAGGTGCGTCCTTTAAAGCCTCTTTGATTCTCTGAAAAGATTCCCTCGCTTCCTTGTCCCACTTTACCTTAGCATTCTTTTTTAACATGTCTGTAATCTTTTTAATGATTTCAGCATAATTAGGGACAAACCGCCTTAGGAAATTAATTTTTCCGAGAAAACGCTGAATATCTTTTTTACTTCGTGGCAGAGGAATTGTCTGAATGGCTTCGACTCTGGCCGGATCAATCTTCACTCCTTCTTTTGAAACGATGTGGCCTGGTAATTTACCCTCCTCCAGGGCAAACAAAGACTTCTTAGGATTCAGTGATAATCCAAACTTTCTGCACTTCATGAAGGCTTTCTGTAAATGTTGTAAATGTTCCTCATCAGACTTCGAAAAAATTGTGACATCATCTAAATAAACCACCACAAACGTGTCTCCCACAAATGCGATATCCATCGCCCTTTGGAATGTGGCCCCTGCGTTCATCAGGCCGAATGGCATCCTGGCGTACATGAACGTTCCCCAAGGCGTAGTGAAGGCGGTTTTCTTCTGATCTTCCTTCTCCACAGCTACTTGGTTATACCCTGAAAATCCGTCCACCATAGACAATCTATAAGCACCGGTCACTTTCTGTAAGACAAAGTCCATTTTCGGCAAAGGATAATTGTCTTTTAATGAAGCCCTGTTCAAATTCTTGAAATCTACGCATAACCTTATCTCTCCGTTTTTCTTTCGGACAGGTACAAGATTAGAAACCCAATCTGAATACCTGAGTGGAACGATTATCTTGGCTTGCAGCAATTTCTTTATTTCCTTTTCGATTGGAGCCAACAGCAAGGGATTAATCTCCCTAAGCTTATGTTTATGTGACTTGACTCCATCCTTGAGTGGAATCTTGTGCTGTATGATGTTCTTATCATATGTTTTCAAATCATCATACGACCAAGCAAATACATCTTTAAACTGTTTGAACAACTCTACATACCTTTCTTTATATTCCTTCGGAATCCCTTTGAACAATTTGACTACTTTAGGCTCTTGTGGAGTACCCAAGTTGCAATCTTCCACCGATTCATCTTGGTTCATCTTCTTTTGATCCACAGCAACGTCATTAGCCCCAAACAGTCTTTCAAGAGGTACCAAACCTCTAGGTAAGACATTGTCTTTTAACTGAATAATTTCTCGACCACCGATCTTCTTTTTAAAGGTCTCATCAGCCAACTCGTCTTCATCACTTTCCAGATCAATCTGATGATCTTCAAAATATTCAGTCATCAACAGAAACTGCTTAATCTGCTCATCATCTTCGAAGACCTACCAATGTTTAATATTGTCAGGAATCGAAGGTCTATGCCTCATATCTATTTCATACCTTAGTTTCACGCTGATAGGAGGCTTGAACGTACTTGCTGCAACCGCCAATGAATCTGCCAATCTATTTTCTTCTCTTGGAACAAACTGTAAATTGAATGCTTCGAAATAATTTTCAATCAGATCCCATACTTCATTCCGGTATGCTCGTAACCTGGGATGTTTGGTTTGGCATAAATTCTTGATCTGTCTTATAATTAATTCTGAGTCTCCAAACACAGTCATAGATTTAATTCCCATCTGCTTAGCTGTCTGCAAAATAATAATTAATGCCTCATATTCTGCGACATTATTAGTAGATTCGAACTCCAATTTGAAAGAAAAAGGTACCAAATTACCTTCCGGAGAAACAAAGATGAAGCCCGCTCCCGTACCTTCTTTGGAAAATGCGCCATCAAAATAACACCTCCACGGTTTATCTGAATGTAATTCCTTATGTACAATTGCTGAATCAAGCTTCCCCTGATATTCCTCAGCAAATTCTGCATCCTCCTGCAGCATGAAACATGACAGGTCGTCCTTCTCTTGGCCATAAATTGGTGAATTACTTGCATCTTTCTTGGTAGCAGTTTTTTGAAATCTAGTCTCTCTATACAACCTTCTCTCTTCACCATTGAAAACGGGAATAATAGCATACGTAAAGTCCAGTTTCAAAACTCCTCCCAGCTTTGCTCCCCATGATCTAGATAATAACATTCCAAACCTGGCTGGAATATCTGCCACTACAACGTCCATCATAATGCTTTTGGCTGGGATTTGGGCCAATGAAACAACCATATCTTTAATGAGACCTACACACTTAACCCTCTTTGAGTCAAAAGAGTAAATATCTCTGTATGGCTTGGTGATTTGTAAATTTAACTCCTTCATCACACTCAATGGCATCAGGTTGTGTGATGCACCAGAATCCAACATACAATTGTGCAAAACGAAATCATGCAAGAGAAGAGATATATAAAAAGGAGGAACAGACGAATCTACCTCTTCCACATGAGGTCCAAACGTCACCACTGGCTTTTCTTCTTGCAAATTCACTGTATCGCTCACTTCTTCAGGTTGGGACAGGTTGATAAATTCAACGATTTCTTTTTTGTAACCCGGTGTTTTTATGAGTTCAAGAAGAGGTACTTGTATTTTCACTTTTTCTAACTCTTTCGACAAACTGAAAGTTTTATTTGATCTTGTCAACTTTTCAGGTTCTTCTTGATCTTTTTTGGAATTTAGATTCTGATTAGAAACCGTAACCACCTTCTCCAAAATACTAGAATCTTTATCTTTCGTCTGGGATGTTTCAGCTTGCTGCTTTCCCTTATGTAATGGAGTCGCCACTGGACTAGGTGCTACTTCTGATTCCTTTTCTTCATTATCTTGCGTCCTCAACCTCTTTTTTGACCTCAAATCATACTTTTTATGCAACTTGGATTGCATAAAATCTGTGAATTGTTTACAGTAATCATCCATTTCTTCTTGATCAAATGAGAGATCAGCTTCTTCCTCTTCTTTCTCCCCTTCTTCCTCGATCTCTTCTTCTGTCTCATCGTCTTCCATATACACAGCAGAAATTCGAGCATCATCTTCTCTCTCGTCATCCTCATCTGCTGAATGGGACGGGGCTGCTTCTATGTATAAAGGTGCTTGCACCTGATCTTGATCCTTTCTTTCCCTTTGTAGAATTTGCAGGGGCTGTTTTTTGAATTGTGGATTAAAAACCCCTCTATTTTGTCTTGCAGGCTTGCTATCTATTTCCAACTTTACCAATTTATTTGAAAGATTTTTTATGACCTTAGTCATATCTTCAATTCTCTGATCTTGAGCTGAGGCTTCTTCTTTAGCCTTTCCTTTATCTGAAACTTTACCAGCAGCGGACATATTAGCTTCAATCTCCAAAGCATCAGTCTGAATCTGTTCCAACGTAGGAGACCTTCTTTCCCTCAGCGTGAAACTGAAATCTGGTTCAAAAGCACCAGCAAAAACAACCCTTGCTCCAATCGGAGGGGGTTTCATTTCAACATGCAAACTATTATACAATTTGTTAAATCTTTTAACAAAATCATTCATATTTTCATCAAATTTCTTCTTGATTGCATTAAATTCTGTCAAAGAATAACCATGGTCCCTTTTTTCGCCCCATCTCTCAATGAAACGTCTTTCTAGGGCATCCCAATCATTAATGGAACCATTCTGTAATCCTTTGAACCATTTCCTTGCCTCTCCACTCAGAGACTGAACGAAAAGTCTCATGACAACATCCAAATGTTCAACGTTTAAATTCTCTGCAAAAGTGCAAAATAGGGGCAAGTGCTGTTCTGCAATTATTTCATCTTCACCAGTAAATCTAGGGAGTAACTTGAGATACTCCTGAGGCAAATCATGCAATGGTTGTGGTAGATTTAAAGGTGCATATCTGTTCATCAAGAAAGCAGGGGCTGCAGGAACTGCCATGTTTACGCCCGGGATAACTGCTCCTTGAGCGGGGGTAAAATGAATACCAGTTGTGGGAAAAGATGAATGAGGTGAAACAACTGATATGGGAATTGGAATTTGAACAATCGCAGAAGAGCTGGCAGCTGTATGTGGCTGAGTTTCTGTAAAAGGGAAAGACACATACTCCAAAGATTGCTCTTCTAATGTGGGTTCTTGAAAATGAATGGGTGATGGTGATGATTCTTCTTCCGAGAAAATGAGTTTCTTGGAAGCTTTCTTGGATGAGAAAACGTGTGAACTGCTGCCAGGTGCGAGCAGTGTGGTTTTAGGTGTAACTAATATTTTTGGTTTCTGGCCCTTTCTTGAAACGAGCTTCTCAGGATTTGACAAAACGGGAACTGTTTGCTGAGAGGTATCTAACCTCGTGTGAGGTTTCTTGGGAGCTAGAGCTATTTTTAAACAATCACAATGTACTATTTCCTCCTCTCTGAACAACCAGAGGAAATGTAGAACAAAACCCAGGGAAGAACTTCGACTCTTCGTTCCTCGGCAACGACGCCAATTAATGTTGTTCCTTGAGAAACATTCCTTGCTGTGAACAAGAATCCGTGCTCAAGACACTAAAGATTATGTCACAAAATGTATGTCTGTCTCTGTTTATTAAAACCTTCAAATATTAATAATATATCTCACAAATATCAAATCTTTATAAACTCTGCAATGCCATGTTCCCTTTATATTGAAGTGAGCGAAATGGGAGACGAAGAAAGAAAAGGATTTCAGTTTGTCATGCTGCTTAAAACAGAAACTGCCATAATAAAATCCTGAAGAAGTGAATAACAAATAAGCTAAAGTAAAGGAGTGCCCATTAAGGATAATTAACTCTTAGATACATAAATATCAAGAGACCTGCAGCTCTAATCACTCTACTTTATTCTCAGATATGAAAAGGAAATGAAAACCAAGAAAACTCTTCAACACAAATGGAATAATAGAAACTTGCAAAGCTTTTTCATTCATTCAATATTGTTCAGTACAAAATTAGCCTTCAAGGTTCAAAACTCGGAACCTTCTTTCTTCCTTAAGATGTCTTTAAATACAATCTGAACCAAAATGGTTTTCAGTTATAAAACTGATTCTAACTAACTGTAACTGCTTAACTACTCTCTGTAGCGGAGGTACATGCCTCGAAAACATTTTATTACATTTACATAACTTCACTTAAAACAAAATAAAAGATGATAACTCCTAATCTAAAGGAACTGATGTTCCTGGAATAGCGGCAGACTCAATGACTCCTTGCGGCTGAACGGCTACTTGCGGCTGAACGGCTACTTGTGGCTGTTTGGCTGGAAATCCTTTTTCTGTGTCAATAGACAACTTCTTGCATTCCTTCCAGAGTTTATCTTGATTTATCGGAGCATTCTTATAACGATGATATTCCAGTGTAAAGGCAACAACTTGACTGTGAGTGAGGTTACCTGTGAACAATGTCTTCACCATCCACAGCAGAAGGAAATGCCTTTGTAAGAAATTGAATACTGTTTCTCCCTTCAATATCTGTGTCTTCTCATGTCGGCCATCTGCTCTGCTTTTTGCAAAAATTAATTGATCCTCATAAAACTTCCAGGACATAATCTCGCCTCCCTCCCTCCAGCATGAGGGAAATCCTGTTCTCGTCAACTTATCAAACGAAATATCAAATGTCTTAACTATCTCTTTAATTCCCTGTAACCATTTCTCTGAAGCCTTTAGAAGGTCATTTTTAATGATCATTTTGTTTACCTCTTCAGCATAGAAGTACATGTCTCGTATCCCCATATCTTTCAATTCTTCATCTGTCTTAGCATTAATAAAATTTATGAATTTCTTGGCCCAATTTGATCTTTTACTAGTCGCCGCTATCTCGATAACAACTCCTTTTCATGCCTCCAGACAACAAGCTATCTTCAGCAATTATATTCATGGAATCCCATTTTGACTGCATTTATGAAATGATCTCGTTCCAGATGAGATCCTTAGCTTTGATAAGGGAAATATTTCCCTTCAATTTCTCCTTCAGCTCTTTGATTTCTTCCTCAGCTTTTTGTAGCTTCTGCTCGTACTCATTTGACTTTCCTTCCCATCCTTGCATCATCTTAAGAACTGTGGCCAATTCAGACTGGGATTGTTTACAATCTCTCTCTGCCATCTTTAGTTCTATGTTTAGCTGAACCACTTGGGCTTGAGGATCAGCTCCACCTGCAGAAAAATCAAAAGTACAAGTATGGTTCTGGATTTGATTCTATAAGGTTATAGCAGTCTGCTTTACCTTAGTGAGTTCCTCGTCCTTCTTCATCAGCTGCTGACACAATTCCTCTTTCTCCTTTTCAACCTCTGCTACATCAGCTGCCAACGAGTGCTCTGCAGCTGGCAATTTCAGCTTTTTCCTTAATGAAGATATTTCTGCTTCTGCACTCTTCATAAGTTTTTGAATTGCGCTTTTATCATTTGGATCAACCCCGATTTTCATTATGATTTTCTTCAGCTCTTCATTCTGAGTAGATTGGATTTTTCCATCTTGCATTGTTTGACAACCTTAGCAAGCATATTTTTTGTCTTCACTGCTGTAGCAGTGGTCTTGCTCAAATCATTGACAATCAACTGACATGTTTGCATGTGGAGATTCATTTTGTCCCACAAGGGGATCTTTTTCACGTCCATGACTATATTCAACTTCTTAAAACTACCTGAAGGTCCAAGGGACATTCCTGTCCGATGCGACAGCGCCATCTTAAACTGATCTTTCTCGAGATCCATTACAGTCAATAGTCTTGTTTGGTCAGCAGTTATATGGTGCTCTATTTGTGTTTCTATATTGGCCTTTATTCTTTGGTTCTTTTCTTCAATCTGTGAGAACACTTGCTTCATGGAAGGAGCCTTTTCCAAATGAAGTTCTAGTCTGCTAGGAGATGAAGGGCCACCTTGTTCTTCACTGACCTGGAGAGTAAAACCAGGTGAATTAGAAGAGTGGTCTTCTGCTAATTTAGTCCTTTTCTCCTCTCGGGGTTCCTCCTCATCGATCTCAATAACATCATCTCTCCCTCTTTTGCCCATCTTTTCCAATATTGCATGTGTTTGAATACTGATCCGTGATGAACTTGGCCCTCCTGGATTAGCCAATTTATCTAAATCCGGTTTACTCACATGAGTAAAAGCAGCATACCCATTCTCAAACCTTTTTTGTGAAATAATCCCATGTGGGTCATAGGCCCATTTCTCTCCCAACTGCAACTGTGTTTCTTCCAATATTTTTGATACCTGCTCAAAAGCTTGTCTTGTGTTAACAACAAAAGGGCCTACACTCATAGGCAACTTGTACATTAATCCTTTCTTCATGGGGAGAATGAACTTGATCCACATTAAGACTTTGCCATAAATTCCTAGGCAAACAGCCCATGGGAACAAAGGTTAAAGCCTATAAGGCTCAACATCGACTCCATATAGCCTTATCTCCTAATATAATATTCAAAAACAAACCAATTTCTCCAAATTTATACTAGGTCCTAATTGTAAGAACTCCCGGGCCTGGGCGGCATGAGGCGTAGTTCCATTAAGAATTTTATAAAGGGGCAAAAATGTGGTCCACAAATTCAAATAAACCGGCTTCGTTCTCTACTCTTCTAACCATATCGGTCCAAAGCAAAACTGACTGTTTACTTTTATTACAATCCATTATATTCAAACCAACACTCATGAACTCTTCAACATTCTGAGATAAAAACAAGTAGACTACCAATGAGGGAAATCTGAAATAACCTGTTAAAGGGAAGGCGATCAATTGAGAATTCACCACTTCCGCCAAAAAAGGATGGGATATCTAGCACCACCCCTAGTTTCATCATAAGAGCGAACATCCCCAGGGCTGCCTTGTCAATTTCGAGATCATCATCTCTCCCCAAAATCTCCATAATACAGCTAAGAACTGGCCTATATTGAACATTAAACGCCTCCAAACTGAACTTTCCCGTTTCTGGCCTGAGTCTTCAATTTGGGAAGTGCACTGAAACGCACCATTAAACTCTTCATTTGAAAGCTCCTCGAAATACTGAATCAACGAATCTTTAGAGAACTGCAAAGGAGAATCATTTTCTGGAAAACATAATGCCTGACGCATTAATTGAGTTGAAACCTGCAGAATATTTTCTTCTTGGGAATTCATAACAAAACACTTGCCGGGGTACATAGACGAAACTAACCAAGAAATAAATTCGGGGAAAAAATGAGTTTTTGGAATACAAGCGGACAACACTCCCGAACTTTGCATAGCAGAAAACACAGGTGACTTGTCAGTGTTCAGGGTTACTTGATAATGCAAGAGAGGATGGTTTACGGATGACGCAGTATCATGAACATCTTTCTCGCTATCTAGGAGGGGACTGAGACTTGACAAACCAGACAATGATGTTCGCTTGGCCATGATTGACAGGAGTTTGAAAAGAATTCGCGAAATACTGAATAACGCAAAGGTGGTGGGACGCGGTTTAAACAGGGCAAACAGTCGCAATTAAATCACAATAGGACGGAATAACCCCATTTATAGACAACAGGAACCATAATAAATGCAAGGGTGACGTGGAAAGACAGCTAACAGTGAATGACAGCTAGCTTACCACCTCGACGGATGACGTAATGCGGGGGGTCTATGAGTACGGCGGAGAATTCCTACCCATACCCCCCATAATTAATCAGGACCGTCGATCATCAGATTTCTGAGATCTGACCGGTCTACTACGAGGGGTCGGGTTTTGATAACCGACGGGCTAATTAACCCCCCGCAATTGCATATCCAAATACTTCTTTGCATGATTGTGACTTCCGCTCCGGAAGCTGCTCGAGCTTTAACCTTAATACATATATATATCAACCAAAGGTCGGCCTGTTCCATGTATAAAAATGAAAAAGGAAATACATTACATTCCCCTCTTTTTTATGCTAAAGTATAAAAACTTCATACTATAGCATATTTTCGAATTCTTATATATATATTTTTTATTTTCTTTTCAAAATTTCAAAAATGAAATATAAAAAGGATATGTAGATACTGATCCACAATAACCGTATCACTAAAAACTGTACAAGCAAAGATGACATTATTTAATGTCGTGCAGAAGGATTTAAAGGAGCACGTTAGATAATATTAATATTTTAAAAATATCTAAGTTCTAGAAGAAAAATCAAATTGTGCACTCTTTCATGCAAAATACGCTCCGCATGCATTTTTTTCTTCGATAGGCGCGCCTTGCACAAATTTCCCTCAAAAACTCGCATGGACCTCAGAGTGGTGGAAGTCACTTTCTCCGGACCACAAGGCACAATCCAAGAAATTATCCCACAACTGAGGCCACCCAAGGACAACCACCTAAGCCTCACTGACCTCAAGGGAGCACAATAATGGAACCTGTGGCACACAATGGAGCCCCTCTTGGGTCACCATCCATCAATGTACCAAGAGAGGGAAGGAGAGTTTGAATTCATCTATAAAAGGCCACCAAGAGATGAACAAAGGGAGAGCACATTTTTATGTTGGCCAAAATTTCTTCAAGCAATCCAACAGTGTGTGATCTGGAGCAGAAGTAGAGTGGGGATTCAGTTGTTGGCCACCCAACAACTCCAATCCTTTGGAGTAGAGAGAGGGACCTTGCGCCAAGGCAACTAAGAGGTAAAAACATCCTTGCATCGGGTCTTAGAACTCCCTAGTTCTAAGGGCCCCTTGGAAAGTGTTTAAACGTTCTACCTTTTATTCCTACTAGCACACAATAAGAGGGGACATAGACGCCACTGTTGGTATTATTGTGTTGTTTGGCTCTATACGAGGTTTGTGTTATTTGTTTAGTTTAGCTTTTATTTTCTCTCTATATATGCATGCTATTTAATTATCTAGTATGTTTTATTTATGTTAGCAGTTCACTCTTGAACCTAACCCACAACTATATTTTTATCTCGCCCGTTGTTAGCCACCTATAAAATTTGTTATAGCAAAAGGTGGCTAAGACTTTTTGAGCTTTCAAGGAACAAATTTCATTGCTAAAAATTGTTGGCTTTTGAAGACTCTTGAAGGCCTCATGCCTATCCTTTGTCCGAAATTCACTGCTGTTCCCATTTTACACTTAGAAATCCTGCTGATTTCCAAGCTAGAATACTGCTGCAAGCACCTTTTCGCTTTTCCCTTCTTCCAAAACTAACCCTCATTTGCCCCCCTCTTTCTCCATAAAACTCCTCTATTTTTATGATTCCTTTTCTCCCTTTCATGAAAATCCTCTTTACATGGTTTAAAACTCATTTTTAAACTATATTAGGACCCTCAATTTCCTTGGAAATCCATTGAAAAACCATAAAAACCCACATTTTGGACATATATGGATCCTAGCCCTTTTTCCCTTTGACCCTTGGTCATATAATTTTCCACGCACCCAAAGGCCCCATAGCCGGGCGCCTGCTCATGTTATATATATATTCCGCCCCGCAAAAATATTAAAACCTTGTGTTATTTTCAACTTTGGGTTTTTAATTATTTTCTAAAGTTTTCCCAATGCTCAAACCTTACCACTCACCGATCTGATCCTAGATCGACGACGCGAGCCCACACTCCCTGGTAGTCCTCCCGCGTATCCACTAACCGACGGAACCGTTGCGGTATCCATCGCGCCGCCTTTGGGGCAAGGGTGGTTTTTTCTCGATCGGCACCGATTCCATATGCTGGCCGACGCGTGTCTCGTGTACTATTTGAAAACCGCCTCCCCATCGCGCATTAAGGTTCGGCAACAAACCCGGCGCAATATCATTGTACATCGTCCGATTTGGGGCGGGCTATCCAACGGCTATTGCTTATCGAAGATGCCCGACAGTTAATCAGGCTACGGCGCGGCATTTAATGAATCTCCACCGTCGATCTGATCTGCAGATCGACGTCCCACATTTCATCACCTTGTTTCAATCACCCAATGAACTTTTTCCACTTTGACTTCCCATTTCCACTCTCGACCGTCGATCTCTGCGCGATCGACGGCTTTGATTTAACAATTCTTCTGCTTTCTCTATGACTTCTCCTGATAAATCCTGACCGTTGGATGAAGCCATCCAACGGACACACTTCCTCCACATGCCTTCTGTAGCAATAAACCTATATATGCAGGATTTTTTAATATTTGTTTGTATTTTGCAGGGTTCAAATGATTTTCTCGCCATTTTTGAAGAAAATTCAAAAGAAGAGGGTGATGATCCTCCTGCCTTCGATTCACCAAAGAAAATCATCACAAGGTGTTAAAACCACGTTTTCATCAATCGTTCATGAAGCATTGATGCTACATAACCCTGCACAGCCCTGTATATTAGAAAAACCATGAATCGGGCACAGTCAGAGAGTATCAGTGACGAAGATCAAAATGAACCAAGACAAAGGATGAAAGACATATTTCCAGGGATCACGACTAAGAATTTTTATCAAAAGCCTAATCCCCGATTTAAAACACAGTTTAAAGAAGATCTTAAGTGTTTTATCAACAGGAGCGCTTCCACCGCCACATCTGAGGCAAATTAATTCCTCCTAGCTACTAAAATGCCACCTGTACCTAAAAGTATTCAATCAGAGGCTGAATTTATTGATCAGGACCAGATATCTTCCTCACAACACAGCCAAAAGATAAATTCTGCACAGAAATTAATGACAAACATCTGTAGAGTTACTTCGATGCCACACAGAGCCTCAAAGGTCAAAAAAAGCTCCCACCGAGCTTAAATCTTTATGTAAATGATTTAATACAAAGGATATGTATGAAAGTTTCTTCATTGAGCCCCCCAAGGGCCAAGAAACCATTAAGTCTCTATTAATTGTAATTGGAGATCTTTTATCAGATCTCGCCTCCTCATTCTTCTATATATACTATTGCAGAAGATGAGTAAGGGGTTGGTTGCAGAACTTTGATATACACTTGAGCGTAAATTTCTGATTGTAAATAGTGTTCATTGGCTCTTGGAGCTCTGTTTGTGTTAGATTAGTTAGGCTAGATAGTGAAGATGATCGCTGAACTGAAACATTGGACCTGAGTATTGTAACTGGTTTGACATCAATAAACAAGTTGTTTCTTGGGATCCTGGTCTATATCACTGGTGAAGTGCCCCCTTTCTTTGTTATTGTTTTTCCTTCTATGTATGTCATATTGTTCACTATTATCTGATAAAGAACAACATTTATAGAGTTAGGACCTACTGTATATTAGTAACCTTCTCTAACAAAAGCTTTATCTCAATGTTTTCCTCTAATTTGTTTATTTAAGAATGATTTAATACAGTTTAAGCACTTAGGAATGCTGGAGTTCCCTCTTCCTACTGTTTGCTTTAAACATTGTTCCTTGAAAGTTATTTTCCTTATTTGCTTATTAAAGTTAGACTAGAAAAGTGATGGTTTTCCCTGTTTCTATCTTCTTTTCTCCAAAGGCAGATTCTGAAAGTTTCCCTTGGTGTTGACTGAAAGCAGACTAGGTTTAAAATTACTTTATCTGATCTTAAGTTTACACTCTGTCTTCTCTTATATGTTTTCATACTTTCTGAAGGTAATTATGTGGATTACTGGATTGTCTGTCAATTAAGCAGCTTTAATACAAACTTGCCCAAGAGGTCAATGGTTAGCCCTGCCCTTGGTTGGTTTTAAATAGTTACTTAAGAGGATTTTCTTGTTTGGACTGACTATAAATCCTTTGTGAAATTATTATCAGTTTCCACCTCTCCAACACTTTATTGTTCCCATTCCATCATTATAATCTCAATAATCTTGTGATATAGATGACTTGCCCCTTGGATCACTCTTGATGTTGTTGTTCAATTAAAGCCTTGTTATGACTCCATAGCCCAATGGACTAAAAACCAGCGTTATATCTATATTTTTAGCCTAGTTGTTATATCCACTTGCAACTTCTCACCTTTGAAACTCTTTGCATTTAGGACTTTCCACCTCAAACAATAATCATGCTCAACCATCCAAAAACAAAACAACCCTTGGCCTTCATAACTAACCTAATATCATAACCCAAAACTTCAAAGAAAAATCCATCTTTGCACTTATTGGAGAGATCCCTCTCCGGATTCATGAGGGCTAGATCCTAGAATCCCAAAGTGGTTGAAACAATGTTTCTCCCTAAGATCGGACTTTTCCAATCTTGTTGATTACAGGGAGCTAACACCTGTGACTAGGAAATTAAAAGGAAACAACCACTCCTCTTAAGAAAGTGTTGATAGGTACACTCGTGCACCAAATCCACCAACACAACGGCGATAGTATAAGCATGCCCCCTGGACGAGAGAGGGTTACATAAATCAATGCCCCATTTAGCGAAAGGGCCGACAGTAATATCGAGGTGTAAGGGTGTGGGTGGGGTGCACATTTTCTATTGATAAATCTACAAAGCGACATTTTCGGACAGTAAGAATGTGATTCTTGAAGATGGAAGGCCAGAAATACCTTGCATGAAGAATCTTTTGAGTAGTGGCATATCCAGACATATGAACGCCACATGCCCTAGAGTGGTAATCATTGAGTGCTATCTCAACCTCTTCGAAATTTAAACAACGACGAAGAATCGAGTCGAGTCGACGTGATATAAGTATCTCTGATGATGTGATAAGGTTGAGAGTGATGTCGAATGTGTCGAAAATCATCTTTGTTCAACTCAGATCAGAAAGTTTGAGTTTGGAGATACACGATGATATCATCGTACCAAGGGTCGATGGTGTTGATAAGAAAGAGAGTATTTTCCAGAATATGCTCATCAAAACTAGAAGATATAGATGTAGAGGGAAGGGAGTAGATTAACTCGGAAAAGAGTAATGTTTTTTTCAATTTGGCAGTAGTAAATTCCAAATCAAATTCATGTAGGATGACAATCCATTTAGAATACTTGCCCCCCAGTAACTGACGTGTCAAAATGTAGGTCATTGGGTTGCGATTAGATATATTGTAGTCGTGGGAAGTAAAATGTAATTTTGAAAACGTTGAATAGCCTGAACCACATCTAAATCTAATTTATCAACATGGGCATATCGAGTCTTAGTATCCAGAAGATTACGGCTGAGGTATTAAATAATGTGTTTGTTTGCATCATCGTCATCTTGGACCAGTACCATACCAATTATACTGGAAACAGTTGCTAGATAAAGGAAATAATCACGATGGAAATTCGGGGGATGTAGCAAAGGAGCATTAATAAGAATGACCTTTAAGGCATCGAAGGAATTTTGAGAAATTTCATCCCATAGGAATGGGATTCCCTTCTTCAGAAATCACATAAAAAATTTAGCTACCTTAGTGTAATTAGGGACAAAACGATGAAGGAAACTGGATTTCCCTTGTAATCTCTACAGCTGATGTAAAGTTGACGGAGGGTGTAAGTTAACAATAGCCTTGACTTTCAAAGGATCGATACAAATGCCTTCCTTGGAGACCAAAAACCCAAGGATTCTATTGGATTCAACGCAAAAGACACATTTATGCGGATTTAATCGGATATTATAATGTCTATAGTGAAGAAAAATATCTTGATGGTGAGAAGGATGGTCACGACGCTTAGCTGAATGAGTGGGTAAATCATCCAGATAAGTCTGAACGATGTGCTTGATATCATGAAAGGCATATGACATTGCTTGTTGAAAAGTAGCATCAGCATTTTTCAAGCCGAAAGGGATATTCTTGTAAGAAAAAGTTCCCCAGGGACAGATGAAAGTAGTCTTATGTTGATCGGCTGGTAGGATGTTAATCTGGTTATACCTAGAAAAACTATTCATAAAAGAAAATATTTTACTCACAGCACACTCATCAATGATTTGGTCAACGAAAGGAGTGGGATAGTTATATTTTAGGCAGGCATGATTAATGTTGCGATAATCAACACAGACACGGATAGTACCTTGCTTTTTATCGACAGGGACTATATTAGAAACCCAATCTGTCAAAGGGATCATATATATGAACTCGGCTTTGAGAAGCTTTTCAACTTCTCCTTTTATAGTGGCTGCCTTTCTAGGATGCACGAGACGAAGCCACTGGCGAGAAGGCTTCACATTAGGATAAGTGGGTATCTCTTGCACCACTATACTAGGATCAATGCTAGGAATTTCATTGTATCACCATGAAAAGACATCTCAACACTCCTAAAAAAGACTGGTGTAAAGCTTGATCTCATTCAGAGAGAAAGTTACCCCGATATGGCTGTTCTTGATGATTCCTGGCTTGATAGAAATGTCGATAGGCATCATAACAGTGATTTTTCCCATGTTTCCTTTAGAACGGACCTCATGCGTCGAGATGGGTGTTTGAAGTGGACAATTCGAAGCATTGGAAGAAAAATTTTTGAGACACGAAGGAATTACTGGCCTTAGAGGGAATGAATGGATTTGAGATGGAGAATTAGATAAAACCTCACTAATGGATGTTTGTGATTTTAATTTCTTGGTATTCTTTCGGAATGAAGTAATGGGAAATTCCAAAGGAGGAATTCCAATTTTCTCACTTAGAGAATGAGTCAAGATTCATCTAGGTTGTAAAATAGATGAAACACTTTCTTTCGATGGTTGAGAAATTACAAGTTAATCAGCTGAAATAGAGATTTGTTCTAACTTATCTATTAAAGTCTGAAATTCCGGTGATTCATATTTATAATTTGAAGAAAGTAATCTCTGGGATCTACTAGGAGATTTTGGAGAAGATAAGTTCAACTTCTGATCTTAAAATAGTAGTTCTAGATGGGGATCTAGAAGTTAGAGGGGATATAGAGGGAGAATGACTATTAGGATAGCTTCTTGATTTTTTATTGGCTGTCCTTGCCATTCACAATTGGCCCTCTTTCTAGCGCCAAAATGTTGAAGCCTCGGAATTCCATTGCTACAACATGGGGGATAACCACTCGGTCCGAACCTTAAAAGCAACTCCTTTTCCGTTTGGTATAGTGGCTTTGATTGGGGATAATGGGACCAGTTTCCCAACAAAGAATTGATATGA
The DNA here is from genome assembly GCA_034641835.2 of Pinus albicaulis. Classification (NCBI taxonomy): domain Eukaryota; kingdom Viridiplantae; phylum Streptophyta; class Pinopsida; order Pinales; family Pinaceae; genus Pinus; species Pinus albicaulis. The sequence continues at coordinate 149,333,528 of CM076579.1, read as the reverse complement.
TGATCATGGGTTTGATACAAGGTGAATTGGAAAATGATTTTAAACTAATGGAAATACTCTATTTAAGCAACAAACACATGCATCTATTTAATCTAATATTTAATTTAATCTATACCAGAGAATAATTTAATTGTAGATTTCAGATTTCTATGGTGAGAGTTTAGAGTTTCTGGTTTCGGAATCTCCACAGTGAACATTCTTTTGTCTAATTTAATTTATGCGATCTACAGAGATATCTTAATGCACAATATAATAAAAATCATTCAATTTCTAAAAGAGATGAAATTTTTTAAAGATAATTATTTTGACTAAATAGTTAAGAAAAATAATTGTGAAACTATATCACATATATCGATTGATTATATACTAAACAAGTAATTATAGTTGAAACATCATGCAATAGTGCTTCAATGAAAAACTATAATCCATATCTCATACACAATACAATATAAAGAAATTTATTGCCAAAACATAAATAGAACTCAATCGTAAAGATAATAGTACCATATATGAGAGGTTATATTCATGAAATCAACAATGTTGACCTTCTCTTCTTTTCAACCAAATACACTCTAAGAGTACATAAATGAAACTTCAGTAGGTATGCTTCAATATTCAAGAAAATTAAGATCTTGTTCCATGTATTTCATCAAAATAATAAAAAAAGTACATAAATGCAAGCTTTTGCAAAGTGTTTTTGATAAAATCCCGGACCCCTCTCTAAATGCACGAGAGAGGTTTAAATAATATTACATAAGTATCAAAAATATAATATTACATAAAAATATGATGAGGTTTCAAACAACCTTCCTCATAGTACTGAAAATAAAATAAAAGATAAAAACTAAAAGAACGATAATGACGTGCTTAATCAGGTTGATTGGTCCTTTTCCATTGAGCTTTTCAATTCGCAAATATCCAACATTGGTTTCACTTGGGATGGCTGTACGACTTTGGATCTTAGTTGTCCCGTGAATACAATATTGGAAAGAGGTGGCACATTAGGGGAGTTTTGAGGTCTAACATGGGTCTCCTAAGGAAAATGTACAATCAAAATTCACTTTATGAGAACCAATCACAATTTAGGGGATGCCATCATGCCCAATGGTTGAAGTGGCATTGCTTGAGTTAAAGGTACTTACTTGTCACATTCTCAATAGTGGTAAAAACTCATAGTTAACCTAGTGCTCTAAGTACTTTTAAAGTCATAAAGTAAAATACTCATAATAAAGATCATTTCACACTTTTTGAATAAAATATTATTATTGTCATTTCATATTTTTTTAAAGAAACAAGGCATATCCCTACACAATTTTCATATCTTTACACTCTTTTCAATAAATATTATATTGGTATATTTTCATATATTTATTTTTAAATTAAATATTCATCTCATTTTATTTAATATTACAATTTCAAATTAATTATAAGTTAATATCTATATATATATTATACATATGAAATCAAAATAAATAAAAAAGTAACCTTGTAATTGTAAGATAAATCAAATCAAATTTATGAATAATATTATTATAATATTAATAGCAATACAAACATATTAAAATTAAAGAAAAAATGTATATTAGTTTTGTAGAATGAAAAAGGTATATTAAGTTCAACATAGTTTAAGGCAAAAAAAGTCTAAAATTTCAATGTATATAAATCTTATATTATACTTATAAATATAAATTAAATCTATTTCAATATATATATTTTCTTTAATTTTAAGTCCATTTCATTGTGATTATATTAATATTATATATTATTATGAAAAATAATATATATGTTATAGAATATATATTATATTCCTTTTTTTATATTATATATTATATATTATTATGTAATATAAATTTTAAATAATATTATATTATACAATTAAGAATTTATAAATTTATATTTACAATTTATTTTAATTTATTTAAGTACAAATGACAAAATGGATTAGTTCTTCAATGATAATGATTTTTTTTTGAAAAGTTCATTCCTATTTATAGTCACATCAATCCAATTTTTTATTAATTTTATTTTGGTACAACTTTTCAATTGAATTTGACCATGGTTACATGGATTGTGGTGCAAAAAATAAATTGAAAATTCATAAATATTATTTTATTAGTTTAGATATTATTTTATTATTTCATTTGGAGACCTGTTTTAGACCTAAAAATTCCCCTAATGCCATATTTTGAGTGGAATTGGTAAGATAGCGTAAATCCATCTGCTGATTGTATGGTTTTACTAGAAACTACTAATAAGATTCATGATCAAGCTTTGATAGCTTCTTAACTTCTTCAATTTGATTTTTGGCGATTTCCCTCCACTGCTCCTCTAATTGTTTGATATCTGGGAAAGCTACAGGCTTGCATTATTTAATCAGATTAATATTATAAAGGTTTTCATTCACAGATTCAATTACTTTAGTTTCTATATCATCTGCTCTAGCTATTGCCCTTTCTACTTGCTTCAATTGCATATCCCAATCTGTAAATAGAAAATTTTTGTGGGATTCTTCAATCTTTGGCAAATCAGCTTTTCTTCCTTCCTAATATTCCAGCCAAGAGATAAAATTTGAGATCTTCTTATCAAATTACTCAAATTCCAATCTTTGATCAACCATTTGATGGACTAATCTATCACTTGTTTCACAATATGGTTTGATCATTAACATTCTTTGACATAATATTTCTTGTTGTATTGACAATTGAGTATTTAACTCAAGTGTTTCTTTGATGAATTCTTTTGTTTGATGCTCATTTCTAAGTTTATCCACTTCATTTTGTGTTAGTTGAATTTGTGTATCCTTTTCTATAATGCTTGCCTGGTGCTGTAACTTCATTTGCTCAAAATCTTTCTGAAATTGTATCATTTGCAAATCTGTTTGCTTATTGACATTCTGCCTTTCATGTTCACTTTTTTGCTCTAATAGTCAAATTCTTACATATTTATCTTTAAGAGGAAGACTAACTTCTATTGCCTTATTAGTTGTAGCTGTTGCATAAGCACCTGAAAATTATGACAGCCTTGTCAAATTTTCTGATGGATCAATGGGGTTGTTTTTCCAGACAACCTCCATTGATTCATTCTCTGGAGTTACTGCTAATAAATCAAGCTTTATTTTCTTTCTATATATTCTTACCACCGCTTTATGTGCTAGACTATAGAATATATCTAAATGGGGTATCTCTTCAATTCTCAAAACAATTTGTGGTGTTGGGTTGGCTGGGATGATTTCAACATCTGCTTCTGAATTTAAAACTTGTAAGGTATGTTTAGGAGTTTGAAAATTAGAAGTTCCTTCCATTCCTGTGTTTGTTGGTGGTCGCTGGAGATTTTCTTTGAACTGATTGCATTCTTTATCCATGTTATCTATTATGATTGTCTATGTGTGATCCTGTGTATAATTAATGTTCAATTTTTCTTCAGCCAAGATTTATTTGGTTGTTTCTCCATTATTTCTCTCTGTATTCTCTTCAAAAATTTCCTTAGGGTCTACTTCTTGATTTTGAGATTGATGTTCAAAAAGTTCTAAACCTTGACTTGATTTCTCTAGTGATTCTTGATCAAAATTGTGATCAAAATTTTCTTCTAAACTTATACTGGGAGTAGGTTCTCTTGTTTAATCAATCTGCAATAGGTACAGAACCCTTGTCAATATTTTGTTTCTGTAAATATGAAAATGATTGATTTCAGCTGGAGTTAATTTTCTTGACGCACAATACTTGTGAGAAATTCTCGGCCTTTTCGAATAGGTCATCAAATTCATCTTTCGCATGCATGAACTATCTAATTTTAACCAAAAAAGTAAAGTCTTGAGCGACTTGGTTGGGATCATATTGTCTCCCTGGCAACGTAGCCAGATTCAATCATGTAATATTCTGCACTTCTTTAACTGCGTGTCCAAAATCAAACAAGGAAAAAGAACCACATTGAACCGAAAAAGTTGGCCAGATAGATTTCTTCGCATCTTTTAGGGTTTTGGTAAGACCTTCCCTTACTGTTTGGTATGAAATTTCTCTCACCATTAAGTTATCTTGAACATAATAAGGAAGAACATGGGGAGTATCAATCCTCCCAAAAAATCTGACATAAGTAAAAGTTTCTTTACCAAACCATCCTTCCACTGACAAAATATCTATCTTTACTTCTTCTGAAAGCCTGGGGGCTTTTGTATCAAAAATAGTTTGATACATGGGCAACAAAATACTTTGAAAAATATTATAAAAGTGGGGATGAAATTGAGATTCCCATAAAATCTTATGATACACAACGATAGGAGTAGGGTCTTTGAGAGTCCAAGTCCAACCCATATTAGGAAATTTTATACAAAAATAGATGGAATCCATCACATAAGCACTCATAAAAAATGGAGGAATGACCCGAGTAGAGAAAAATCTATACTGTTTATAATGTATGATAGCCATAGCCAAATTTTTGGATAAAATGTTAACCCAATTCATTATCGTATAGTTGACAACTGCATCAATTAGTGCAATGAATTCCATAGAAAACTTAGTACTATTAGCTTTCCCAAAAAGCTTATACATCATAGTAGCTACATAACTATGTGGAGCCAACAGAGGTGCAATTGGGTACATACCAGTTTTCTCCCGTTTGAATTTGTTGGAGTCGAACCTCCAAGTCTGCATGGCATCTATTAGATCTTCATTCTCTTTTGCGAACTGTTTGATGGAAGTTCTATCATAGGCATTTTGAGGTTCTGCCACATGATACATTCTGTGCAAATTGTCTGCATAAAATGACCCCATGACCTCTTGTCTTGAATTCTTGAATGTCATGTCCAAGATATCTACATTCTCCATAATCCACTTCACCATATCTACATATGGCAGGATTTTATGTCTTTCAGCTATTCTGTGTAAGAACGAACATGCTGCTTCAAAATGGGAAGCTTCAAATGAGAGTTTAGCGTTAGTTGTTGCTTTGACTACCAACACCTTTGGATTTTCGTCATCTAACAGATTATACATGGCTTCCCACGACATAGCTCCACCATATTTGTTGCATAAAGTATCACTAAAGAGAGGCAGCATATCTAAATCCTCGGATGTAGAAGGCTTTGCTATATTTTTTCCTTTCATCGTCATCTCTAAGCATTATTCCCTGAGATTGAACAATAGAAAAATCAAAATGAACGTAAAGCAGAGATAATAACAGAGGATTAATTAAAACATTTGTTGGTGAGAAAGGTCTCTAAGTAAGACCTAGGTTTAGGAGAGAGGCCAACAAGGTTTCCACAGTAGTCTAGCACAACGCTGGCATTTTCACCCTACTCCGAAGAGCAGAGAGCCTCACTCGAGGCGTGTCGTGACCTTAGTGAGGTTAGGAATAGATCAGATATCGACATATCACAACTATAGAGCAAAACAAACATAACTAGGAACTACAGATAGATTTAGCTACTGTGCACAAGATACTACTCATGAGCATATTTAGGATGCAAAATTAAAATTTAAAAGCGGCCAATACATTCATCATAACCAAACGCTTATCACAGAAATCAGGACATCAAACCCAGGTAGAAGTGTATTTCATTATCAATAGCGGACAGTTACATTACTCCTCAGAGTTGATTACAGAAGGACTGATTACAACACAACTAAATAGAATAGAATAGAACCGAACAGAACAGAATAGAGCTCTCCTACGGCTCCTTTCCTCAGTCCTCTACTACACCAACCTACTTTCTACGCTGGCTGATTGCCTATTTTTTCCTTAGCCAAAGTGATTGTTAGTTTTTCCTCCTTTCCTTCTCTACTATTCACCGCATCTCCCTGATCACTGGGAGTTTCGTTGCTTGTCCTTGTCGCTCCTTCCTGCCATCTGTGCTAGTTTCTGCAACTATCACACCACCTGCTCTCCAGCTCTCTGCAACTGTGACAACTCCTTGTCTACCATGGTTGCGCTCCACCACCTATTATATGTGACTCAAAATCGTTTCATTTAAAAAAAAAAATCCCCGACCACATGCTATTGACTTGTCCCGAGTCAATCCTTTTCTGATGCCTCGGTCTCCATTGGTCCATCTACCTCTGTGGTTGGCCTTGTCTTCTCCATTTCCTCTGCTTGTCCAAAAAAGGGCCCCAACTCGGGAACCTTTTCCAATGCTGAAGATTTGAGTTTGGTGAAGTTAGAAATGGCCTGTTGCCATTCCTTCATGAGCAGATCCATTTATGTGGCGATTTGTTTAGCTTCCTTTTCTCCTGCAACATCCAGTAGCTTGCTGAATACTTCATTAATTTTGATTTTGGCCTTAGTGGCCATTTGCTGTATTGTTTCTGTAGTATGCTTTATCGGTTGTCTCATTTCTCAGAGGACCCGCTTGGTGGAAGCCGAATGCTCTTCAATATTTTGTATTTTGGTCTCCAGATCCTCCGCTTGATTGTACAATTGGTTAATGCCAACGGGGTTTGTGGCCTCCTTTATTTCCTGTGAGACCTGCTACAGTTATGTCGAGATTGGTTGAGCCTACATAGTTAGTGAGGTTTAACACTCGTGCAAATGTTTCAGAAGGTTGTAAGCTTATTTCACCATGGTCCCCAGGGTTTCTTGAATCCCAGTTACCTGTTTCTGCTTCTCGGTGACCTTCTCTGTGTATATGACATCAGGATCTGGTAATGCTATTCTAGTCATGAGTGCTTCCTTTAGCTCCTGATTCTCCCTGCTAAGATTCACACAAGCCGTCTTCATGTGGATAGACCTTTCGAATATAGTGAAAATAGTTATGTCCCCTAGTGTCTTGTCATCCAGAGTCGTCATAGTTGGCCAGATATCCTTAAACACATATGTCACCTTCTGCATTTTCTCCTGCAGACTTTCCTTTTCTCCCTTCAATTGGTCACGCACTTCAGTAAGCACACTAATCTGCAGTTGTTGCTGTTAAAACCTCTGCTAGAGGTCATTGTGGAGTCCTTCAGTCTTCTGTGCTGCACACTGGATGAAATTGTACAGTTGTTTTGTGCCCTAGGTCTGCATACTCTTATCCCCAGACATATCTTGGTTCGGAGGTCACTCTCTGAGTGGTTGACCGTTGGTTATTGACCTGGCTGAGTGTTCATGTGGTGATGTCATTTGGTTCTATTGTAGCAACTGATTCCCTAAGTTTTCATGCTTGTGGTTGGCTAAACCTGTTGTAGTATCAAATTTTCTTGCTGAAAAGGGTTCAGCTCCTTGGGCGAGGGCATTGTATCTGCGGTAAAAGATCCCCCGTGAATCAAAAGGTCCTAGAAAGTGCTCTGTCCAACTAGGGGTTGGTTAACCTCGAGTACCAATGTTTTACTTGAATTAACCTCTGCCTCATTGTCTCCATTTTTCTTACTTTTTTTTCTTGACGATGTCTGAAATGGTTGTTGATGTGGATGGAGTGCAGGTGGAATGGTCTTTGGAAGTGAATGACGTGTGAGGCGATGAATAGTGAGCGCGAGGTGAAGATGTATGAGTGTGGGGTGGAGATGAAGTTTGAACATTAAAAACTAAGAATGGATTGAACATAGGTAGCTCAGTGGTTACTTGGGGGTCACCTCTGGCTCCTCTTGAATTGGTGCCCCTGTTTCCATAGGTTGTGTTTGATCTTCCTCAGTGAGATCAACCACCTGCCTAGGCACCATGAATTTGGCTTTATTGGCCTTAGGAGCAGCTACAGGTGGTTTAGGTGCCTTACTCTTTTTGACTGGGACTACTGTTATTTCTGGGGGTGAATTAAACATTGTGGGCGGTAGGGCAGTGAGTATGGGTGAAACTATGGAGGGTGATGCAAAATTCGAGGCCTAAAATTTTGAATAACTAGAAAACAGGGGGGAAGCACTGGTGAGATTTTGCATTACCCGATTGAAGCCTTTTACTCTCATTTCCATCTCCTCCAGTACTGGTGTTATCCACAGCTACGATACTATGTTCAGTGTCTCATCCGATGTCTCCCCTGGTAATGGTTTTGGTTGCATACCCTCAAATGAGTAGTGATGGAATCCTCTTCTGATTTCCATTCCCACCCCTGACTAGGAGCATACTTCAGTGTGGAATGCCTTTTCATCCACTTGAAACTTCAACAGTCTCATTTTAAATGTTGTTTCATCCACACAGGTGGGCCTGATGTAGGTTTGTTTATGAGTGACCCTGAACCATATTTGAGACGAATAATTGTCCAGCAAACTCGTCGGGACCCTTTGTTTCCTCACCACTATGTCCACCATCTACCTGCACTAGAATGTGAACATCTCTTCATTCACCTCCTTTGTGCTTAGGTCTCTCGATATCTTCTAGGGCGTAAAATTCATCGCCAACGGCTTACCACTTGTGAGTTCCACAGGCTGTCTGACTCCTAGGAAATTCCATTTCCACATTGCGAACGCCATGATAAGGTAGTCATAGATGAACCCAGTGGATATTTTGTAGTTTCCTCGCATGCTTTGAACAATTTATTTAGTAGAAACATACACCAATTCAGCTGGGTTCCATGGAGGCAATGTTTCGCAACTGAAATGTACAGGGTTCATTCGCCCTTTGCATAGTGTCTCATGGTCTTGCCTGCAATCAGGTAACAGGAAAAATTAACTGTTGGGTTGTTTATGAGGTCTATCTTCACCCCTTTCCCTCCTCGTTTGGTGTCGTATTTCTTGTAATAGTCGCAATCTCCTGCCTTCTTTGCTCTTTTGGAGACTGTCTGGAATGTTGTGGAGACATCCCTCCCTTCTGCTGATAACCCTGTCAGCCTGTGAATATCTTCTGCATGAATGGGTATCTCCATCCCTAGCCATAGTGACCTATTCTGGAGTCTGCATAGCAGGAATTTCATACACTACATCGCAGATCTTGTGGTTCCAAACACGGGGAGGTTCCTCAGGTTTAGAATTGTCGACTTCTGGATGCCTTTGAACTCTGGAAGTAGCCTTGCTGCTTCTTCTCCTCCTCTAGTAGCGTAATTTTCTATATAAACCTACCTCTTCATTGCTGAAAACTAGTAAGAATCCATGAAGTCTGTGTCGACCAGCGATGCATTGTCATATTTTCCCACCAGTGACTCCATTCTCTGAATTCTCTTGTCGAGCTCAGGCTTGACGACTGCTGGTGCTACCTTGGTCATTTTTTATCTTCTTCGGTATACTTGCAATGCTACCCCTTATTTTTCTCTGTAAATTCCTGCTACTGGATACTCTCTCTGGGCTTCTTCTGATGAGATTTCTCTCCCTGCTGCTGTTTCTTGTTTTAACTCGGGATTCTCCAGCATTCTCATGCTTTCTTCTTTCATGCGGGTTATGTAAGTAACTGGCACGAATGAGGTTGATAAGACCCCATAACTAATTAATTTTTCCTACCTCCCCCGCGGCTATAATCGTGCAATTAGTTACCGCGATGAGGTTTGTTCTGACATGGCTGACCGTGACATTGAGATTTGGGCAGACGTGATGGGTAATTATTATGGCCTAATATGGAGAATTTATTATGGTATGGATGATACTAATTATGGCAATTACTTCTCAAATCTAGGTAATCCTACGGACTGACATGGGAATGATGGGTCATGATGATGGAATGATGTTCGACACATTTAGCTCTCTAACATGGATGACACGCTAGATGCTACCCTCCCCTCGACCACAATCGGTTGCGATGTGGTCTCCGCATTGCAACTGTGATTTTTTTTTTCTGCTATCACAGTTTTTTCTTTATTGAGATTCCTATCTATTCTCTTCTCAAGTGCGAGAGATTTATTGGCTCTACCTAATCTATTCTACCCTACTGACTCCTATCGGTTGCGAGAGTTATTGGAAAAGGAAATAATGAAACTTACTCGTGATAAGGCTTCAGGCATGCGCCATTCATCCATCCTGGTAATACTTGGTCGTCCAGTTGTGCTAACCGAACTTCTCCTGAATCTCGGATTTCAATCACATGGTATGGTCCCAAACAATGCATTCTAAGTTTACCTAGGAAATTTTGGAACTTGCTGTCGTACAGTAAAACTTTTCCTCCGACCATAAAATTTTTATGTCTGATATGACGGTCATGCCAAGATTTTTGCCTGTCTTTTTGGATAATCTGATGAAACTATGCTAGAAACATGTCCTCTTCAAGTTCTCATAGTTCATGTAGTCGCTCTTTCAATGAGTCTTCCTCTATTAAATGTAGTGTTGATGCAATTAGCAGGCTCGGTATGACAAATTCGGCCGGTACCACTGCTTCCCTCCCATACACCAGTTGAACAGATTTTGGTTGTTCAGTTTTTTGACAGTTGTCATGTACGCCCACAATGTTGCTGGTATGCACTCATCCCAGTCATCTCGATCAACATTTCAAATCTTCGTTAGTCCCTTTTCGAGAATCTTATTAAATTCTTCCACTGTACCATTTGCCTAAGGATGGTACAGACTGCTCTTATGATGTTGTACCATGAAACTTTCTAACAACAATTTGATTTTTGCATTGATAAAATGTGTACCTTGATTGCTAGATATAATTCTAAGGCAACCAAATCTACTGATGATATTTTCAAAAATGAACCTAGCTGCTGTTTCTGCCGTGCAATCCTTCACTAGTACCGCTTCTGGCCACCTGGTATGATAGTCTGTTGCAGTAATGATGTACCTAGCCTGCGATTGTCTAGTGATAGGTGCTATCAGTCCTATAAAATCAATGGCCCACTTCTCAAATGGCTGCAATGCTTTTACAGGGTGAAGTGGTAGCTCATCTCTGTGTGATGGACGTCCCATTCTCTAGCAGACATCGCATTTATTTACAAATGATTTATCGTCTGTGTGTACTGTGGGCCACTGTAAGCCTGCATGAATTATCTTTCTCGTAGTGGGTTTTGCACTGATGTGTCCTCCCACAAGCCCACAACGACACTCCCATAGTATATCTTCCCTTTCATGGTCTAGGACACATCTCTGCAAGACCTAGTCTAACCCCATATTATACAGATGTCCCGCTATTAGCTGATACTCTGCTGCTCTGACTCCCAGATGTATTTTCTGAGCTGTTGTATATTCAGTCGGGCACTGTCCTGTTGCCAGATAGATTTCTATCTGGTCTAAGTAGTCTGGGATGGCTTCTACTCTAAAAATATCAGCGTTTGGTAGCTAATCATCCAGGGACCTTCCATTTTCTCCATTTTCTCCATTTTCCAGCCTTGACAAATGTTCAGGACCCACATTCAGTCTCCCTGGCTTCACTATCACCTCAAAGGTGAACTCCTAAAATAGTAGGAGCCATCTACAAATCCTTCCTTCAAGGATGGGTTTGTTAACTAGGTACTTTAAAGCTGAATGGTCCGTGAAGAATTTAAATGCACCTCCTAATAGGTAGTGGCGAAACTTTTGAAGAGAATACACCATTTCTAAAGCTTCTCTGTTTGTTGTGGTGTAGTTCCTTTCAACTGCGATAACTTCCGGCTTGCAAAATAAAATGGGTGATCAAATGAAGTAGATCCTAGTTGAGCTAGAACTGCTCCCAGTGCAATGCTAGAGGCATCAATATAGACGTGGAATTGCTTATCCCAATTAGGATGAACTAATATGGGTGCACTTGCCAATTTTTCTTTTAGTGTGTTGAGGGCAGTAGTAAAGCCGTTTTTCCAAATGAATTGCTCTGATTTCTACAACAAATTCTCAAATGGGGTTGTTTTAACTTCACGTAGTTGCAGATGAATCATATGTAGTAGTCATTGTGGCCTAGCAGTGACCTTAACTGCTTCACAGTTTCCAGTGCCTCTATGTTGATTATAACTGCCACTTTTTCTGGATCCATGCAAACTCCTTATTTGCAAACAACATGTCCTAGCAGCATTCTGAATGGTACTGCAAAGATGCACTTCTTAAGGTTTAATGAAATCTGGAGTTGTCTGCATCTGTCAAACATTATCTTTATCAACGTTGCATGATTATTTAACAGGATATAAACTATCCAGTCATCCATATAAACCTCTAGGAATTTATGGATATATTTCTGAAATGTTTCTATAACAACACGTAAAAACACTGTCGGTGTGCTTTTCAACCCGAAGGGCATTACATGATATGCAAATGAGCCCCATTCGGTTGTGAAAGTTGTTTTCTTCTTATCTTCTTCAGCTATCCTTACTTGATGGTATCCTGAAAATCCATCTGTAAATGAATAAGCTTCATTCCCCCAACATTTTCGAGCACCTCATCACTGAATGGAGTGGGGAATGGATCATGTATGCATGCATTGTTGAGGCTCCTATAGTCAACACATACTCGAATTTCAGACTTTTCCTTTTTACTTTGTATGACTATAGGACTTACCCACTCTGCTTCTTCCACCGGGAATATAAACCCTGCTTTCAGCATTTTATCAATCTCTGCCTTGAATTTTTCTTTCACTCTTGGATTCAGATGGTATGATATGTGCTTTACCAGTCTTGCGTCAGGCTTCAAAATTATATGCATTTCCCCCATGTCTCATTTTATTCCTTTCAGCTCCACTACTGAGGATGGGAACAAGTCTTCATATTCCTGTAGCAGATTAAATATCTCCTTAGTCTTTTCTGCATTCCAGTAGTCACCAATTGACACAATTTTGGGCTTTTCCAGTGTTTCGATGTTTAGCTTCTTGGTCTTCAATGGTAGCAGATGAATTCCTTCTGTTGTAGGTTCTTCTTGAATATCCCGCTCCCCTTATTTTTTTTCAAAATATAGATGTCTAAGATCTTCTAGATCATCATCATCCATTTCACTGTTTATCTTTTTGCATGATATCGACTGTCTCACACTCTGTTTCGGGAGTGGTTCTTCTTCATCCTCCTGAATCTCTGGAAATAACAATACCCTTTTAATGTCCTGCAACGCCTGTGTGACTGGTTCTATTTCTCCTTGAAAGGAAAATCATTGCGTAAACTGATCCACAACTACTCACGAGGTACCAGTTCCTCTTTCCTTCTCTTCAGTTAGGTATCAACCATGTGGAATCAAATCTAGTGAATGTACAAACTTGTGTGCCCACAGATCTTCTGGGTACCCTGCTTTCTTCCATTCGTCCTCACAATGTTGTAAATGTTTACTAAGGTCAGAATCTCCTTGGTATTTTTCAGTGAATTGTGGTCCTTCCTCTTCCTTGAATCTAGCCCTCAACATTGCTACAACCTCGTCCCATCGCGACAGAGAGTTGTGGTGGTTGCTCCACCACCTTGTTGACGTGGATTGTAAAGCCACATCCATGAGTGGGACTCTATGTTCCACTCGTAATTTATCTTCTATTTTGGAAATAAAGGTATTTAAAATGCTCATATTTGATAAAGTCGGATATTCTCTTACCTCAGTTCCGATCCAATTGATTCTCTGGATGTTAGCACATATTCTTCTATTGGTCTCATATCTCCCCTGCTGCCAATCATCCCAGGCTATTTCTGAGCCCAAGTCTGAGCTTTGAACACTTCTCTAGCTTATAGTCCCCTCGCTGTTGGGTTGATATAATCTTCTATTTTTCCTGATCTCATCTAATAAAGATGATCAAGAAGCTGAGCATCCTCTTTGGTTTCGACAGTCTCTGTATATCGGGGTCCTTGATATGGGTCAAGTGGCTGAGTGACCCTGACTTCCCCGTCTTCAAATATCATTAGCTCCTTTTTCAAATCGATTACTGCATAGTTCTCGAAAGCCCAGTCTATCCCCAATAATGCTGGGTAGGGATCCTTATACGCCATGATGTCTATCAACTCGAAGTTTATGTATGTCCTTATCCCCGCAACATCGACTTCGACCTCCTCCAGCCTGCCTATGGGCACAATGCAGTACTAGTTTGCCATGCGGAGTTGGATTGGTGAATATGTCATCTTTGGTCTCCCCAATGCTTCCCATGTCTTCCTTGGAAAAATGTTGACATCTGACCCTAGGTCAAGCATTGTGTCCTTAATTTGGAATCACGTGACTTGGGTGTTTACACGGAATTATTTCCCTGTTCTTCTCTTATTTCTTTTGACTCTCCGTATGTATTTCTGTGTTGCATCATTTGCCTCCTCTGGTTCTGGGGTTTTTTGCACCACCATCTCCAGATTTTGTTTTAGATGCTCCAACATCAGTGCATTGGTTACAATTTTTAAAAATAGCCGGAACCATTCTTCAACCATTGTTATTTTATTAGTCTGTTTCTCCTTGTCCACCTTCGACTGTGTTAACTCAATGCCTTTGCTCCCTCCAAGCTGGGAAAATGTTTACATTGCTTCTTTAAAGTATTTCTTCTACTTATCTGGTCTGAACCCTGGCTTTGGAGATGTTGGCTTTATCAGCTTTAACGGGTCTATATTTTGTGCATCTTCCCTGGTTCTCTTTCCTCTTCGCGTCACTATGGCTACATTCTGCATAGCCAGAGCCTCTACTATTATTGGCTCTGCATTTACCAGATTTTCTCCCCTTTGTCTGGCTCTTTCTTCCCATCTTTTAATTAGCTCTGGGAAGTCTTCAGTTGCGTGCATATTAACTCTGAACTGAGAGCACCATGGTCTTCTGGGAAGTGGAAATTCCCTGGCTACGTGGCCCTCTTGGTCACAATTGTAGCATCTTATAGGTCCTCTTCCTCTAGCTCTGCCTCCTCTCATTCCTCCTCCTCGTCCCCTGGGAGCCTCATTCACTCTATATGATGGCCTGTCCAATCGTTCCGCCAGTACATCTAGGGCTCTACACTGCTTTGTGTTGTGCGTTGTGGAAGCATAGGACTCACAATATATGTTGTTTGGAATGTTGGAGTAACTTTGCAATATTGGGCATAGGCGGGGTGGATGACCAATGCTTTTGCATATCTCACAGTATTCAGTTGCGGCTTGATTTTGTTGCGCAGGGAACCCTCGGTAGTGGGGTTACGATGGATATAGCCCTTGAGTGTTTATCTGCGCAACTCCCCCTACTAGTGGAGTTCCTTGTGTCCCTGACACTGAAGCCCCTATATTCTGCCCCTGCAACCTTGGACATTCGGTGACCACATGTCCCTCCATTAGATAGTGTGTACACCATACATTGGGTCTTGCAGGTTGCATTGGTTGGATATCCTTCATCTTTTCTATTAGACTAGCTATCTGATGTTTTAACCCCAATATGGAAGGGTCTTGAGCTACTGCCCCTCCTTTGAACTCCTGTGGATACCCCGCCATGGCCTCTATTTCCATGGCTTGCTCCAATGCATCTTATAATGTATCAATCTTCCGTTGTGTTAGTGGAGTTATTGTCAATGGAAGAAGGACCTTGATAAACAAATCTCTCTGATGATTCGTATCGATTGGGTAAATCAGTTTTCCAACCGCATCCTTGAACCTTCTCATCAAATCCCATGCAGTTTCACCTGCTCGCTGTTTAATTTCCCACATCTCTGATAAACCCTGCTGATCTGTGTGAGGTAACTTGAATTCTTTCTTTACATCATCTATCGCTGGGTTAGGATGAGCTTTGGACCATTTAATAAACCAGCGAAGAGCTCTCTCCCTGAGAGTAGTTTGAAACTTGATCAACTTAACTGCCTTTGGTGTCTGCAGAGCCCTCCATATGGCTTCGTAGAGATACCAGTGCTGCTCCACATAATAATTGCTTCTCCCAGAGAACTCTGCGTATCAGGTAAATGATCCCCCCATACTTCTTTGTGTGGATGGTACTAGAATAAAACCCCTATTTCCTAGCTGTGAAATTGTATTACTAGCACTACTACTAGTATGTATTGTTGTTGTAGATTGAACACTATTCAAATTACTCAATTCTCGTAACTTAAAAAAATTTCTCCTAGTGGCTGATAGATTACCAGGGGAAGGTCGGGACTAGAGCTACTCTGAATTTGGGGAATAGAGTTACCTTGAGTTATGGGTGTCGGCCCCTCTCAGAATAGTTGCTCCATCACAACATGCAACTCCACATCGGACATCTCCTCGAGGCGCGCATTCTCCATGCTGGACTTTTCTCCCTTTTCTCCTTGGGTTGGGCTTCTATACACTTGCCTGACTTCCTTGACGGTCCTTCCTATTCCTTGGGATTCCTTCTGACCTTCCATCTCATTTTTCATCTGCGGCACCTTCCCCTTGTTATGTCGACTACTTTCCTGCTTCTCCAACTCCTTCATCACTCTTTCTTGCCACTTCTCGGAGATCTATGCCCTCTGATGTGCTCATCGCTCTCTCAACCTACTAGAGGTATCAGCATCCATATCCCTATTACCACTTCCAACTTACTTGTAGCATCTCTCCCTCAGCTCATTCCCCTAGTACTGGAGGTTTAAGTCTCCATCTCAGATTTTTGAAATTTCATCAATCCCTCATCTACCATTAACGCTTTGATCCACAAAGGAATATCCTTCAACAGCTCTCCTCATAATCCATATCTAAACACATATTCTAATTTTGAGAAGGATTGGTAACACTCAGCTGCAAATTCCACTATATATCCTTCTAAGGTAGATTGCACCCAGAAATCTATAGCTCGGGTCAAATTGGTATCTAACCTATGGAGGGCTACCAGATCCACATGCAACCATTTGCGATAGATCTTACGTGAGCTTCCTTGTACTGTCTTGAATTTTAGTCTCCACAACCAGTTATAGAGTTCCTCTGGAAACTTTCCCCATAAAATTTCATAGAGATCACTCGTAGATTCAGAGAATAGAACCTGATCCTTAGCAGTTTTCTCCCTCTGCAGTCTCAACTTAGCTTGCTGCACTATGAACTGATCTAAGTGGTTATCCCACCATCTTCATATTTCTCTCTCGAAGATCCGTGATACCATGATCTAGATCCTAAATGAAATTTCAAGTCCCGACAACGGAACCATTTGTTGGCGAGAAAGAAGTTCTTTGAGTAAGACCCAGGTTCAGGAGAGAGTCCAACAAGGTTTCCACAGTATTCTAGCACAACGCCGACATTTTCACCCTACTTTGAATAGTAGAGAGTCTCACCCAAGGTGTTCCATGACCTTAGTGAGGTTAGGAACAGATCAGATATCGACAGATCACAACTATAGAGAAAAACAGACAGAACTAGGAACTACAAACAAATTTAGCTACTGTGCACAAGATACTACTCATGAGCATATTCAGGATGCAAAATTAAAATTTAAAAGCAGCCAATAAATTCATCATAACCAAACGCTTACCACAAAACTCAAGACATCAAACCCAGGTAGAATTGTGTTTCATTATCAATAGCGAACAGTTACATTACTCCTCAGAGTTGATTACAGAAGGACTAACTACAACACGATAGAACATAATAGAATAGAGTCGAACAAAACAAAACATAACAGAGCTCTCCTACGGCTCCTTTCCTCAGCCCTCTACTACACCAACCTACTGTCTACACTGGCTAATTGCCTATTTTTTCCTTAACCAACGCGAATGTCAGTTTTCCCTCCTTTCTCGCTCCGTTGTTTGCCGCATCTCCCTGATCACTGGGAGTTCTGCTGCCTGTCCTTGTTTCTCCTTCCTGCCATCTATGCTAGTTTCCGCAACTATCACGCCACCTGCTCTCCAAGCTCTCCACAACCGTGACAACTCCCTGTCTACCATGGTTGCACTCCACCACCTGTTATCCATGACTCAAAACCATTTCATTTTCAAAACAAGGGCTCCAACAACAGTAAATTCGATAACGATGGGAATTTTATTACAAGCACGAGTAAACAGATACAAATCTCCTCAAGCCTTTAAAAGAGTAAATGTAGTTGATTTATATTAATTACGCATTATGGCCTTCGTGTGATTATTTTTGGGTCTTTTCAAAACATCGCATCTCGAACCCGAATGATATTTTGAAATGATAACATTTAAGTGTAATGTCGATTTTTCGATTGCAATAAATCGGAATATCGCAATATCACAAAATCACAATATCGCATTATCATAGAGTCTTAATGGTAATATTTCACAACATTGCAATATCACATTATTGCAAGATCTGCCATGTCACAGTATCACAAGATTGCAAGATTTTCCATGTCGCATTATCGTAAGATCGCAGGATCGCCATGTCCTATTATCGTAAGATCACAAGGTTAGAGTTATGATATTTCGAAAGTTATTTCTATATTTGTGATTTGCGACGTGCGGTGTGTTCTTTGAGTGGATTTTTCCTTATACGAAGTATACTTTAGGCGCTTCATGATTTTTTATAAATATTTCTAGGCCTTTATAAAGAGTGCAACATAAGACTTAGTCTTAAAAACGGTTTTATTGATTGCTTTATTGCATATTTTTACTAATGATTGTTTGTGTTACCTTTGCCTTTTGCAATTTGTGATAAAGTGAAAAGTGCTTAGTCGTAAGTGTCTTAGCTTAACACTTTAACACTTTTTAAAGGGAAAAATTCTTACTTACTAGCTTTTTTCTTGAAAAATTTAAAAGGGTCCCCATTTATTATTACAATATTGATTATTATAAAAATAAAATGAGGGGGTTGTTGAATAGTACAACAGGTCAGGAAGAAATGAAGAACGATGATGGGTATTGTACCAGGGTTTTTCTTCGAGAGACATGGTTTCCATGATACTTTCATCAGAAGGAAATGTCTCATTCAAAGGATCAGAAGAATCTGAAGAACCAAGCCAAGGAGATTGAGAGTACGCGTCAAAATGCATAGTATGATCAGGATCAGGAGCTGAAGCCAAAACAATTTCGCAATAATTGACTTCAACTGGGCTTAACGACATAACATCACCAAAGGAATCAATTTGATCAGGGGAAGTAATGAGTCTAGGATCAGACGAAGTAGAGATCATATTGACCTGAGTAGTGTTCAACAATGGGAGAGAAAAAAAGACCCATTAAGGAAGAATCTTTGAAAATTCCTTCCCCCACACTCTCATATGGTGCGGTGGTATGCTCCACATATGGCACATTTATTTTTGAGGAGGTATAAGAAAAAAAGTAAAACTGATCGATAGTGATGATCTTCCCTTGATGTGGGAAACGAAGAACACGAAACAGAGTGAATGCCACACAAAGAATGGCATGAGTCCAACTACAACCAAGTAGAATATTGTAATTAAGATTTGTGTCAACAAATTCTACTTCGACATTGACTATTTTTCCTTCCAAAGTGATAGGAAAGTTAGGGATAATACCAAAAGGACGATAATCTCTTCCATCGAAAGCCTCCAAAGTGTTTGAAGACTAGCTAAGAGTCAGAGAGCCGATGGTTTTCAAGCAAGACACAAACATGATACAAGTGGATTCACTCTCATCCAAGACTGATCGATGGATTTTCTTTCCACTAATAATGATTGGAATGAGGAAAGAAAGCTGATGGGGAAGTCACGGAATGTTGTTTTTCTAGATAGAAAATAATGAGACTCAAATTAGTTGGATCAATTCCTCCAATCGCGGATAGTAGTGATTTTTGTTGTGAAGGAAAACTCTGAATACCCTTTAACACATACATAGTGGAAGGTTCCTGAGCCAAATCCTCAACGATATTGTAATGTTGAGCAACTCGGGCATTTGGGTTATAAGAGGATTTTCCATTAGGGGAATTTTGAGGTCTAAATTGGGCCTCCTAAGAAAAATGTACAACAAAAATAAACTTTATAAGAACCAATAGGATTCAAGATGATGATTTCAACCATGGGGGATAATTCACCATTTTTTAAGTAAAAGGGTAAAAATATTAAAAAATAATAAAACTACTTTTTCAACTTGTATTTTCAACTTATCTCCCAAAGTTTTTACTCAAATTTCAAGTAGGAGTACTCGTTGGATGAAAAATTTAATTCCTCATCCAAGGAGTACCCATGCTGCATACTTTCGATGGATCATGCTACACGAAAAATGAGAAATACATGAAAATCGTAGTTTCAATCACATTTTTCATGTATTTCTCATTTTTCGTGTAGCATGATCCATTGAAAGTACGAAACATGGGTACTCCTTGGATGAGAGCTTAAATTTTGCATCCAACGAGTACTCCCATTGAATTCTAGGCTGACCTTGAAATCCTTGCGAATTCAGGAACATAGTCTGCAACTGCTGAGAACCAAAAGGGACATAGGGTTGTTGGTTGAGTATCTGGTTCCTCTCTCGCTAGTTAATAGTTAACAGTTTACATCATTGGTTGGTAACCAGGCGATTTTCTTTCATGTTCAATTTTAGCTCACTCATTCACATGCCTGAAATTGTGCTTGATCGGGTCGTGAGGGAGCACAAGACCCTGGATTTTGTCTGATAATGTCTAGGCTGCGAGGTGATATGAGTTATTCATGACTGTATACATGAATCTTCTATATGTATGTTTGTGACCATACATGATTCCATTTTTGTGATCCTTCTTATTGTTGGATAGCTATGTCCATTCCATGGATCCTATTTACATGATCTCTTTTACAGATGGTTGCATCCATTCCTTATATTCATGTATTTATATCAAATATTTCAGTTGTATATATGTACTTTATTTGTAGGTTTTCCGACGACTCTGTCTTGGTCTTGGCACGTTCTCGTAAAAAATTCACCCCTCACTCCCGTTCTGGCTTCATGCTTTAGGGGGCATCTGTTATACAAAATTTTGTCACTGTCCCTGTACTCCCTGTTCCCAAATCCTAGAGGACCATAACAACGACCCCTATGTATATTTTCCATCAAGAAAATATGACATTGCATCCCTTTCAGTTTGAAAAACAAAATCTTTGTTGATCATTCCTGGAGTAGCTCCTTAAAAACCAATCTTTTTGGAGCAGTGCGACCTCTATGTGTCTCACGAATGCCAATGACCTATACTAAGCTTATGAGAGGCACCAATCGACACCAGTATGTACATCACATTGATCTGAGTATGAATTTTATTTTTTATGTGCTAATTTCATCTTTAGATTTAAAATTTATTCGTTGATCTTATGCTTGATGTACATAGGTTTCCTTGTTGCATATGTGTGTCAAACAAGTAAATTAACTGAGTTTTATGAGTGAATTCAAGAGCATAAGGTATTAAATTAAAATGCTAAATAGGAGAAACAAAATACATAGAAAACCATCACAATTGATCCATCAAAATAGAGTTTTGATGAAGGAGTTCACCCCTCTTCGGCTACATCTCCTTGGTCCAACTTCGATGGCTTGGGCCTCTGTATTAGCTAAAAAGTGAAAAAATTGCTATTTACATTCACCTAAAGCTCTTGAAACATACTCCAATGAGTTTAGAATGTCAAAATGCATCTTAAATTACTATTCATTCTCTCAATTTGGTCTTCGGCTGATCTAGGCATGGCCTTCCCCCCTGGTGGCCCTGGGCTTCCTTTTTCTTAAAAGTGAAAAAAACACGTTTATAATTGTTCTTTTGCCTCTGCAACCTATACCAATGGATTTATAGCATACCTATCTGCTAGGAATGACTCTTCCTAAGCCAAAATTGGTCGAAAATTGCTCAAGACATGGCTCATTCAATTTTGCTAGGAAATCTCCTCCAAATTTGGGGAAGACTCTAGATAAGTCTGCCAAATTTGGAGGGTCTTCCAGTTTTGGAGGTGCCCCTAAAAACCTGCCAAGTTAATATGTAGTTAATTAATTATTAAGCTAGAGTTATGGGCAGATAATTATGGCTTAACAGTACACTAAGCGCGTTTACATAAAACGAAGTTTAAAGACTTAAACACCAGATTAGAATAATTAACCCATAATTAAATTTTAACTTCGCCATTAAACCTTTCACTCACATGTGGTCGTTGTCGCATGTTTGTATGGGGAGGGGGCCGGGCCCCTCCAAACCCCTGTCATGGCATTTGGTTAACATTAAATATAAGCCAAACTCTATATAAAATAAGGACTTCCAGAATGGGCTATTGGTAACCTGTTGCATTAGCGTGGGGGAGGTCGTGGGTTCGACCCCGACCCCCCACGCCTAAATTTTTCTCCATACCATATAGTTGGACTTTGCAATATATTTCAGACTTGGTTAATTTTCGAGCAGAATTTGTATTATATAAATTCCACCGGCTATACCATAGTTTCAAATTTGGGTTATAATATAATATGTGCCATGATATATATGCCTTCGGACTATGTATATTACAAAATTTGTAATATAATATAATATGCCACCATATAATATATCAAACTTGGACCTTGAACATATACCACATTCAACATTGGCATAGTTTGAAAATGAGATTTGGACCATGGAGAGGGGGATCCACCAAAGGGGGCACGTGGCAGCCCTTGTTTGCACCATGTGTCAGCCTTTGGTTGGGTTGTCTCGCATCATATAAAAAAAATCTCATTCAACCTTAGGAGCAGGTATAAAAAAATTTCACTTTCAAACCAATTCAGTGAGTCTTGTTGTAACACTTGTCACAGTGCCATTGGGAAAAAACTGAAGAATATTCCATGCACGATTACTAGGTTGCCATGTCATCAACCTGTCACTGTTCTGCAATTTTTTTAGTTGTTTAGGAAATCGAACAGTAGGCTCTATCTCCTTTATCTGGACTCCGTTTTCGACGAAACAAATTGCGTCAAATTCCTGGCGATGAGCTCTTCGCTATCGTTCAGTTTCTAATCGATTTTAAGCACTTTCATTTTTGAGATTTTACACTGAGCACCTAATTATTCCTCCCCACTAGAAGCCTTTTGGAACCCAAAATATCTATGATTACTAACCATGTGGATGAGGGTATTGTTCCCTCACCCTTCCGGTATTCATCCACTGAAATTTTCCCATTTACATCAATTGGAGCTTTTCACAAAAAGTTAACTTTTTCCTTGAATTGTGCGACCTTCCCTTGCTGTCATTGACACTGTCTTGCTACAATTACCATGAATTTTCAAAGTAGAAATTTTTTCTTGTAGAAACCATATTTTTCCTACCTTGGTCATTAATCAAAGGAAACTTAAAAACTGTCTCACCTTACACTATGTCACCATGGCCATTCTTAGCTGATCATTCTCAACTCTTGACCATGTATCTTCAACATTGCCATGTACCCTTTGGAAACCAAAACAAGAATTTTTGGAACCCATGCCTTCTTTTTCAAACTACTTTGTCACTTTCTCTTTTAACTTTGCACTCTCTTGCACCAGCATCTTGTTTCCAAAACTTCTCAACACTGATGTTGACTGTTGCAAATGTTTTACATATTGTACACCTCCTTTCAAAGGCAACCTGTTAGAATCTTGAAACATCTCATTACAATCATAAGAATCTTTTTGAAAGGTTTGATTCAAAACATCTCTTTTTTTGATCATCAACAATGTCAAATTCTTACTTTCATTCACTATCCTCTTAATTTCTCCTGCATGCATAAGACACAAACTTGTCTTCTTCTTATGTGCTCTAATTATGTACTCAATACCATCTTTAAAAAAGTGATACTTATTCTCATGGAAATGAAATATTTATTTCCTATCATACAGATAAGGACTTCCCAATACAATACCTGATATATCAAGCGGCACCACATCAAGTTCAACTTCATCAAGAAAGTTTGAATTGACGGTGAATCTTAGTATGCACTTCCTTGTAACCTGCAAGTTTGAATTCTTGCATATCCAACCTAAAGGATAAGGTCTTGTATGTCTAACAGTTTCAAGGTCTAGCTACTTAACCAAGTCTTTGGAAATTAGGTTATATTGTGACCCACTATCAAAAAGTGTATCAATCTTGGTATGTTTAGAGACGACTCTAATATGGAAAAGTTCTATTCTTGTATCTTCATCTTGAGTAACATTGGAACAATTTGAAGAACTAGTGCTTCCTATGTGTTTACCTTTCAAACCTATGGCTTTAATCTTTGGCCCATCTCCTGAATCTGACCCTAAGTCATGTTCAACTATAACAACAATTTTCCCCTTTTCTTTGGCTTTCAGTTTGTTTGGCTTCAACTCTGGATGAAGTTGCCAACAATGGTCTTCATCATGGCCAGTCTTTCAATAATTTTTGCATGTGAGTTTTTCTTTATCTGTTTTTACAGAACTATTTCTCTTTCCTCTTCCATAAAAATTTCCCTCTCTTTTACCCTCACTATCACCTTTCTCATCTATTTTTTATTTCCCTCTTGCTTCTAAATGTGTGGCTTGAACACAAGCCTCATCTATGTTTGTGGGATTAAACATGAGAATAGTGTGCCTTTACCCCCAACATACTTTAAATTTTTTTCTTGAGAATATAAATTAATATCGAAAATTAGAGCTCTTCTCCTAAATTCCCGAGTTACATAATCTTGCACACTTTTCTAAAAAATTTCCAGTCCATAATGGCCCTTTTCATGTAAGCTAATGCATAGAATTTACTTTTAATGGAAGCAATAAAACTTGACCAAGCCATAGAGATATTACCATAGTTTTTAATCTCTTATTGAGTCCTTGCTTCCCACCATACAAGTGCATATCCTTCCATCCTCAAAGAAGCCAATTGATTATTTATTTCATCTTCATGGAGGTTTTGAATTATGTAGTACACCTCTAATTGAGGTATCCAATTGTCCAATATTTCTGTATTTATCTCGCCAATATACATTGTAAGATCAAATTTGACATCAAGTTTGAGTAAGGGTGTTTTTACTTTTGTGGCATTTGAGTGAGTATGAGTGGTTTTTGTGGTGGAAGTGGAAGATGGTGTTGATGGTGATGATGAGGATGATGAAGATGGTGGAGATGAAGGTGGATTTCCTCCAATACCCTTTGAACTCTTCTCTTCATCCTTCTTACCATCTCAAGTTCCTTCTCCATGCAGAGGCTTAGAACCATATCCTAGCATCCCAACAGTAAATGCATCAAACATAATTTTAACCCTCCTCTTTAATTCATTGAAGTCTCTCTTGACATCATCCTCTTCTGAATGACATTATCTTTCTCCAACAACTGACATGATGGCTATGGATTCAATCTCAGATTCTGGTGCTTGTACCCCTTTAATCAACTCAACTTCTTGTACAGCTTGTACCTCCTCAATCTCAACTTCTTGACACAAAACGTGAGGTGGTTCAAGTGTATATGTGAGTGAAAATTTGGGTAAAGATGGTGCTCTTGTACCTCTCCTTCTTCTGTTCCTAATCTTAGGATTTGCAACCAACAATTTCCCTTCACCTCTCTGCAAATTTATCCTTGTCATTATCACAAATTTGCAACCATTAAACTTGCACAAAACTCAAGAAAATATCAAGCAAATAACCTTTCCTTTCAACCAGGCTCTGATACCAAATTTATTTGAGTATGAATGTTAGTTTTTTTGTGCTAATATCATCTTCATATTTAAATTTTATTTTTTGATCTTATGCTTGATTTACAAAGGTTTCCTTGTTTCTTATGTGTGTCAAACAGGTAAATTTATGGATTTTATGAGTGAGTTCAAGAGCATAAAGTACGAAATTCAAATGCTGAAGAACGACAACAAAATACATAGAAAACCATCACAATTGATCCATTAACACAGAGTTTTGATGAAGGAGTTCACCCCTCCTGGGCTACATCTCCTTGTTCTAGCTTCGATGGCTTGGGCCTCTATATTAGCTCAAAAGTGAAAAAATTGATGTTTACATTCACCTACAGCTCTTGAAACATACTTAAATGACTGCAAAATGTCAAAATCTATGATAAATTACTATTCATTCTCTCAATTTTTCCTTCATTTGATCTAGGCATGGCATTCCTGTAGAAATTTTAATACAAATATTTATTTCCTGGATTCTCTTGATCTAAGAATTATATGCCATTGCTAAATACATGATCTCTTCTACAAAAATATTTTTGGAAATTTAAAACACGATCGCCAATTGCAAACACATAAAGGAAGATGAATCACACATAACACAGATGTTTTTACCAGGAAATCATAAAGATAAAACCCCAATATCATATATTATGTATATATCATGAATCATGAAACAATCTCATACAAAACTCTAATCCAAGAGCTCTCAATACAATATACAATCGTCTCACACTGTCATAAAAAAATTGGCAAATACATACACCAATTTACTGCCTCCTGACAGTCTGCCTCCACTGCACAGTCCTTGTTGATCACAATCCTTGAATGAATGAGATTTTGCCTTGCCTTGATTGTGCAATCCTCATTGGCATCTCCAATGTGTGTGGTTGCATGAGTGCACCCACTAATGTCACAACAGATAGTCAAACTGTCCCTTTCACCTATCTCTCAACTGGGTCTCCACTGGATCTGACATGCATGTAGTTAACAGTAGTAAATATTTAGTTTCATGTGAGATCACTCCATGTGAATTAATTTAATATTTAATTCACTGATCTCTCACTAGTGTATCTTTAGTTACAACTAGTTACAACTAGCACAACCGAGTTTAACTCACTTAACTGAGTTAAACTAGTTTAAAACTCACATAACTACACATCCAACTTTGTTACAACTTTGAATCACTTAGTTACAACTAAGTCCACTTGCATGTCCCACCAACCAACCTTAGAACTCAAAATTCCTTCAGCTAACTGGTTTTCCACTTCAGTTAACTGAAATCAAGTGCTTCAAGAGAATAGATTAATATTTATTGTCCAATTATTATTAAGAGATAATAATAATCGACATGCATTCTATATTTAGGCACGCGATCTATAAATAAACTTCGCACATGCATCTAAAACTATAACCTCGGCTATAAATAGAATTTTCTCATCATTCTACAAATAGACTCCCTCTATAAATAGAATTTGCTCAACATTTTAAAAATAGACATACACCTAAAAATATCCTGTGGGCCCCACCTAGTGTAGGTGCTTAATTTTCACTAGGATCATCATCTTATTGAATCTCAACACGCCCTCTCAACAAGAAAGGGATTATCCTTCACCCTGATCATGTCTCTATGGTATTCGAATTTTCTCCTGGTGAGCGCCTTCGTCATAAAATCTACATCTTGATCTTCCGTAGGAATGTACTGAAGCAACATGATCTTCTGCTGCACACAATATTTGATATGAAGATGCTAGATATCTATATGCTTAGATCTATCATGAAACATAGGATTCATCGAGAGTTTAATGCAACTCAGATTATCACAATGAATCACTGTAGGATTTGAATGAGAACCAAACAAACCATCCAGGATCTTTCTCATCCAGATAGCCTCACTTGCAGCTTGACTTGCTACCATGTATTCCACTTTCGCTGAACTGAGTGCCACGGATCTCTGTTTCCTGTTGTACCAAGAAACAATTGTAGATCCAATACTGAAGACCCCTCCTGATGTGCTCTTTCTTTCCGTTGGGCTTCCCGCCCAATATGCATCTATGAAGCCATGCAACTTCACCTCATCCGTCTATCTGTACCATAAATCATACTCAGATGTTCCCATGATATATCTCAGGACATGCGTGCCCACCTTCCAAAAGATCTTGGTATGCTTAACCATCGCTT
The DNA here is from genome assembly GCA_034641835.2 of Pinus albicaulis. Classification (NCBI taxonomy): domain Eukaryota; kingdom Viridiplantae; phylum Streptophyta; class Pinopsida; order Pinales; family Pinaceae; genus Pinus; species Pinus albicaulis. Next base: position 149,306,221 of record CM076579.1, on the reverse strand, counting down.
GACTAAGATGGTTCACCTCATAGCATATGTCCAGTCTTGTATTTACTAAATACATTAGTGAACCCACTAATTGTCGATATACAGTAGCATCCACTACCTCTCCAGATGTAGCATCCTCTTTCCTCCAATTTCCTGGAAGAGGAGAATCCATGGGTTTTCAGCCCTCCATGCCAAACTTACCTAGTATCTCCCTTGCATACTTTCCTTGAGACACAAAAATTTCACCATCTTGTTGCCATATTTCTAATCCCGGGAAATAATGAAGGAGGCCCATATCCTTCATCTTGAACTCCTTTGCAAGGTCCTCCTTGCATGAGTGTATCAGCTGCTCATCACCAGTCAGTATTAAATCATCAACATAAAGAACAATGATTAAAAGCTTACCCTCCACCACAATTTGGTATAGGTTTGAATCTGCCTCCCTCTTGGTGAAGCCAACTCCAGTGAAATAGCTGTCGATCTGAGTGTACTAAGCACGAGGTTCTTGCTTTAGCCCATACAACACTCTTTTGAGTCTGCACACATGTGACTCACTGTTGAAGATCTCAAATCCTTCAGGTTTCTCAATATACACATCTTCCTCAGTGATCCCATTAAGGAATGTAGTCTTCACATCCATTTGATTGAATGTGCCAACCCATCTACGCTAAGAGAGCAAGGATGGTCCTTATGGAAGAATACCGTGTGACAGGTGCAAAGGTTTCTTCATAATCAATCTCCTCGATCTGTGAGAAGCCTCGGGCCACAAATATGGCCTTGTATTTCTCAACACTCCCATCAGCAGCTTGCTTTAACTTGTAGATCCATTTTGAACCTACCATTGATTTATCAACCGGCCTTGGAACAATTTCGCAAGCATTGTTTTTGATAATGGAGTCATACTCCTCCACCATTGCATCTACCCATGTGGGCTCCTGCACTGTTTCCTGAAAGGAAGATGGCTCAGTCACAATACATTTTCTCATGAGAGACATGTATCTAGTGTATTAGTCAGGAGTCTGTCTCTATCTGTAATGTGAAGTAGGGACTCCTACATTCTGTGCCGCATCAAGCTTTAGCCTCTCAGCTTCTGTGGTACGCCTTCTGCTAGTTCTGATGTTTGGATCTGCGTGAGTGGACTCCTCCACTCCATGAACCTCCTCCTGTGGTTGATCCACATCTAGAGACTCATCTTTGGGAACCAAAAGTTCCTCCTCTGCATGTAATTCTAGCTCCCTCTCAAGCGACAAATTCATGGCTCTCTCCTCATTGAATTTTATATCTCATCACACCACAGTCATTTGACTGTTTGGGAAATACACACGATAATTTTGGGGTGTTTTTGTGTACCCCAAAAATATCCCAACTTCAGCAGTTGGCTCCAGCTTCTTCTTGACGTTCTTGGTCACATGCACATAAACAGATGAGCCAAAAATCTTAAATTGAGACACATCCGGTTTCTTACCAGTAAAATCTTCTTCAGGTGTACTCATGCCAAGTAATATACAAGGACAACGGTTTTGCACATAAACCGCAGTGTTGCATGATTCCACCCACAAATGCATTGGTAGGCCTTGATCATGCAACATCGCTTGTGCAACACCCACGATCATTCTATTCTTCCTCTCCATGACCTCATTTTTCTATGGGTTATGAGGTGCTATGAGTTCTCTTCGAATTCCTTCTTTTCTATAGAAGTCTTTGAATTTTTTCGAGATGTATTCTCCACAATTATTGCTCCACAAAGCCTTCACTTGCTTCCCTGACTCTTTCTCAACCAATGCCTTAAACTCACAGAACTTTGATAATGTTTGATCCTTCTTATGCGTGAAGAAGATCCAGCATTTACAAGAAAATTCATCAACAAAAATAACATTATACCTGTGTTTTGTTGTTAAAGCAACTGATAATGGTCCACACACGTCTGTGTGAACTCTCTCCGGGATCACTGAAGCACGGTTCTCCTTTTCATGAAAGGTGGACTTTACATACTTTCCCATGGTGCAACCCTTGCACTAATCTAACTAAGAAAGTGTTCCTATTGGAAGTCCAATAGATATTTGGTGCATGAATTTCAAGGCTCCATGATGAAGATGGCCCAATCGCATGTGCCATAATTCACCCTCATCCCAACTCACCACTTTTTCTGCCTTTCCCATCATGGCAGGGCAGTCGTCTACCTCCAGATTGTAGAGATTCTTAACTCGAATCCCTATCCTCTTGGCTTGACCCATTGTTTTATGTCGCAGGAAATCTTTTCCATTGCTGAAAACAACGTCATAGCCTCTAGCCTCCAACATCGCAACTGAGACCAAGTTTTTCTTCAGACCTGGAACATGCATAACATATTTCAATTGAAATGGTTTACCTGACTCCCTCTCAAAGGTAATGGTACCAATTCCTGTCACACTGTATCATCCATCATCGTCCATCTCTATATGCATTTGGAGATCTTTCTCCTCCAAGTCACTGAAAAGCTCCTTATCTCCTGTCATGTGGAAGGAAGTACCACTATCAAGATACCACACCGATTCCATTGCGCTTAATACCAAGCATGCGATCAAATATAAATCAAGTTCAAATTGTGAGGCAAGGGAGTCACCAGCTGCAGCTCCAGCAGCCTTCTTGTTCTTCTTCTTCTATGGGCAGTTCATGGCGAGATGCCCATGTTCGTGATAGTGAAAACAATTCACCTTGGACAAATCCAGCTTCTTGCCTTTAGACTCAGATTTTGAGTGGAATTTATTTTGCGTCCCTTTCCTTGCCTTGCTAGCCAAAGCACAATCCTCTTCATCATCATGCTTTGATGAAGATTCATCTATGGTGTTCTGCCTAAACTCCTCCTGCACTAGATCTGACCATAGTTGTTCCCAATCTAGAAGTTTTTCCTGTCCATTGACAGAGTCTTGATAACTATGCCAAATATTAGGAAGTCCCAAGAGAGCCAAGCTCACCAAATCATCATCAGTAACCATGATTCCCACACTCCCCAGTTCATCCCGACATTGGCCAAACATTGTGAGATACTTAGGAATATTGTCGACCTTCTCCATCTTGATATTTCTGAGTTTATCATTCAGCGCCAATTTCCTATGGTTGTTGCTGCCTTGGAAAAGATCAGTCAAAGCCTTCCACATAGCATATGGAGTGGATTTACCATGAAGGCTTGAGACAATGTGGTCACGTACACCTTCCAACAAAATCCTTCTCGTCTTCGCTACTTTCTTTTGCCAGGCGTCAAGTAATGCAACATCTGTCGAAGTGGGCTTATGAACATCACTGTCGATGAATTCCTTCAAGCCATTATATTAAAGTATCTCCTCCATCCTATCCTTCCATGCAATGTATTTTGAGCTGCCCTCGAGTGAATACTCTAGCTGCAAACCATTGAAAGCCATTTTGATGTTTACTCAACTTTCACACCAAGAAATTCTTGTAAAAAAATTATAATTGTTTCCACCAACAAACTCAGCTACTGCTTGAAAATTGCAATCTTCTTTGCTCTGATACCATGTAGAAATTTTAATACAAATATGTATTGCCTAGATTCTTCTTATCTAATAATTATATGCCACTGTTAAATACAGAATTGACTCTACAAAAATCTTTGCAGAAATTTAAAACACGATTGCCAATTGCAAACACATGAAGAAAGATCAATCACACATAACACAGATGTTTTTACCGGGAAAGCATAAAGCTAAAAACCCCACTATCATATATTATGTATATATCATGGATCATGAAATACAATCGTCTCACATTGTCATACAAAAATTGGAAAATACATATGCCAATTTACTGCCTCCTGATAGCCTGCCTCCACTGCGCAATCCCTGTTGATCACAATCCCTGACTGAATGAGATATTGCCTTGCCTTGACTGCGCAATCCTCATTGGCATCTCCAATGTGTGTGTGGTTTCATGAGTGCACCCACCAGTGTCACAACAGATAGTCAAACTATCCCTTTCACCTATCTCTCAACTGGGTCTCCACTGGATCTGACATGCATGTCGTTAACAGTAGTAAATATTTAGTTGCATGTGAGATCACTCCATGTGAATTAATTTAATATTTAATTCATTGATCTCTCACTAGTGTATATTTAGTTACAACTAGTTACAACTAGCACAACTGAGTTTAACTCACTTAACTAAGTTAAACTACTTTACAACTCACATAACTACACATCCAACTTTGTTACAACTTTGAATCACTCAGTTACAACTAAGTCCACTTGCATGTCCCACGAACCAACCTTAGAACTCGAAATTCCTTCAGCTAACTCGTTTTCCACTTTAGTTAACTGAAATAAAGTGCTTAAAGAGAATAGATTAATATTTATTGTCCAATTATTATTAAGAGATAATAATAATCGACATGCATTCTATATTTAGACATGCAATCTATAAGTATACTTCGCACATGCATCTAAAAATAGAACCTCATCTATAAATAGAATTTTCTCACCATTCTAAAAATAGACTCCCTCTATAAATAGAATTTTCTCAACATTCTAAAAATAGACATACACCTAAAAATAGCATGTGGGCACCACCTCGTGTAGGTGCTTAATTTTCACTAGGATCATCATCTTTTTGAATCTCAACACTTCCCTCCTGGTGGCCCTGGGCTTCCTTTTCCTTCAAAGTGACAAAAACACCTTTAAAATTTCTCCTCTGCCTATAAAACCTATACAATGGATTCAGAGCATGACAATCTGATAGGAATGACTCTCCCTGAGCCAAAATTGGTCGAAAATTTCTTAAGATATGGCTCATTCAATTTTCTGAGGAAATATCCTGCAAATGTAGAGAAGACTCTAGATAATTTTGCCAAATTTGGAGGTTCTGTTGGTTTTGGAGGTGCCCCTAAAACTCCGCCAAGTTAATCTATAGTTAATTATTTATTAATCTGGAGTCATGGGTGGATAATTATGGCTTAACTGCGCACTAAGAGCGTTTACATAAAATGAGGTTTAAATACTTAAACACCTGATTAGAATAATTAACTCGTAATTAAATTTTAACTCTGCCATTAAACCTTCCACTCGCTTGTGGTCGTCGTCGCATGGTTGTATGGGGAGGGAGCTTGCCCCCTCCAAACCCCTGCCGTGGCATTTGGTTAACATTAAATACAAGTTGAACTATACATATAATAAGGAATTCCAGAGTGGGATATTGGTAATCCATTGCGTTGGCACATGGGAGGTCGTGGTTTCGACCCTGACTCCCGTGCATAAATTTTTCTCCACACCATAAAGTTAGAATTTGAAATATATTTCCGACTTGGTTAATTTTCCAACGGACTTTGTATTATATAAATTCCACTAGTTATACCATAGTTTCGACTTTGGGTTATAATATAATATGCGCCATGATATATATGCCTTCACACTATGTATATTACAAACTTTGAAATATAATATAATGCACCACCATATAATATATCAAACTCAAACCTTAGAACATATACCACATTCGACCTTGGCATAGTTTGAAAATGATATTTGGATCATGGAGAGGGGGGTCCACTAGAGGGGGCACGTGGCGGCCCCTTGCTGCACCACGTGTCAGCGTTTGGTTGTGTTGTCCCTAATCATATAAAAAAAATTCTCATTCAACCTTAGGAGCAAATATAAAAAAAAATTCACTTTCAAACCAGTTCGGTGAATCCTGTTGTGACACTTGTCACAACTCCACTGGGAAAAAACTGAAGAATATTCCTTGCACACTGACTGGGCTACCATGTCATCAACCTATCACTGTTCTACAAATTTTTTAGTTGTTTAGGAAAATGAACAATAGGCTCTATCTCCTTCATCTGGACTCCATTTTCGACGAAACAAATTTCACCGGATTCCTGGTGACAAGCTCTTCTCTGTCGTTCAGTTTCCAATCAATTGTGAGAAATTTCATTTTTGAGCTTTTACACTGAGCACTTGATCACACACTTGCGTTGATCCACTTATGGAATATTTTTTAAAAAGGAAACGAAGCTTCATGGCCTAGAAGCTTCGAGGGCGGAAAGCTGGATGTTTGTTGGTCATGATATGGCCGAGCTTCCTCCCTTGGGCCTCTTGTTCCTACAAAAGAGGAACCTCCCAAAGGGATAAGCCATTTTCCCATCATAAGTGGAGCCATGTCCCCTCCTTCATCTCTATAAGTTCATCATCCTCTAGTGCCTCTCCTAGTTAGAAAAAATATTGAATAGCATAGAAGAGAGACGTTTAAATATTTCCATAATCTTTGAAGTAGATAGTTAAGCCCTTAGCCTTCTCACACTAAGTTGAAAACGAGTTCTTTGGAGACGTGCCCGGATTCGGATCCGCTTAAGGAGAGATTGGACATCAAGGCATAGGTTGTAACTCCTCTTCCATTTATAATATGACATGACTAATATTTATTTTCCATTATTGTTCATGTTTATGATTAAGAATTCTGACATTCCTTGATCAATTAGATAGGTTATATATGTATATGCATTTTTTATTTGTATGCTTATTTTTGTTTCTTAATCTCTTGTGGAGGTAATTGAACGCTGGTATCAATGGATATCAAGCTCTAGAAAAGTGATGGATCAAGGAGCTTCTACGAAGAGCAACATCACAGCATCAGATCGAGGTAGGCCATCTCTTTCAATCTTTATTTCATTTATAATCTATGAAACTAGGTGTTGTTTTGTTTCCCTTGATACAGATATGATCCCTCTATCCCTAGAGTGAGTTTAGAAACATCGAACGTTCATTTTGTTTGAAAATACTGAGGACATGGTCTGCTGGTAGGTAAGAGTGGTCTGCTAGTCTACTGGTTTGCATGTTGAAGTTATTTTGAATGAAGTTATTTAGTCACTTGATGAAAAGGATAAATACCCCATGATGGGTTCATTGTAGTAAAATCAAGTTTCTGTGATAAATAGAAGAGTAGCAATGTTATTTTGTGTGTCAATTTTATGCCTTTTCTCCTCTGCAAAAAAAATGAAATTGAATCAATTTAGAGGATACAAAATTTGGATGAAACAAAAGAGAAAATGAAAAATTGTAAAAGTTTTGAGTCATTGTAAACTTAGAACGACTAGTTTTGTTATGTTAAGTGATCATTGAGTTATTTTGGGTCATACGGTCGTAATAATTAAGGGGAGTCTTGGAAATAATAATTACTCCGACATGGAATGGAGTGCAGATTTAGAGTTTGAGTTGAGTGAAGGGAATGTTAAATTTGTTTTGAGTGAGTCACTAACTGAAAAGGGATAAATATATCATGATGTATGATAGGTTCATTGTAGGAAAATCAAGTTTGTGTGATCAATATAAGAGCCTCAACTCTTCTTATTGTGTATATCAATTTTGCACCTTTCCAACAAAAAAATAACAAAAAAATCTCTATCTAAAAATAACTATCTACCTCATATTGAGAAATCAATATAAAATTTAAAATCACAATCACAAAAAAACCAAGTGTGCCTTTAAATCGTCATCAAATTTTTAGGTAATAGACCAGATAATTTTGATATTCCAGTCAAGCACTTTCCACAATCTGTATCACATATGGGTGTGTTGGATTTTGTCTCCATCTAGAAAATATTCCCAAACGATTTAATTGTCCCGTACACAATGAAGAAAAAAAAATTACAACTTCGTACGATCAAATACTACCGTCATCGTACCACTCTTACCTACCAGAGATGATCCCTCTATTTTTTGTAGTTTTTTAGGTCTTAAACTTCTTGACTCATTTTGAGGTCCTAAAAGACTTTCTTTTTCTTGGGAAAATGGGGAAACCAGAAAAATGTTAGAGTTAATTTCACATATTATTTTTTCGCCTCCTTGTGGAGATCTTCGAAACAAGTTATTATGATAACCAAACAAAGATCGTATGAAAAAGTGATAACCTAGGGAAGTTGGCAGTACAACTGACCTCAATTGGCCCCAAAACCGTTGGCGCTTCATCTCCTAGGGTTAGGGTCCCACACTAATATTCTTTATGATAAAAAGTCCTATAAGCCTCATTGTAACACAGTTCAAAAGGCATGTAGCCATCACAACTCTTCTGAGAGATAAGCTACCATCGCTTGAGCTAGTTTGTTTTATTATGCATGTAAACAATTTTCAGTACTTGTTATTAATTAATTGAAGTTTTTTTCTTTAATTGTAACTCTATGTTTTCTTTAAATTTGTATTTCAGTTTTTTCCTTAATAAATTTGGATCAGTGGTATTAGAGAAGTCTGCTCTTTCTCTATTTTTTTGTACATGTCCCCAACAAGGTCAGGGCATAAGGAGTTGAGACTTGAATTTTTTGAGCCCTTATAAGACTATTCCTACCAACACTGATGACCTCCCATGGTAGAAGAAAGAAAGATGAGGGAGCATGAGATTCTATAAAATTATTTCTCGAAGAAGCCCTCGAGTAGAAAATGAACGAGATGATGGATAACGTTTTTCCAGATCCTTCGACGAATGCCAACAGGCGACACATCTTCATTTATCAGTCACTTTAGAGTTGTTTCCCCCTTTAAGGTAGAAGTTGAATTTTATATCCCTATATTCGAAGGTCAGATAGATGCAGACGTTGTACATAAATGATTAATTCTATTGGAAGGTTATTTTTCGGTACATAGTTTCTCTAATAGGGAAAATATTACTTTTGCACTACTTAAGGTCACCCCCCATATCAAGGACTGGTGGGAAACTTATTGTGAGAAAAGGGTTGTGGAAACGTCTCTGTTTACAACCACACCCTGTTGTAACTCTTTTTGAGACATTGTCAAGAAACAATATTACCTTGTTGGGAGATAAGAAGACAAGTACATACAATGGATCACACTACGACAATAAAGGGACCAAGATGTGCATGAGATCACAAATATTTTTCATACTCAACACACAAATTTTGGTATCAAAGACTTTGAGTGAAATCTAGTGCTCAAGTACCACAAATTTCTGTACAAATACATTCCGGAATAAATGGAGTTCTTAGACATCTCCTCGCTTGGTGCATCATGTAGATGTGCTACCAAGATTGAATAAAAAATTAAACAAATAAGCGAGACTTTGGATCTGTGAATTTGAAGCAGGGAAAGAACACCCCCAAATTGCATAACAAAGGAAAAATTCAAGGTGGAATGACCCAAGAAAACCCATGGAAGTCACAAGAAAATAATGGCACCACGAAGATGAAGAAGGACACAAGAAAGTGGTGTGAGTTCCAAAAGAGCCCCACACACAACAAAAATGAGTGTCGCACCAAGAAGTCATTGGTGGTTGAGCTAAAAGCTTCAGATTCTGATGCATGTTCTAATTCTGAGCCAAAACCTGACAAGGGGAACGACAAGGGGAAGCATATTATTGATGTGAACCCAAATCCATGATTGCCACCACCAAGGTCCATAAGAATAAGCCCAAATATCGAGAGGAGGGGGAAGCACCTCTTCCACTCACAAATGCGGGTGAAGGGTTCTCCACTGCAATTCATTTTCAACAGTGGGAGCCAAAAGAACCTCATATTAGCATAGGTCAATAATTGATTAGGAATACCAACCACACCACACCCACAACCATATATAATCAATTGGCTCTACTATGGATGAGATCTTTGTGTCATCCCACAGTGTTTCCTTTCCTACAACATCAATCCCTTCACGGATGAGGCAATATGTGATGTTTCTCCTCTTGAATTTTGTGATGTTTTATTAGGCCAACCATATTTGTGGAACTGCCATGCTATATATGATTCCAGGCCTCACACTATTATTATTAATTTGGGTAGGAAAATATGCATGATATAGGAGGTAGCCTCTCCTACCACCATATCTTTGATCTCTGCTAAGAAATGCAGTAAGACCATCTCGCAGAACTGGAAATTTTTTTTCTTTCTAATTCATTCTTAAAGTAAGGGGGAGATTATGGCCACAACTATGGCCCCTGGAAAGAGTCCCTCCATGCAGTAGAAGAAATTTGATAAGGTCGTGGAAGAATACAGGGACATATTCTCCTCACCCACAGGAGTACCCTTGCACTTTCAAATCAAACACTCGATCAATCTGAATCCCGGAGCTCCTCTACCCAATGGGACAATATACAACTTCTATCTCAGTAGAAAATAAGGAATTCAAGATGAAAATCTAGGAGTTGCTACAAAAAGAGAACATCTGACCAATCTCCTCACCTTGTGGGAGCCCAATTGTACTTTTATAGAAGAAGGACGACACCTGTAGGCTATGCATTGGTTATTGAGAATTGGATTAAATAACTATCAGGAACATGTCCCTCATCCCATAGATTAATGACCTTTTTAACCAGCTCAAGGGGGCCAATTACTTCAGCAATATTGATTTGAAGTCAGGATATCACCAAGTTCCAATAGACCTCACGGATGTATGTAAGACCTCCTTCAAACCCAAGGAGGGCCTTTTTGATATGTTGATCATGCCCTTCAGGTTGAAAAATGTCCCTTCAATTTTTATGAGGTTAATGGATGACATCTGTGGCCTTGCACCAACTCATTCATGGTTATATATTTGGATTACATCCTCATATTCATTAATATTGGCACAGAGAACTTTCAACACATTCGATAGGTCCTTCAAACCCTGTGACAACACAAGATATGTGCCAACCTTGAGAAGTGTTCCTTTGACATAGATCAGGTCCAATATTTGGGCTACATAATCGACGATCAAGGCGTGCATGTGGATCTGTCTAAGATCCAAGTCATTTGGGATTGGCCAGCCCTGAAGACTATAACAGATATTTGAAATTTCTTGGGCATTTTTTGTTTCTATCAGAGATTCATATTGGGGTTCTCTCATATTACTTGGCCCTTGAGTCCAGTTACCAAGGGCGAAGTAAAAGTGAAGGTTTTTTTTTTTTTTTTTTTTTTTTGGGGCACAAAAAAAGGTATTTGTTGAACTAAAACACCCTATTTTATATGCACCATTCCTCACCTTTCCATACCTACAAAAACCATTTGTCTCAGATTATGTTATTAGTGTACTCCTCACTCAACAAGGGAACCTGGTGGCCTACCACAGTGAGACACTCTTTGATATTGTTCATAGTTACCTCACATATGATAAGGTGATGTAATCTATCATGCAGGATTGTCAGAAATGGAAGCATTTTATTATGGTGAAGGATACTCTCATCCACACAGATCACCAACCTCTTCAATTTATGAAAACACAGTGGAAGTTGCAGAACGATCGCCATCAAAAATGCTTCACATACCTGCAACAATTCAATCTAAATATAAAGTACAAGAAAACATTAGAGAAATTTGGAGGTATAAAATGGTCATCCTAAGGAATATTATAAAATAATAGTGGAAATAATAAAATAATATTAGATTACATCATCAAATTTTAGAGGGAAAAAATAAAAAACTACTTTTTCAACTCGTATTTTCAACTTATCTCCCTATGGTTTTACTAAAATTTCGAGTGGGGGCACTCATTAGATGCAAAATTTTATTCCTCATCTAAGGAATACCCATGTTACATACTTTCAATGGACCCCTCTACATGAAAAATGAGAAATAAATGAAAAAACCTAATTGCAATCACATTTTTCATGTATTTCTCATTTTTTATGTAGTCGAGTTCATCAAAAGTATGCATCATGGGTACTCCTTGAATGAGGAATTAGATTATTCATCCAGTGCGTGCTCCTACTCGAAATTTGAGTAAAACCAGAGGGAGATAAGATGAAAATATAGTGGAAAAAGTAGTGTTTTTATTTTTTTTAATCTTTTTACTCCAAAAATGGTGAATCACGCCCCATGATTGAAATGTTCATCTTGAATCCTATTGATTCATGCAAAGTTTTTTTTTGTTATACATTTTTTCTTTTGAGGCCCATTTTAGACCTCAAAATTTATCTAATGTGAAGCACCAATCATGTCGTAGATTACCTTAATTGACCCCTGATTGTGGCATTGAGTATAATTATCATCTCTTGTGGGAACAAGACATCTAGATGGCCATATCTATATGAAAGTGAATCAAGGTTCACTGCCACCTACAAGATGTTGATGGATGGAAGGCCAATTCCATACTTCCAACTTCAGGATGGATTGTTGTGCTATCTGGGACACATTTCTGTTCCTTCCAGTGATAGTGCCAAGCAGATTTGGGAGGCACATTATAGCAAGGTCGCATGACACTTTGATGTTGAGAAGATAGTGGAAATACTGCAGAAATTTTTTTATTTTCCAAAATTTCGATAGGATTATTATACATAATCTGCGACTGCGGACAAAATTATCTTCCCTAGACCAGGTGGCCTAGCCTAGAACATAGAAATACAAAGAAGCTAATGTTTCCCTTGAATTAAATAGATAATGGGGTGAAGCCTACCTGTGATCCATTGTATTCTTTGCTACTATATTGGCTTGAATTCTCCAATCCTAGCTTTGATCACTATAATTAGAACTTGCACAATCAAACAACACAGGGCAACGATCTACGACATTTATGTAGCATAATTTAATCACTTTATTCAATGGATAAACATGGCATCGAAATACATGAAATCATAAAATCATTTATAGGAAAACAAAGAACTCTTTGCAATAATATAAATGGAGTGAGTTACAACCAAATATAGGAGTTGATCTTGTAGAATAGATCCTCCAATTTTACTTCCTTATTTTCCACAAAGTGTACCTCTAATCACCTTAATGCATGGAATAATGATTCATCATAGCATTAGCATGAGGTTAGAGTCTATCTCCACAAGCCAACCCCTAGCTTATGGATGGCAAAAAATATATAGAAGAGGATGGTAAGTTGGGAGGTCTTATCCATTTACCAGTTTAGGATTGAGATCCACTCTTGATGGGAGGATGGGATCAAAGGATAAGGGATGGAAACTCCAAGGTAGGATAGGATAGGATTCGAGAGTTTTATTTCAGGTAAATAGATGTAACGAATCTTGGAAGCTTCTGGAAGAGGAAGCTTTAGAAATATTTTATTTTCCTCGAATTTATAGAATCAACGCACCCCAACATAGAGCAACCTGCTAGTGATCAACCCTACCCAACAAGGAGAAACATGTTGGTGAATGCAGGTCCATAGGCTTACAGACTATGTTGGTCCTTAAAATTAATTATTTGACGTAGTTTCAGGAAAAAACTATGGGATTGAGGAGATTCATGCTTAGGGATTTGTGCAATGATGATGTCAAGGATTAAAAGGATGTTGATTGATCCAGTTTGTAGGCCATTGACCAGATGTGAAAAAATGGCCTTTAACAGATTTCCCCATAAAGCGCAAAGTCAAATGGAAATTTATGAATGAAGTGTTTTACTTTGTCACAAGTCAGGATCAAGAACAACTATGAGATCATATTATGTTACAATACATTTACATCATGACATCTTTGTTGAGGGAGGCATACCCATACTCAACAGATAATAAAACATTACCCAAAAACTCAGGGATTTGGCAGAGTCATTCTTAGGGATGTTGAAAAGGTGTTCACAAATGTTGATTGATTTATTTTGTAGGTCTGCTGACCAGGTGCGACAAAATGGCCTATAACAGTTTTCCCCCTAAAGTGAAAATTCATAAACAATGACTACTGATTGAAGTGGTTTACCTTGTGACAAGTTTGGATCAAGAAATTTTTTTTGAGGTCATCATTTGTCACAACACATTTTCATCTTGATATTTTTGCTAATGGAGGCATACATATGCTCAGAACATAAGATAGAATTACATGTACAATGATCAAAAATCATGTCCACTGATGAAAAAGTGTAGATTTATGATTGGATGATTGTATGATCATAGCCATCATGCTTTAAAATATTGCATTAATCCTGAAAGTGCATCCTTGATGGATTGAACTAGATCTAGGGTCTTCTATCTCATTAACTCGATCATCCAATTTATGAGTCTAACCATGTGAATAAAGGAGCTGAAGTCGAACATGGAAGACACCATCTAATTATTGGCTAATGATGTAAGCCATTAACATATGCGAGAGAATCTGCCAATGATGTTAATGGATCTCAAGGTACAACAATACAATCCATATAGTGTGAATGAATGAATTAAAGTCGAAAACCACGTAGAATATGTCAGTCGAAGTCCAATGATGTAAACCTATCACCAAGAGCGAGGAAACTTTCCATTGATGTATGCAAGCTCCAAGGTACCGAATGAATATTTTCTAAGTCAACTTTCTGGATAATGAGCTGATGTCGACAGGAAGCAACCCGTCGTAGGAAGGTCTTGATGTATCCCCCATCAATGACACAAAATGAGTGTCATTATTTGAGACATAATGATACTAATGTAGGACTAGTTCAAGAATGACATACATATAATCAAGGCTTAAGAGTATCGTAGTAGGGATCAACTGATGAATTCTCTTGAACACATTAGCGACACTGAATGGAGTTGGAAACATTGACCCAAAATTGAAAATGAAGGCTTTGAAATGGTGTGATGAACCATAAGACAAGCATATTTCTCAACCCAACAACCATAGATATGAAGCAGAAGAGTGTTGTGTTCAAGAGCGACTCACTTCCATTAATAGGTGGAGCATCCCATTTTCCCAATTTCCCCAACAATTTTTGGTAAGTACCTCTATATTTTTTAACAAGCTTGAGGAGGATAGCATATGCTTGATTTTTTATTTTGTCCTTTAGATGAATCACTCTAAGTATCTTTAACAAACCTTGAGAAGGAGTCGTTCATTCCCGTCATGTCCAACAAGTCCATCATTGTTTGATGCTTTTACAAGTCCAATGAAGGTCTAACTCGACTTCATTTTCATGTGTAGGGAGTTTGAAAAATAGGCTAAAAAGAAAACTCCAAAGGTTCATTTTCGTATATAGTCTCTTGAGTCCAAAAAGGTAGAAAACAATACTCAGGAAAACCTCTTTTCCATGTTTGACTAAGGTATTCATTTTTCGTAAATAGTCTACCACAATATGTAAAAGGGTTAAACTTATATTGATTAGATATATTTTCATTTACTTTAACGAGTTCGAAAACAAAAGTGCTCGACAATATTTTCATATTTTGGGAGTTTGAAAAGAGCTAAAAGAGGACTCCAGGGGGTTCCTTTTTAGTAGATTTACAGAGCCCAAAAAAATGATAAAAGTATTATCTTTGGTAAAAATGATATGTTTCAATTCAGACATCATCTAAATCAATTAAACGGTTTTCATCCTGCTAAAAAAACCACCAAAAGATTAAAAATACTTGTTTCATGATCAAATTGAGACACATTTAGGTCAAAAATTAAAATATTAGCAAAAAAGTAATGAAAAAATGACCATAAAATAGGCAAAAGGTAATTCATTTTTACCATTTCACATTTTACCTCTTGGAGAGTGAGTTCTGAGTGTTTTTTCCCCCATTCTTCTGCAGTTGAATGCAACCAATCCAGTGGATCATTTCAAGCGTCATCACTTCCACGTAGGAGCTATAACTTTCCTCTTTATTTTCAAGCATCCATTTTGTCACTTCATGCAAGGTTTTTAATTTTTTGAGGGAACTAGGGCTTTAATTTCCTACCCTCAGTCCAACACACCCCTAGCAAGCTGAAAGGAAATGTTTAAATTCA
Source organism: Pinus albicaulis (assembly GCA_034641835.2). NCBI lineage: Eukaryota > Viridiplantae > Streptophyta > Pinopsida > Pinales > Pinaceae > Pinus > Pinus albicaulis. Next base: position 149,290,663 of record CM076579.1, on the reverse strand, counting down.
ACAAGAAAATTTTAGCACCCACGCTAGTGTGGTACTAGGAGGTCCAAGCAGCACCTACACTAGTGTGGGACCACAGGTCTTAGTAGCACCTACACTGGTGTGGGCTAAATTTGGTGCATGTCTATTTTAGTTATCCCTTAATTAAGATGGACAATAAAATGTAGTCTAATCTCAAAATAACTTGTAATAGTTAACTGAGGGTGATAAACTCAGTTAACTCATGAATTTTGAGTTAGAGGTAGTTGGTGAGGCATGCAGAGTAATTCTCGTTGTAACAGAGATCAAAGTGCAGTGGTGCTTTAGTTAATGCAGTTGTAATTAGTTTAACTCGGTTAATTGATTTAAACTCAGTTGTACTAGTTGTAAATATTAGATACACTAGTGAGAGATCAAGTGAATTAAATATTAAATTAATTCACAATCAGTGATATCGCATGCAACTGAGGATTTACTATTATTAGTTACATGCATGTCAGATCTAGTGGAGACCTAGTTGAGATCTAGGTGAAAGTGAAGTTGACTATCAGTTGTAGGATTATTGGGTTGCACCCATGCAACCAAACACCCATTGGAGTGCCCATGATACTTGCGCAGTCAAGGAAGGGAAAAATTCCTAAAAAATAAGAATTTCATTCATCAGGGAATGCGCAAGCAAGGCAGGTTATTTGGAGGAAGTAAATTGGCTAAGTATTGATCAGTTTTATCTAAGATAGGGTGAGACAATTAGCTGAGTAAAAGAGGCCTCTTGTGAGAAGAGTTGTATGTAATTGTATCATGATTCCATGCTGAATATACAATAGAATATAGTGGGGTTTTGAGCATCAAGCATTCCCTGGGAAATTATCTATGTTGTGGTTTGATTGATTCTTCTTTGCTTCATGTGAATGGCGATTGTGTTTTTAATTCCGTAATTGATTTATAGAAGCGATTCAGTATTTAACTTTAGTAAATTGTTAGATCATATTGAATCCATGATATACATGCTTTTTGTATAATTTCTACATGGTATCATAGCACAAGAAATCACAATAGTGAAGGAGGAGTTGTGTTTGTGACTGGATATAATTCGAATTTGCAGAAATAATTTCTTGGTGCTACAGCTGATTCAGGATCAAAATGGATTTCAATTTCTTGAGGTTGGAGTATGCACTCGAGGGCAGCTCAAACAATATTTATTGGAAGGATAGGATAGAGGCAGTACTCGAAGACAATGGCTTGAAGGAATTCATTGACAGTGATGTTCCTAAACAAATTGTGACAGATGCTGCAAATCTTGATGCATGGAAAAAGAAAGTGGCAAAGGCAAGGAGGATCCTATTGGAGGGAGTGCGAGACCACATTGTCTCAAGCCTCCATGGGAAATCCATGCCATATGAAATGTGGAAATATTTGACAGATCTATTTCAGAGCAGCAACGACCATAGGAAATTGGTGCTCAAATATAAACTCGGGAATATCAAGATGGAGAAAGGCGACTCCATGCCAAAATATTTAAAAAAACTAGTCCAATGTTGGGATGAACTAGGGAGCATTGGCATAACTATCGCAGATGATGATTTGGTGGGCTTGGCTCTCCTAGGACTTCCAAAGGGTTGGCATAGTTATCAAGACTCTGTCAATGGAAGGGAAAAGTTGCCAGATTGGGAACTACTGTGGTCGGATTTGGTGTAGGAGGAGTTTAGACGGAACACCAAATATGGATCTTCATCTAAGAATGAAGATGAAGAAGATTTTGCTTTGGCTACCAAGGTGAAGAAGGGGAAGGGGAAGAAATTCCATTCCAAATCTGAGTCCAAAGATGGAAAGAAGTGGTATATGTCTAGGGTGAAGTGTTTTCACCGTCACGAGCATGGGCATTGTGCTACTAACTATCCACAAAAGAAGAAGAAAAAGAAGGATGGAGGATCTGCTGCTGGTGAGGCTTTTGCCTCGCAATTTGAGCTTGAATTCTCATTGATTGCATGCATGGTGTCAAGTGCATTGGGATCTCTGTAGTATTTGGATAGTGGCGCTTCCTTTCACATGACATGAGACAAGGAACTTTTCAGTAGCTTGGAGGAGAAGGATCTCCATATGCATATTGAAATGGGTGATGACAGATGGTACAGTGTTATCGGGATTGGTACCATTACCTTCTAGAGGTATTCAGGTAAACCCTTTCAATTGAAATATGTAATGCATGTACGAGGATTGAAGAAAAATTTAGTCTCATTTGCAATGTTGGAGGATAGAGGCTATGATGTTGTTTTTAGTGAAGGAAAAGCTTTCCTGCGACACAAAACAAGAGGAAAAACCAACAAGATAGGGATTCGAGTTAAGAATATCCACAAGCTAGATGTAGATTGTTGCATAGAATTTATGGGCAAGGCAGAAAAAGTGGTGAGCCGAGATGAGCGAGAATTATGGCATAGGATATTGGGCCATCTTCACCATGGAGCCTTGAAAGTCATGCAGTAGATTTCTACTAGTCTTCCCAAGTGTAAACTTGTGCAGTCAAACACATGCAAGGGATCTACTATGGGAAAATATGTAAAGGCCACCTTTCATGAGAAGGAGAACCGAGCTTTAGGGATCCCTGAGAAAGTTCACACAGGGGTGTGTGGACCATTCTCTGTTGCTTCGACAACAAAACATAAGTACTATGTGATATTTCTTGATGAATTTTCTCATAAGTGCTGGATCTACTTCATGCTGAAGAAATATCAGACATTCTCAAAGTTTCTTGAGTTTAAATCATTGGTGGAGAAAGAGTCGGGGAAGCAAGTGAATGGTATTAGGAACGATAATGGTGGAGAATACATCTCTAACGTATTAAAGAACTTTTGTAGCAAAGAAGGAATTTGAAGACAACTAATAGCGCCTCATAACCCATAGCAGAATGGGGTCTTTGAAAGAAAGAACAGAATGATTGTGGGTGCAACAAGAGATATGTTACATGATCAAGGCCTACCAATGCATATGTGGGTGGAAGCATGCAACACTGTAGTATTTGTGCAGAACCATTGTCCTAATAGGATACATGAGATGAGTACACCTGAAGAGGATTTCACTGGTAAGAAACTTGATGTTTCACACTTTAAGATTTTTGGCACATTTTTTTATGTGCATGTGACCAAAGACGCCAGGAAGAAGCTAGAACCGACAGCTGAGATCGAGATTTTTGTGGGGTACGCTGAAACACCCCAAAACTATCGAGTGTATTTTCCAAACAATAGAATGACTGTTTTGCAATGGGATATAAAATTTGATGAGGAGAAATCCATGTGGTTTTCCCTTGAGAGGGAGCTAGACTTGCGTGCAGAGAGAAACTCTTGGTTCCCAGGGATGAGACTCAAGATGTGGAGTAGCCACATGAGGAGGATCATGGAGTGGTAGAAAACACTCATGTAGATCCATCCATCAGAAATGACAGAAGGCACACCATGGAAGCTGATAGATTGAGACTTGATGCTTCATAGAATGTAAGAGCCCCTACTTCAGAATGCAGACAGAGATAATCTCCAGACAGGTTTACTAGATACATGGCTCTTATGAGAAAATGTATTGTGACTGAACCATCTTCCTTTCAGGAGGTAGTGCAACAACAAACTTGGGTTGATGCAATGGTGGAGGAGTATGACTCCATTTTCAAGAACAATGCATGGGATATTGTTCCAAGATCGGTCGACAAATCAGTGGTTGGATCTAGATGGATCTACAATGTAAATCAAGCTGCTGATGGGAGTGTGGAGAAATACAGGGCAATATTTGTGGCCCGGGGATTCTCACAGATCGAGGGGATCGATTATGGTGAGAATTTTGCACCTGTTGCAAGGTACTCTTCCATTAGATATATCCTTGCACTCTTAGCACAGATGGGTTGGTTCATTCATTAGATGGATGTAAAAAATTTGTTTCTCAATGGGATCATTGAGGAAGAAGTGTACATAGAGAAGCCTGAAGGTTTCAAGATCTTAAATAGTGAGTCACATGTGTGTTGACTCAAGAGAGAATTGTATGGGCTAAAGCAAGCACCTTGAGCTTGGTACACTCAGATAGACAACTATTTCAATGGACAAGGCTTCACCAAAAGTGAAGCAGATGTAAACCTGTACCAGATTGTGGTTGAGGGTAAGCTATTGATTATTGTTCTTTATGTTGATGATGTAATTTTGACTGGTGATGAACAACTGATACACTCATGCAAGGAGGATCTTGCAAGGGAGTTCGAAATAAAGGACATGGGACTCCTTCATATTTCCTTGGTTTGGAAATATGGCAGCGGGATGGTGAAATTTTTGTTTCTCAAGGCAAGTACGCCAAAGAGATACTGGGTAAGTTTCACATGGAGAGCTACAAACCCATGGATACTCCTCTTCCAGGAAAATGGAGGAAAGAGGATGTTATTTATGGAGCGCTAGTGGATGCTACTTTCTACAAGCAGTTAGTTGGTTCACTGATGTATCTAGTGAACACCAGACCAGACATTTTCTATGTAGTTAACTAGATGAGTCAAGCTATGGTTAAGCCTACCAAGCTATTTTGGAAGGAGGAGAAGCATGTCTTGAGATATCTGAGGGGCACATCAGAGTATGGTATATGGTACAAAAGGACAGAGGGAGTGAAGCTTCAAGGCTTCACAGATGTAGATTGGGCAGGCAGTCCATCAAACAGAAAGATAACATTAGGATGGATATTTAGGATAGGATTGACATCAGTTTCTTAGTAAAATAGGAATCAGCGATTTGTGGCACTCAGTTCAGTGGAAGCATAGTACATGGTGTTAGAGCTCCATAATTTTGAGGCTAAAGATAGAACCCCAGAGGTAACATCAAAACAGCTTTCAGTTAAGGATATAGCCCTCCTAGACTCAGAGAGGGATCTCTCTGTATGATTTAACCTTGTTTGGATTGGATATTAGGCTAGTTTTTAGGATAGAAATGTTTGTTGATATTTTTGGTTAAGACAATAGAAGAGGGCCATTGGGCTAATGGAGTAAAAAATTCAAAGCTAATTTAAATGAATGAATAACTGAGATCATGTGTAACAAGGAAAGACAATCATGTCAGTGGATATTTTCACTTTGTGAGATGGAAGAGAAGAACAAGTTAGGGCAGATAAAACCTTATTTTAATTCTACATTCAAATTTCAGAGGAAAAAATAAATATTGTTTTAAGCCAGAGCAGGGTGTCCGAGACAAATCTTGAACTTAATTTTCTTAAAAACAATAAGGAAATAAAACAATATGTGAAACAAGAGAATAACAGATTATATCAGGAATCACTTCACCATATAATCATGACACAAGAATCTAGAAAACAAAAGGTATTTGTATTCATTCAAGAAAGTCACTCACAACCTGCTGAACATCTTTACAATAGCTAGTGATATTCCCATACCATATTTCCCTTCAGTTCTAACACTTATCCCATATAGAATTCTATCTTTTATAATTTTCCCATTACATTAAGATCCTACAGACTAGGAGGATCAAATCTCTTCCTTAATTGTTTTTAGATATTTCTAGAAAATTCCTATTTATGTTCTATCCAAAATAGAGATTTGATATATTTCAAAATCATGCCATATATTATAAATCTATTACAATATATTCGATTTTTAACACTTAAAGGGTAAAAATAGAAAAAACTGCTTGTTGTCTAATACCCTCAAACTGGAAAATACAACAAAATTCCAACAAAAATATATTTTCTTTGGTCTTCTTTAAAAACACAATATGATTGAATCTAAGCTTGATAGTGACATGTTGAGGACGATTCATAACTATAATATCGTTATGGAAGCCTTTGAGTTCATTGAGGGATCTATTTGCCTTGATTTGAGGAGATTTGATGCTTTCTGTTTATAAAAGAAATTGCATCAGCTAATGAGGTTAAACAAAGTACGTCTAGCTGTCGATTTGTTGGGCATGATTTTCGGCAGATAATTAGGGGTTCTAAAATGGTTCTTAACTGGTGAAAATTGTAACTGCTCCTGAATTTAACAAAAAATGGTAGATTTTCCCTTCAACCCTGCTTCATTTATTATAACCACTTCAATTGAGATCAAGGGTGGCTTGAGCTAAGGTATCAAGTGTGAGGTGGGCTTTAGGTTTTATTTTCTTATGGACAAGCTTAAATCTCAAAACCTTGTTCATGTTCTGCAATTTTATATTATGATTGCAGAGCCTCTTGTTCTTGTGCTTTAAAGTTTCATACTTGATGGCTAACTGATCCAATGCAGAACCAATTTTTGTAGATGACTGTCTAGGAGTCTCATTTTCCTTCTTCAGAAGTCTCTCTAACACCTTTAACTCATCATTTTATTCTTTCAGTTTCTATACCTTAGGCTTTTTTCTAACCTTCTTTTTTTATGTTGTTACAACTTCTTCAAGGGTTTCCATTTCTACAGCTGGTGGCTATGTTTCCCTTTCTGCAGCTAGGGGCTTTGAATTAGAATCAAAATATGGTAGGTTTAGGACATTTGTTGCTACAGTTTTTCTTGATTCCTTGCCTACTTTCCAAACTATAACTTATTCTTTGACTTCTTCGATTTTTAAGGAGAAACCTTGGTGGCATTTTCCATAGGAGATAGTTCTCTTCTCTTCCTTTTACTAGTTTTTGGGGAAGTCAATTCCTGTGAGGGGGTTCCTCCTTTCTTTGGTTGAATTTCCTGCTTAAATTGTCCCCAAAACAGGAGATAGTTCCAAGTTTTTTTTCTTCTGTTGAGCTCTTCTAAAACTATCAATTTGATTAGCCCATGATGGAAAAGACTGATGCTAGCTATTTGAGGCTTGGCCTAAACTTTAGAAGCCATCTTGGTAAGACTCTTGAGAAGGTAAAATGTCATGTTTAGAGATTGCTTACCTGTGAAATGGAGGAGCAACCTGAAGTGGTAGAGCATGGTCCTTCCATATCTCCCCTCACAACTGATGTAAACCTGTATCGTCTTTAACAATGTTTGCCATTTCTCCTCTAAATAACTCCTGGGGATATCCTTTTTTCACTTCATATTTTGATTTCCTTATTTGAGGAAAGACCTGAAATCAACTTCTTTGATTGAGGTAGTCTTAAACCACCTTTCTCCTTCACCAGGCATCTTTGTAGTTTCTACAACACTAGCCTCATATATTTGCATTACCATAGGCCCAAGTTGAACCTTAGAGCCATCAAATCTTTTGGAAAATGATTCTGTGATACCTTGGTGGTACCCTTGGAACTTCTGACAAAACCTGTAGCATCCAACCTCCTTGAATAGTTCACAGGCGTGAGGGTGTGCTTCAAGGTATGAAGTGTCATGTAATTCCTTCCTCAGAAGGGAACCTCCAGTTGAAATATTCATCACCAATATTCCTAAAAACACTAAAAATAAATGTGCAGGTAACGTAGTGGCTAGGGTATGTGAAGGAAAAATATGAACTAAATTTCACATGAAGGTGGGGGTGGAACAACAAGAAGCAAGGATAGAGAACAACAAGAAACAAAGATATAGTCAAAGGATGAAGGGTTTAGGCACCTGTGGGCATATTTAAATCAATCAGAAACCCACCATCAATTGATTCAAAGCATGGGAAGGCTCATGACCATTTTTTCGGGATCAATTGAAAAGGGTGGGCATGATTTAGGGTTATGATGGCATGATGTGGACAAGGCATAAATGAGTTACAATCCAAATTTTATGAATGATACCTTGGCACAGTTATGGCAGCATAACTTCAAATTATGACTTGTGTACAACCGCTGATGTGGAAGTGACATGATTCTTTTAAACCTTAGAGATATTTGGGACTTTGGCAGCTAAGGATAGGTGTGAGTAAGTTGTTTTAGTTACCAAAATTTTTAAATTTCGGTAGCTAACAACTATAATATTTCGACCTTTAGCTACCGAAAACCAAATTTTCTGCTACAAATAGAACATGACCAAATTCATAAAAACAACTAATTCATCCACTTTAAACCTTCAAAAGCTCATGTGAAAACATCATAATTCCAACCTGTTGAGATTCAACAAAGAAGATCCTAGTGAAAATTAAGCACCTACACTAGGATGGAGCCTCAAGCTATTTTTAGGTGGATGTCTATTTATAGATGCGTGAGAAAATTCTATTTATAGATGCATGTCTATTTATAGATATATGTGAAATTTCTATTTATATATTTCATGTCTATTTATAGATGCATGTCGACTATTATTATCCCTTAATATTAGTTGGACAATAAACAATAATATATTTTCAATGAGCACTTGGAAATAGTTAACTGAAGTGGAAAATTAGTTAGCTAAAGGAATTTTGAGTTAAGAGGTTGGTTGGTGGGACATGCAAGTGGACTCAGTTGTAACTAAGTGATTCAAAGTTGTAACAGAGTTGGAAGTGCGGTTATGAAAGTTGTTAAGTAGTTTAACTCAGTTAAGTGAGTTAAAATAAATTGTGCTAGTTGTAATTGAAGATACACTATTGAGAGATCAAGTGAATTAATTATTAATTAATTCACAATCAGTGGCGTCACATGCAACTGAAGACTTACTACTATTAACTGCATGCATGTCAGATCTAGTGGAGACCCAGTTGAATTCTAGTTGAAAGGGAAGATAACTATCAGTTGTGGCATTATCCGGTTGCACACATCCAACCACACATGCATTGGATGTGCCCATGAGTATTTCACAGTCAAGGAAAGCATGATTCCATTCATTTAGGGATTGCTATCAGCTTGAATTTCGTAGTGGAGGCAGGCTATCTAGAGACAGTAAATTGGCTAAGGAACTTGCCAATTTTTGTATGACAGTGTGAGACAGTTAGTCCATGCATTGAGAGCTCTTGGATTGGAGCTTTGTATGTAATTGTTTCATGATCCATGATATAATAAATAATATAAGATAGTGGGGTTTTTAGCTATATGTTTTTCGTGAGTAAATTATCTGTGCTATGTGTGATTGATCTTTCTTCGTGGTATTGTGATTGGAGATTGTGTTTCAAATTCTGAAAAGATTTTGTAGAAGCTATTTTGTATTTAATAGTAGCATATTATTGTTAAATCAGGAGAATCCAAGAAACACATTTTTTTGTCTTAAATTTCTACATGGTATCAGAGTACAGGAGATTCCAGCAGTGAAGCAAGCGTTGAGTTTGTTGGTGGAAAGAATTCGAATTTGTAGATCAAAGAATTTCTTGGTGCTATAGCTAATTCAAGATCAAAATGGCTTTCAATGGCTTAAGGTTAGAGTATGCACTTGAGGGCATCTTGAAATACATTGCTTGAAAGGATAGAATGGAGGCGGTGCTCAAAGATAATGGCTTGAAGGAATTCATTGACAATGATGTTCCTAAGCCTGCTTCGTCAGATGCTGCCAATCTTGATGCATGGAAAAAGAAAGTGGAAAAGGCGAGGAGGATTCTGTTGGAGGGAGTGCAAGACCACATTGTCTCAAGCCTCCATGGGTAAGCCACACCATATGCTATGTGGAAGTCTTTTACGGATCTTTTCCAAAGAAACAACGACCATAGGAAATTGGCACTCAAAGATAAACTCAGGAAGATCAAGATGGAAAAGGGCGACAACATTCCAAAGTATCTTGCGAAGTTTTTCCAATGTCGAGATGAACTGGGTAGTGTGGGAATAACTGTTGATGATGATGATTTGGTGAGCTTGGCTATCTTGGGACTTCCTAAGAGTTGGCACAATTATGAAGACTCTATCAACAGACGAGAAAAAATGCCGGATTTGGAATGACTGTGGTCGGATCTGGTGCAGGAGGAGTTCAATCGGAACACCAAAGATGGCTCTTCATCAAAGCATGATGATGAAGAGGATTGTGCTTTGGCTACTAAGGTTAAGAAGGGGAAGGGGAATAAATTCCATTCTAAATCTGAGTCTAAAGGCAAGAAGTTGGATATGTCCAAGGTGAAGTTTTTTCACTGTCACGAACGTGGGCTTCTTGCTACTAAATGTCCGCAAAAGAAGAAGAACAAGAAGGTTGTTGGAGCTACAGCTAGTGAGGCCCTTGCCTTGCAATTTGAGCTTGACTTCTCTTTTATTGCATGCATGGTGTCAAGTGCATTGGGATTGGTGTGGTATTTGGATAGTGGTGCTTCCTTTCACATGACGGGAGATAAGGAAATTTTCAGTGACTTGGAGGAGAAATATCTCCAGATGCATATAGATATGGGCGAAAATAGATGGTATAGTGTGACTGGCATTGGTATCATTACCTTTTAGAGGGATTCAGGTTAACCATTTCAATTTAAATATGTTATGCATGTTTCAGGTCTGAAGAAATTTTTTGTCTCAGTCGCAATGTTGGAGGACAGAGGCTATGACGTTTTTTCAGCGATGGAAATTTTTTTCTGTGACATAAAACAATGGGTCAATCCAAGAGAATAGGGGTCTGAGTTAAGAATATGTACAAGCTGGAGGTAGATGGTTGTGCTTCCATTATGGGCACGGCGGAAAAGGTGGTGAGCCAGGATGAGGGCGAATTATGGCACAGTCGATTGGGTCATCTTCATCATAGAGCCTTGAAAGTCTTGCAACAAATATCTACTGGACTTCCAATGGGAAAAATTGCTCAGTTAGATCAGTGCAAGTGTTGCACCATGGGGAAGTATGTAAATTCCACCTTTCATGAGAAGGAGAGCCATGCTTCGGGGATCCTTGAGAGAGTTCACATAGACGTGTGTGGACCATTCTCGATTGATTCAATAGAAAAACATAAGTAATATGTTATTTTTTTTATGAATTTTCTCGTAAATGTTGGATCTTCTTCATGCAGAAGAAGGATCAAACGTTCTCAAAGTTCTGTGAGTTTAAGGCATTGGTGGAGAAAGAGTCAGGGAAGAAATTGAAGGCTCTAAGGAGCAATAATGGTGGAGAATACATCTCTAATGAATTCAAGAACCTCTACAGCAAAGAAGGAATTCAAAGAGAACTCATAGTGCCTCATAACCCACAACAAAATGGGGTCGGGGAGAGGAAGAACAGAATGATCGTGGGTGCAGCACGAGTGATGTTGCATGATTAGGGCCTACCAACGAATTTGTGGGTGGAATCATGCAACGTTGCGGTTTATGTGCAAAACCATTGTCCTCATAGATTACTTGCATGAATACACCTGAAGAAGCTTTCATTGGTAAGAAACCAGATGTTTCACACTTTAAGATTTTTGGCTCATCTGTTTATGTGCATGTGACCAAGGATGCCAGGAAGAAGCTGGAGCCGACTGCTAAAGTTGGGATTTTTGTGGGTTACACGGAAAAACCCTATAATTATCGTGTGTATTTTCCAAACAGTTGAATGACTATGGTGCGAGAGGATATAAAATTCAATGAGGGGAAAGCCATGTGGTTGTCGCTTGAGAGGGAGCTAGACTTGCATGCGGAGGAGGAACTGTTGGTTCCCAAAGATGAGTCTCTAGATGTGGATCAGCCACAAGAGGAGGTTCATGGAGTGGAGGAGTCCACTCATGTAGAGCCAACCATCAGAACTGGAAAAAGGCATACCACAGAAGCTGATAGGCTGAGACTTGATCCTACACAGAATGTAGGAGTCCCTACTTCACAACACAGACAAAGACAAACTCCTGGTTGTTTTATTGGATACATGGCTCTCATGAGAAAATTTATTGTGACTGAACCATCTTCCTTTCAGGAAGCAGTGAAGGAGCCCACATGGGTAGATGAAATGGTGGAGGAGAATGTCTCCATTGTCAAAAACAGTGCTTGGGAAATTGTTCCAAGGCCGGTTGATTAACTAGTGGTAGGTTTGAGATGGATCTACAAGGTAAAGTAAGCTGCTGATGGGAGTGTTGAGAAATATAAGGCCAAATTTGTGGCCTGGGGCTTCTCATAGATCGAGGGGATATATTATGAAGAAACCTTTTCACCTATCACAATTTATTATTCCATAAGGACCATCCTTGCTATCTCAGCGCAGATGGGTTGGCACATTCATCAAATGGATGTGAAAATTGTGTTTCTCAATGGGATCATTGAGGAAAAGGTGTACATAGAGAAACCTAAAGGTTTTCAGATATCAAACAACGAGTCGTATGTGTGTCGACTCAAAAGAGCATTGTATGGGTAGAAGCAAGCACCTCGTGCTTGGTATACTCAGATAGACAACTATTTCACTGGACTAGGCTTCACCAAAAGTGAAGCAAATGCAAACCTATACCAAATTGTGGTGGAGGGTAAGCGTTTAATCATTGTTCTTTATGTTGATGATTTAATATTAACTGGTGATGAGCAGTTGATACACTCATGCAAGGAGGATCTTGCAAATGAGTTCACAATGAAGGATATGGGTCTCCTTCATTATTTCCCCAGATTGGAAATATGGCAGCAAGATGGTGAAATTTTTGTGTCTCAAGGAAAGTATGCAAGGTAGATACTGGGTAAGTTTCACATGGAGGGTTAAAAATCCATGGAAAATTCTCTTCCAAGAAATTGGAGGAAAGAGGATGCTACTTTTTGAGAGGTAGTGGATGCTACTGTATATCGAAAGTTAGTGGGTTTGCTAATGTATCTAGTGAACACGAAAGTGGACATTTGCTATGTGGTTAACCAGCTGAGTCAAGCTATGGTTAAGCCTACCAAGCTCTTTTTGAGGGCGGGAAATAATGTCTTGAGATACCTTACGGGCACATCAGAGTACGGTTTATGGTACAGATAGACGGATGAGGTGAAGTTGCATGGCTTCACGGATGCATATTGGGAGGGCAGCCCATCGAACAGAAAGAGCACATCAAGGGGGATCTTTAGCCTTGGATCTACAGATGTTTCTTGGTACAGTAGGAAGTAGAGATTCATGGAACTTAGTTCAGTGAAAGCGGAATACATGGCAGTGATTCAATTTGCATGTGAGGCTATCTGGATGAGAAATATCTTGGTTGGTTTTTTTGGTTCTCATTTAGATCCGACAGTGATTCATTGTGATAATCAGAGTTGCATTAAACTATCGATTAATCATGTGTTTCATGATCGATCTAAGAATATATATATCCAGTACCATCATCTCAGATATTGTGTGCAGAGGAGGATCATGTTGCTTCAGTACATTCCTATGGAAGATCAAGATGCAGATATTCTGATGAAGGCGCTCACCAGGAGAAAATTAGAATACCACAGAAACAAGATCGGGGTGAAAGATAATCCCTTTCTTGTTGAGAGGGAGTGTTGAGATTCAAAAAGAAAGATCCTAGTGAAAATTAAGCACCTACACTAGGATGGAGCCTCAGGATATTTTTAGGTGAATTTCTATTTATAGATTCATGAGAAAATTCTATTTATATATGTATGTATATTTATAGATGTATACGCAAGTTGTATTTATAAATTGCATGTTGACTATTATTATCCCTTAATATTAGTTGGACAATAAAAAATAATCTATTCTCAATGAGCACTTGAAAATAGTTATCTGAAGTGGAAAATTAGTTAGCTAAATGAATTTCTAGTTAAGAGGTTGGTTGGTGGGACATGCAAGTGGACTTAGTTGTAACTGAGTAATTCGAAGTTGTAAAAGTGCAGTTATGAAAGTTGTAAAGTATTTTAACTCAGTTAAGTGAGTTAAACTCAGTTTTGCTAGTTGTAACTGAAGATACACTAATGAGATATCAAGTGAATTAATTATTAATTAATTCACAATCAGTGGCCTCACATGCAACTGAAGACTTACTACTATTAACTTCATGCATTTCAGATCCAGTGGAGACCCAGTTGAGTTCTAGGTGAGAAGGAAGATAACTATCAATTGCGACATTATCAGGTTGCACACATGCAACCACACATACATTGGACATGCCCATGAGGATTGTGCAGTCAAGGAAAGCATGATCCCATTCATTCAGGGTTGCTATCAACTAGTATTGCGCAGTGGAGGCAGGCTGTCTGGAGACAATAAATTGGCTAAGGAACTTGCCAATTTTTGTATGATGGTGTTAGATAGTTAGCTCATGTACTGAGAACTCTTGGATTGGAGTTTTGTATGTAATTGTTTCATGATCCATGATATAATACATAATAGAAGATAGTGGGGTTTTTAGCTATATGCTTTCCCTGGGTAAATTATCTGTGTTATGTACGATTGACTTGCTTCATGATATTGTGATTGGCGATTGTGTTTCAAATTCCACAAATATTTTGGAGAAGTGATTATGTATTTAACAGTAGAATATTATTGTTATATCAAGAGAATCTAGGCAATACATATTTTTGTATTAAAATTCTACATAACCTACCATGTGATATCTGATTTGAAACATTGGATATACCACTGGACCATTACTCCTGAGCACCTTATCACGAAAACATTTCCAACCTGATTCGAAAAATTCCCAAATATATAACTGGAGAACAGTTGACTATATTATAGGGTCCTAACACATGGAAACAATTCAAGCTACATGTGAGGCTATCTGGATGAGAAATATCATGGTTGGTTTGTTTGGTTCTCAGATGGATCTGATAGTGATACATTGTGATAATCAAAGTTGCATTAAACTCTTGATTAATCATGTGTTTCATGATAGATCCAAGCACATATATATCAGGTACCATCATCTCAAATATTGTGTGTAGAGGATAATAATGTTGCTTCAGTACATTCCCTGCACGGAAGATCAAGATGTAGATATTTGACAAAGGCGCTCACCAGGAGAAAATTTGAATACCATAGAGGCAGGATCAGGGTGAAGGATAATCCCTTTCTTGTTGAGAGGGAGTGTTGAAATTCAACAAGAAAATTTAAGCACCCACGCTAGTGTGGGACCATGAGGTCCAAGCAGCACCTACGCTAGTGTGGGACCATAGGTCTTAGCAGCACCTACACTGGTGTGGGCTAAATTTGGTGCATGTCCATTTTAGTTATCCCTTAATTAAGATGGAAAATAAAATGTAATCTAATCTCAAAATAACTTGTAATAGTTAACCGAGGGTGATAAACTCGGTTAGCTCAATAATTTCGAGTTAGAGGTAGTTGGTGAGGCATGCAAAGTAATTCTTGTTGTAACAGAGTTCGAAGTGCAATGGTGCATTGGTTAATGTAGGTTGTAATTAGTTTAACTCAGTTAAGTGAGTTAAACTCATTTGTGCTAGTTGTAACTGTTAGATACACTAGTGAGAGATCAAGTGAATTAAATATTAAAGTAATTCAAAATCGGTGATCTCACATGTAACTGAGGATTTACTATTATTAGATGCATGCATGTCATATGCAGTGGAGACCCAGTTGAGAACTAGGTGAAAGGGAAGCTGACTATCAGTTGTAGGATTATTGGGTTGCACCCATGCAACCAAAAACCCATTCGAGTGCCCATGATACTTGTGCAGTCAAGGAAGGCAAAAATTCCTAAATAATAGGGATTTCATTCATCAGGGATTGCGCAAGCAAGGCAGACTATCTGGAGGCAGTAAATTGGCTAAGTATTGGTCAGTTTTATCTGAGACGGGGTGAGACAATTAATTGAGTACAGGAGGGCTCTTGTGAGAAGAGTTGTATGTAATTGTTTCATGATTTAATGTTGAATATACAATAGAAGATAGTGGGTTTTTTATCAGTAAGCTTTCCCCGGGAAATTATCTGTGTTGTGGATTGATTGATTCTTCTTTGCTTCATGTGATTGGCGATTGTATTTTTAATTTCGCAATTGATTTGTAGAAGCGATTCAGTATTTAACATTAGTACATTGTTAGATCAGATTGAATCCATGATATACATGCTTGTTGTATAATTTCTACAGGAAATTTGAACAGGAAAAAAATACATTGGGGAGGGCATTGCAATGCAATGTTTTCCCTTAGGGGGGTGCGTTCAGCGCAATTCCCAAACTTTTTTTTCTTGTTTTCCTCAAAATTTCTCTAGTTCTTTTTTTGAAGTTTATCCTAACGATCCTTCTTGTGATGTTTCAGGTGTCTATTAGAAAAAAATGGATTTAATATGGAGGGAAAGAGAACATGAGGAATAATATTGATCTGCAGTTAATGATCCTGCCACTATCCAAGCTTTGAGAGATTGTGTGCCCTTGAATTTTTTTTGGCTTCGTAGTATGAGGCAACAAATGGAATTGTTGAGGTATCTTGTTCATGCATGGGATGTTCAAGCACAAGAATTTCACAAATGGTGCACATATGCTTGAAATACAATTAGAAAATATATAATTCTTGACAGGCCTATTAAGGCGAGGTGCCCCCTGTTAGCCCCCCTATAAAACTTTTGGCAAGCAAAATAGGGGGCTAAGATGTTCCTGAGTCTTCAAGGAATGCATTTCCCCTGAAAACACATCATCCTTGAAGCCTCTTTGTGCCTTTGTCCTTTGATAAAATCCCCTCTGCTGTTTTCCATTATAAAGCCTCTCTATTTGTGAAGAAACGCCCAAAGGGCCTTTTCCCTCTTATTGCACCCCCACCTAGCTTATATTTTGTTTCTCCTTCTATTTCCCTTCTTACCTTTCCAAATCCCCTTTATATTCTTCCCTTCCCCTTTGTTGGCCATCATTCCCCTTCATTCCTCTATCGTACCCCTTCTTGCCTCTAAATCCATTGAAATGGGCTTAAAACCCACTTTTAACTTTACCATAGGCCTAAACCACTTCCCCTTTTCTATACCCCGCAAATACATTCCGTATAGAACTTTATTATAAAGTTCTTATATATTAACCCGCTGCTTATAGCACAGATCGCAAATCGCATTTTCATTGTTTTTGTTCGACCAATCCATCGCAAACATTTGCAATCGCAAATATTTGCGATGCGATGGATCACGCCATTGCACTTTCCGCCCATCGCATTTTCCTCATCGCACTTTCCGCTTGTCGCACTTATCGCATATCGCAGTTTCATTATATGTATTCGATTGATCCATCGCAAATATTTGCGATGCGATCGCCCGTCGCACTTTCCGCCATCGCACTTTCCGCCGATCGCATTTTCCCATCGCATTTCCGCTCCGTCGCAGAGCGCAAAGTGCAGTTTTTTGTTTGGTGCTGATTTTCGCCGTCGCATTTTCTCCATTTGCGATTTTGCGATCAGACCTGCGGGTCCCACCTCCGTGGCTCCACTTCATTGTTTTTCTCTGTTTCCCTGTGTTATTCGCCCAAACGTTTAATCCTTGGGTCTTTACACTATAATCATTTCTTCCGCCACTTCTCATTGTTTCCGTTGTTCCCACTATTCTGCCACCATTCCTCCGGGCCTCCAAAGCACTTCTCCACCACTACTGCCCAGGTTTATAACAGGTGTATTTTATTACGCAGACAGCACAGAGAGGTCGTTTTAGCATTTGTCAGTGGACCAGCAGAAGAGATTAAAAGGGGGTTTATGCCTGTTATTGGTATAATTAATTTTCAACCCCGCTTTCAAAGGAAAAAGGACGCAGTTGAAGACCAACGCACATGCAATAAGATTTATCTGTGTTTAATGTTCAGCAGAGTAATTTTCTCCAAAAGTACACCTTCACACAATGCCTCCATGCCCCTCAATCCCAGGAAAGTTAAGACATGGACGGGAGCTTCTTAAAGGACTGCCAGGTTGTAGTTATGAGGCATGGAGAGGCCGCGGACCTTCACCCAGATTCATCTATTCAGAAGGCTAGCACAGATTCCAAACACCAGAAAGGACTTCAAGAACATATCAGAGGTCAATCTCGACCTGACATGGGCTCCCAAACCGCCTACAAAGTACTACAGCACCAGAGTGCATCAAAGCCATACTAGAAATAAATGCCGAGAGTCAATACAGAATGGGCCTCTGCTCTTTCCCTCTCCTGAGCGTTAATATTGCATTCAGTGCTTCGCCTACCCCTCTGCTCTCTTTCTCCTATAAGAATCCCCGAGAACATAATGTAAAGGTTGTTGCCTTGCTGTGGCAGTTGCTGTTAGAGGGATTCATTCTTGACTGTTAGAACAGTCGTGGGAGGGAGTAGCAGAGTAGTTGTATGTAATAGGGGTCGAGGAGAAAGTCTGGATCAGACAGCCATTGAGCTGCAGTCAGATATGATCGAAGCTTCAACAATTAATCCACTAATCCAGCACATTTCACAGGATCCTGGTCTATTACTATTGGTGATGTTTTTCTAACTCTATATATCACATTTTCATACTGTTTCATGTTCTTCTGGTAGGCAACAGAAGTATAACATAGAATTCACCCTTGTTAGGTGCCCTATGTTTCCTGCTCTCCCTACCTTTAATGTTTTCTGCCTTATGTGCTATCTAAGAGTTGATTTCAGTTGATTTAACCAGTGTAGTGGATGTTATTTCCTACTCTCTGATGTATGAATTGGTTGAATCAGTTCTTAGATGTTCTTGCTGGGTTTGAGCTGGAAGGTTTGGGAACACTGGGGATGAGTGTTAGCCTTGTCCACTAGGATCCTTGCGCGACCAGCCGGCCTTTCTAAGATCCCTTTGTAATCTTATCTCTATCTTCCCTTGGAGTTGCTAAAGTAGACCTGGAGTTAAATGACCTCTGGTCTGATCTATAAGCCGCCCCTTTGTCCACCTTTGAGAGATGCCTTTGAGTATGTCCAAATAGGTCTGGAGTTAAATGACCTCTGACCTGATCTATAGACAGAAATTGGGTGCCTCTCCTTCTTCCACTTTCTCTCCTTAATGTTCCATTCCACCATCTGCCTAAAATATCCTTTAGTGTAGATGACTTTCCCTTTGAAAGCCTTGGCTAGTTGTTGCATGTAATTTCCTTTCATGACTCCATAGCCCAATGGATGGCACTTTCTCGGCCTATCCTCTTAGCTGAAACTTCCTGCTGCTTTGTTCCTTCCCTCCCATTGCTTTCTCAGCCTATGATCTCCTAACCAACCCAGCAACCCTTCAACCAAATCATTTTAAAACCCCCTTTGTGCTTCATACCTAGCCTAACATCTCATCTTGAGCTCTCAAAGATACATCATTCTTTTCTTTATTGGAGAGATCCCTCTCCAGGTCCAGGAGGGCTAGATCCTAGGGCCCAAAAGTGGTTCTGATGTTGTCTCATCTTTTGGTCTTGCCAATTTGGCCAAAACATGGGAACCCCAACATAATGGCGACTCCGCTGGGGACGAATCTGAGAGTCAAGAACTGCTAATAGTTGGTCTATTTCCCATTGTCGTCCCCAACATAATGGCGACTCCATTGGGGAAGAGACCACTTTGCCTTTAGATTGGAATTCAATTGTTGATGGTGGACAGCAGCCTGCTCCAAACAGTCAAATTCATCCACCTGGCGACTCCACACTCCACAATCCTCGAAGACTCCACTGGAGGAAGAACCTGAAAGATGGCCAGACCTCATAGAAGGGTAGAACATACTGGTTGGATTTGGTTTAAAGAGTTTATTGTTTTTTTCTATCACTATGTCTTGTCATATTTTAAGCCAAATTGAGTGTACAAAGATGAGACCCATGATGAGTATGGGAGATACCTCAAGCCTCAATCTGTAGACCGTGAGCAGACCTGTACTCCTGTGAAGAAACTAGTGGAACAAGAAGCTCATGTTGTATCTCCCACCCTTCAAGAAGCTTCAAGCAGCCATGAGCCCATTGTTACACCACCCACACCTACAAAGGTCATAGAAAGATATAAGCCTCTGGTTTTACCTCTTTTCTTCCAACCCCTACCTGCAGAACTTATTAACCAGCTACCTCATTTTGACGGAGAAAATAAAAGGGCCACTGTCGAGGAACATGTTCAAAACCTTGAGGATTTACTTGAGCTGTATGAAATAGAAGAACATGATGTGTGCATTAGAATTTTTGCCTTGTCATTGCAAGGAAATGTTAAGAGTTGGTTCAAATGCCTTCCAGTGGCAAGCATTTTCAGCTTTCATCAATTTTCTCGAGTTTTCCTTGATAGATGGGCAGCCCCGAAAAATGCTCTCCTCATCCTAAAAGAATATCAGAATTTGAGAAGGCAGCCAGGAGAGACAGTGCAGAATTTTTCAGCCAGGTTCAATAAGGTATATGATGCAATGCCTTCTGATATAAAACCACCTTTGGGATGGGCTTTATTGCACTATCCAAGTTCTTTTGACCTCGAGGTGGAATTCCATATAAGGCAAAAAGAGCCTTTGAGCCTGGAGGAAATGCAGGATATAGCAATCACTGTCGAATACAACATACAGTGCAGGGAAGAAAGATTACAAGCAGCAAGGAAGGACCGAACAGAGCAAACAGCGCAGATCTCTTTAGAGGACAAGCTGAAAAGACTGGTAGAGACTGCCAACTCCTTGCTAAATATAAAAGAGCGAGGATATGAGGATGAAACCAGAGAGGATGATTGGGAAAGACCTGCTCCTTGTCCTCAGAAAGGACATACCAGATCACTGCAAGACGTAAGCGGCATGCCAAGCATGTATGATGAACAAGAGTTTGAATCAGGAAATAAACTTGCAGACTGGCTTGAAGAAAAGCTTGCTGAAAGTCCCGAAGATTTGATGGGTGACAATACTTTTAATTATGATTTCTCTGATGTTGATTTGACTGATGATCATTTTTTCCAAGGGGAAATTGAATTTGCAGGGCTATCATCAGTAGTTCCGTGAGAGGAAGATCACGACCATCAACTTAAAGAATATGATGAGCCAATGAAGGCCATCTACGATATTGATGAAGAAAACATCGAAAGCATGATAGCAGACGAGGATTCATTGAATCTTCTCTCTATTTTATATTCGAACATCAGTTATACTTGCCAAGAGGACAGAAGCCAGCAGCTCTTCAGTGCAGAGGAAAAGGAGGAAAGAGATGAGGAAATTCCTGAGCGGAACGAATATTCAGAGCCTTCTCCAAAAGGGATTGAGGTAATCAAAGAAACCCCCGCGCAGGAAAGTGCTAATTTATTCACAGAGTTCAGTCCACTCCAGCAGAACTGGCCAAGGTTAGAAGAGGATAGCCCTACCACATATGACAAGCCCTCCAGTTCAGGTTGCAATAAAAATGGGGGAGATATCCTTCCCCATAGACATCTTTGTCCTGATCCAGTGGAAGAAGAGGTTTTCCTGGTTAATGCTCATATGAAAATACTCCCAACCAGGAAAAAGAGGAGTGCGATTACAAAGGCCTCAATGCAGATGCAGTGATCGAAGCTACCCGGGACACAGATAGCCTACCAGCCATGGCAGGCCTTAAAAAAGAAAGTTTATATCATGTGTTGATTGATCCTGTGGCAGAATACATGGAGGCCCTGATTGGCTCAGCTCCTCAAGCATCAATCCTTTGCAAGAGCCAAATACATCAGATTTGGTCACCACTGATGGTGACTTCAGCTTTGAAGGACCACATGCAGAGCACCCTGTGGTTATCTCTGACAGGCAGTCAGTGCTCATATCCTTTTTTGCTATTACTTGACTGGCTGCATTGGCATTACTGCATCACCTAAAGCATCATAGTTTCCCAGTTAGAGTAGGGTAGGTAGGAAAAGCCCAATAAAGCTCAGTCTATGAGTAGGTAGTTAGTTGTTTCAATTTCTGTCTTAGAATGTAGAGAAGAAACCTGTTGGATAGTTTAATCCCAGCAGGTAGTAGTTTAGGTAGAGAGTCATATGATACCAACTGTCTAATCTGGTCTCATGGAGTAATAAGGGTAGAAATAGAATAGGTTTATTTTCCTGTTTGTAAAAATAAATGATGTAAAGGGTCTGCAAGTCCAAGTGCACCCGGAAGAAAAAATGTTAGGTCTATAGTCTGGGTAGGTCGTTGTTTGGAAGAATTGTACTGCTGATATGATGTCTTCATGGTTGTGGCAGCTGATCAAAGAAAGAAGTGAATGAGTCAAGCGGTAGGCATCTGGCCTACACCAAAGATTTATTTTCTGGATTCTTGACTCCTTCAAGAAGAAGCCATCCCCATGTGGAGCCACTGTTAGCCCACCTATAAAACTTTTGGCAAGAAAAATAGGGGGCTAAGATGTTCCTGAGTCTTCAAGGAATGCATTTCCCCTGAAAACACATCATCCTTGAAGCCTCTTTGTGCCTTTGTCCTTTGATAAAATCCCCTCTACTGTTTTCCATTATAAAGCCTCTCTGTTTGTGAAGAAATGCCCAAAGGGCCTTTTCCCTCTTATTGCACCCCCACCTAGCTTCTATTTTGTTTCTCCTTCTATTTCCCTTCTTACCTTTTCAAATCCCCTTTATATTCTTCCCTTCCCCTTTGTTGGCCATCATTCCCCTTCATTCCTCTATCGTACCCCTTCTTGCCTCTAAATCCATTGAAATGGGCTTAAAACCCACTTTTAACTTTACCATAGGCCTAAACCACTTCCCCTTTTCTATACCCCGCAAATACATTCCATATATAACTTTATTATAAAGTTCTTATATATTAACCCGCCGCTTATAGCGCAGATCGCAAATCGCATTTTCATTGTTTGTGTTCGACCAATCCATTGCAAACTTTTGCGATCGCAAATAGTTGCGATGCGATGGATCACGCCATCGCACTTTCCGCCCATCGCATTTTCCTCATCGCACTTTCCGCCCGTCGCACTTATTGCATATCGCAGTTTCATTATATGTATTCGATTGATGCGATGCGACCGCCCGTCGCACTTGCCACCATCACACTTTCCGCCGATCGCATTTTCCCATCGCATTTCCGCTCCGTCACAGAGCGCAAAGCGCAGTTTTTTGTTTGGTGCTGATTTCCGCCGTCGCATTTTCTCCATTTGCGATTTTGCGATCAGACCCGCGGGTCCCACCTCCGTGGCTCCACTTCATTTTTTTTCTCCG
This sequence comes from Pinus albicaulis, assembly GCA_034641835.2. Lineage (NCBI taxonomy): Eukaryota > Viridiplantae > Streptophyta > Pinopsida > Pinales > Pinaceae > Pinus > Pinus albicaulis. The sequence goes on along the minus strand of CM076579.1, from coordinate 149,267,974 downwards.
TTTCCCTGTGTTATTCGCCCAAACGTTTAATCCTTGGGTCTTTACAGTATAATCATTTCTTACCGTTCTTCCGGGCCTCCAAAGCACTTCTCCACCACTACTGCCCAGGTTTATAACAGGTGTATTTTATTACGCAGACAGCACAGAGAGGTCGTTTCAACATTTGTCAGCGGACCAGTAGAAGAGATTCAAAGGGGGTTTATGCTTGTTATTGGTATAATTAATGTTCGACCCCGCTTTCAAAGGAAAAAGGATGTAGTTGAAGACCAACGCACACGCAATAAGATTTATCTGTGTTTAATGTTCAGCAGAGTAATTTTCTCCAAAAGTACACCTTCCCACAATGCCTCCATGCCCCTCGAGCCTAGGAAAGTTAAGACATGGACGGAAGCTTCTTAAAGGACTGCCAGGTTGCAGTTATGAGGCATGGAGAGGCCGCGGACCTTCACCTAGATTCATCTATTCACAAGGCTAGCACAGATTCCAAACACCAGAAAGGACTTCAAGAACATATTAGAGGTCAATATCGACCTGAAATGGGCTCCCAAACCGCCTACAAAGTACTACAGCACCAGAGTGCATCAAAGCCATACCAGAAATAAATGTCGAGAGTCAATACAGAATGGGCCTCTGCTCTTTCCCTCTCCTGAGCGTTAATATTGCATTCAGTGCTTCGCCTACCTCCTCTACTCTCTTTCTCCTATAGGAATCCCCGAGAACATAATGTAAAGGTTGTTGCCTTGCTGTGGCAGTTGCTGTTAGAGGGATTCATTCTTGACTGTTAGAACAGTCGTGGGAGGGAGTAGCAGAGTAGTTGTATGTAATAGGCTGGGAGGAGAAAGTCTGGACTGTATTAGCCATTGAGCTTATTGTACATGACTGGTTTTGCATCAATTAATCAAAGCACATTTCACAGGATCCTGGTCTATTACTATTGGTGATTTTTTTCTAACTCTGTATATCACATTTTCATACTGTTTCATGTTCTTCTGGTCGGCAACAGAAGTATAACATAGGATTCACCCTTGTTAGGTTCCCTATGTTTCCTGCTCTCCCTACCTTTAATGTTTTCTGCCTTATGTGTTATCTAAGAGTTGATTTCAGTTGATTTAACCAGTGTAGTGGATGTTATTGCCTACTCTCTGATGTATGAATTGGTTGAATTAGTTCTTAGATGTTCTTGCTGGGTTTGAGCTGGAAGGTTTGGGAACACTGGGGATGAGTGTTAGCCCTGTCCACTAGGATCCTTGTGCGACCAGCTGACCTTTCTAAGATCCCTTTGTAATCTTATCTCTGTCTTCCCTTGGAGTTGCTAAAGCAGACCTGGAGTTAAATGACCTCTGGTCTGATCCATAAGCCGCCCCTTTGTCCACCTTTGAGAGCTGCCTTTGAGTATGTCCAAGCAGGTCTGGAGTTAAATGACCTCTGACCTGATCTATAGACAGAAATTGGGTGCCTCTCCTTCTTCCACATTCTCTCCTTAATGTTCCATTCTACCATCTGCCTAAAAGATCCTTTAGTGTAGATGACTTTCCCTTTTAAAGCCTTGGCTAGTTTTTGCATGTAATTTCCTTTCATGACTCCATAGCCCAATGGATGGCACTTTCTCAGCCTATCCTCTTAGCTGAAACTTCCTGCTGCTTTATTCCTTCCCTCCCATTTCTTTCTCAGCCTACGATCTCCTAACCAACCCAGCAACCCTTCAACCAAATCATTTTAAAACCCCCTTTGTGCTTCATACCTAGCCTAACATCTCATCTTGAGCTCTCAAAGATACATAATTCTTTGCTTTATTGGAGAGATCCCTCTCCGGGTCCAGGAGGGCTAGATCCTAGGGCCCAAAAGTGGTTCTGATGTTGTCTCATCTTTTGGTCTTGCCAATCTGGCCAAAACATGGGAACCCCAACACCCCCCTACCTTTATCTAGTTCGAGGAGTGGTGGGGAGATAGTCAAATATTACATCAGTGCACATTGTAGACTGAGATCCAAACCGACTAAATATGGGAAAATTTACATCAAGGAAATGGTCATTTTTCCTCTAATAATGATCATGTTTATCATTTCCATATTGGCCGGTAGTGAAACTCTACATGTGGCCAATAAGTCTCATATGCAGTATGCTCTAAATTTTTTGGAGCCAATAGTATTCAACTGGAGTGACGGAGTACAAGTAAACATGAAGGAGCATCTAACCAAGGAAAATGATGGATGGTTAAATAAATTTGGCTATGGTTCAATCTTGATTTTATTTTACTTTAGAGCAAATTCCATTTCTTAGGCCACAACATATCTCACTCGATCTCGTAGATCTTAGTGCCCCATGGATGAGGAGGTGGGTGGATCTCATGTCTAGACACACAAGTCCATCATCGATAAGTTTCACACCAGTCTTATTCAGATGGTTGTGCATGCAAATAATTATGATAAAGGACTATCCATATGCAAGGATGGATTTCCGTAGAGACCCGGAGCTCGTGCTCCTTGATGCCGAGCGATGGGATGCCATAGGTAAAACAAAACATTGTTATCATTTTTGGATTTTAAGTTTTAAATTTTTTTTTTGTGATTTTCAATGTATCTGAGACTAAAATATTTATTTTTACACATGCATATATTGGACCCATTCGACCTATGGGTTCTTCTTATCTTCATTTTTCAAGAGACCCACAACAAGTACCAACAGTAGTACAAGTTGTTGTAACAGGACGAGAGGTATTACTAGATCTCAATGTGGTTAATACCCTTACAAAGGTTGAACATCACATGGAGGGATTGAACCACGACATAGCTGAGACTAGGGTCAAAGAGATTCCTATGAGACTACAACAACATACTATTAGTGTGCCTAGACGTATAAGCCAACTATTATGCAAGATGGCTTGCAAAGTGGCGTGCTACCTTGAGCACTATAATTAGTCTACTAGGAGGCTTATAGCCATATTTTGACTACATGTGTTTTTTGATATGATAAGTCATGTGGCCATATGTGTCTCAGGCACAAATTTTGTAAAACCAATTTTTGATATATATATATATATACAACTATCTTCAATGTTTCTTAAGGTTCTATTATCTATTTCATTGTATGTGATGTGTACTGAATTTATTTTTACATGTTTCACACATGTCTATCTAAAACATGATTAGCCAATGCACCTGTCAATGTATTTAGATTTATAGAAATGTGATGATATTTGATCAAATCAAAATATCTCTCCAGAAGGTGAGCCCTTAAGAACATATGAAGCATAGTTGGACTTCTAACTGAATAGATGTTAGTCAACTATATTACTGCAAGTTGTGAGTCAATTACGATAACCATACAGTGGATACCATGAGAAATAGCATCAGATAATAGTTCAATCATTGTGTTATAATCAACGATATTATTTGTAGAGCGACTAATAAAAATCCCTTGTAAACTCGATAACTCACCATTTGGTGCATAGATATCCATGTTGCGGAAGATAGGTTTTGAGTACTACGACTAGCGACATCATCATAAATAACATATGGTTCAAGGGATGCTGACATCTGAAAACAAAATGTAAACAAAATTAACAAAAACCGTAGGAAACTCCAAAGGTAACACACTACAAACACATTCAACATATCTATATAAAACATGTAAATAGTGTACTATGCAAAACTTAAGCATATTATTTCTTAGGGTACAACCCATTTATATATTGTGCCAAGCGAACTCCATTGAAATAAACAAGATCATAGGCCCCTTTAGCAAGAACAATTTTGACAATGTATGGACCTAGCCACATTGGCTCGAACTTCCCTGGTCCTAATTTATTAGACTCTTGATCATATAACAAGAAAAGATCTCCTTCTAAGAAGACACAGGGCTTGACACTCTTGTCATATAGCGCCTTCATATGTTTTTTATGGGCTTAATTAGCCATCGTGGTATCAATTCAGGTTTCATATAAGTGTGTTAGATGTAAGATACGTTCATTTTTAGTCAATTTAGTGTCCTAAATTGTTAACATAAACTATCGACCACGGCTAGTACACTGATGAAGTGTAATGCACTATATGTGCCTAAGTGTCCCTTTTTCTTACTTTGTTGTTTTAATGTTTTGTTGATGTTTTGGGAGTTTTTATATTTTGATCCTTAGCATTCTATTCTAAACTAGAAAGATGAGATTAAATCTATTTAAAAATGAAAGAAAAGGAAATTTTGTCAAATGTATTAAAGCAGAGTTGTATTTGCAAGTTTTTGGAGTCTATTTTCTAATTAAGAAATGATGAAAACTAGAAATCCTAATCCATGGATATTGCAGCTTAATTGAAGATTCAAGAAATGAAAACAACTAATAACTCAAACATTACAACTGAATCTTATTCATTCAATCAAATTTTTTTGGAATAGTTTTGAAAGAGATTAATTGTAGTGTTATGAGGATCTCCTATGACATAAAATAAAATTCTGAAACAATCAATAACTCAAAAACATTACAACTGAATCTTATTCATTCAATCAAAGTTTATTGGAATAGTTTTGAAAGAGATTAATTGTAGTGTAATGAGGATCTCCTATGACACAAAATAAAATGTTGAAACAATCAATAACTTAGAAACATTACAACTGAATCTTATTCATTCAATCAAAGTTTATTGGAATAGTTTTGAAAGAGATTAATTGTAGTGTAATGAGGATCTCCTATGACATAAAATAAAATGCTGAAACAGTTATTGTACTTATAAGTCACTCGTTATTATTCAATAAACTAAACTCAGGGAAACACAATGACTGTGAAATAAGAAAGCAATCTAGAAAGCAAGAAGTAAAGAAATATACTAAAACAGTTTTTAAAATGACTTAGCTAGAAAACACATGAAACCTCCTCGAATAGCAGGGGCCCTTTGCTACCAATTCAGTATAATCCTTTAGCTCCTTAAAATTTTAATCAAAAAAACATCAAGGCTAATCTCCTTTTATTAAAACAGTGCTTGAAAAAACAAAGTATCACTATAATTCTGAATATGTTATCAATCGTCCCCTTTCTTGGTTCTACAAAGCTTAATTTATATGAAAATTCATAACTAATGTCGAAAAAAAATAGGTACAGGTGTAATATTCAAGTTAAAATTGAATTGAGACTCTGTTCAGACTCATGATTTTCTACAAAGCAACTTAGGAGTCCTAATTCTTGTAGAAAAAATTTTCTTTGACTCTTTCTTTGACCATTGGATTAGACACCTCTAGTTGTCAATTCAATCCTCGTGGATAGGAAGGAATCATGTAGGGAAGATTTGAGAACTACCCATGTGTGTATTTTCTCCAATTGACACCTGCATCATACTTAAACACAAAAACAACTGTGGAATGCTTGACTGGCTACAGAATGCTTGTATTCTGTAGCTAAACTGTTCAAAATTATTAAAACAGTAAAAATCATGAAAATACAACATGTTAATTGTTTGTATGTAACCTTTAAGCAATCTTAATCATTCTTCATTTATTTTTAGGCTTACGAAGTGATAAAGAAATGATGAAATGAAGTGAAGGTTTGCAAAAGAGAAGACAATTCTAGGGCTCAACATACCCCCACTGCAAAACTCTTGCATGTCCTCATGCAATTCCATCAAAACTTTATTCCATGTGCTCTAAAACATCTGCTAGAACATCCAGCCTTACCTTTCTGCTTCTTTTGGTGGTCAGTGTCATTCTGGGTTTTCTCGCGAATAATTTGAACCTAAGATTTATGAGGGCCCTGTTCAGTTTCTTATTTCTCTTCTTTAGCTTCCCGTTTTCTTTATGCAGTGTACCCAATTGCAGAGTGAGAGTATCATTCATAGCATTCTTCAATTAAAATTTTTCTCTCAATATTTCATTCTCATTCTTGATATGTCTGTTTAGTATCTCCAATTCATAATTATCTTTTCTCAGGGTTTCTATTGGAGGTTCTTGTGGTTTGAGGGATCTTTCTTGATTTTCTGAGGCCTTTATTTCCATAGATTCCACATAATCATAAATTTGATGTTGAGCTAGGTCTATATTAGGAGTTCCTCTGTTAGGATCTTCTTTAAACTGATGTAAAGGAGATCTGTCAACTGGTGTTTGAAACGGAGTTTCTTCATCTTCAACATTTATAATTCCTGTTTTCTTAACCAATGTCTTTTTCATTATTCCTTTGAGTCTAGAACTTCTCCTTAAATTTGGTGGATTTTCATTTTCTTCATCAGTATATTCACTTGTTATCTTCTCTTTTATTTTGACCCTAATCTGTTTCCTAATATTTGTCAACTTTTCATAAATCAATTCTTCACTCTCTTCTTGTGATGATGTATCATTTTATTTTCAACAGCTTTATCATTTTTTCTTCTCCTGCTTCTTCTAACAGTATTTTCTTTAGATGATGTTTCCTCTAACTCTTGAAAATTATTTCTTAAAAGAAACTCTTCCCAGTTATATCCTATTATCTTCAAATGGAATTCAATCAAAATTTTAACTAAACCATGGTGGTGTAGATTAGTTTCTAGAAATTGGACTCTTTTCTGAACATTGGAAGCCATTCTTTTCAAGCTATTAAGCAAGAATAAAGGTAGTTTTATTTCTCCATCATTTAAGAAATTCATTAAAAGCCTGATATGATAAACATACATTGTACCAAATCTACCTTCACATGTTATAATTTTTTGCAAAATTAATAACATGTTTCTCCATTTACTTTTTAAAGTTGTGCTCGGAATTCCTTTTCTAAATATTGTAATGTCCATACCTGGATTATTCAGCATTTGTTTCCAAGACTCATAATGAAACTCCTTATTCTTGAACCAGCATTCTCCTTGTCTTGGCAATTTTGTGGCTTCAACGACAAATGACTTTGTTATGGTAAACTTAATGTCTCTAATTTCCACTTCTGATCCATCAAATGATCTAGAAAATGATTTTGTAGTTTCTTTATGGAACCCATTGAATTTTTCTACAAAACTCAACCACCCAACTTGCTGTAATAGCCCTTTAACTTGTGGGTATCCTTCAAAGTACTTGACTCCAATTGGTTTTGTTCTCACAATTAACCACTTTTCTTCTCCGTACATATTACTTCATTTTCTTAGATGTAGGGTCTGATGCTTCGTTTCTGATCCTATGTTTGAAGAAAGAGTAGCTGCTGAAGGATGTCTCGCCTTTAAAATGACTTCTAAGTTCTTGCAGATGAACTGGCTACAGAATGCAATGGTAGTGAGTGAATGAGGTGGTGAACGAACGAGGTGATGGAAAAATGATGAAAAATAATCAAGTTGAGGGTTTGATATATAATGAAATAGCTGCGAAGAGATTTATGATGATCTTCGTAATCATAAATAAATGATACAATCTTCTAAAGACGTGGCCTAATAGGTCAGGTCTAAGATTTTGACCATTAGTCACTTAATTAATGATGAACCATTATGTAGCGTAGGGTAAGGGATATGGTCGAGGTGTTTTATGATAAAGTAAGATCAATTCGAATGATATATTTACTTAGGAGACATATGATTAAGCATATTGTATCTTTTTCATGTTTTTATATTTTTGCTATCAAAATAACTTTGCACAATTTACCTTAGACCTTTTTGACTTTGCTGCTTATTGTGTTTGTCCTTCATTTGTGGAATGTTGATCTTTTAAGATCCATAGTCTCCTTTGACTATCATCCTTTTTTTATTGAAATAGGTTGCAGAGTTAGATTAACTGTTGAACAAAATTGGCTACAGAACAGACAGGTGCAGAATGCACCTGTCAAAAGATTATGAAATATGGATATGGAATGGAATGACATGAAACATGAGTATGGAATGAGATGAAATGAAAGCATGAAATGGAATGAAATATGAGTATGGGATGGAATGAAATATGAATGAAGTAAAGTATGGAGTGAAAAATGGACCTGAAACTTGTATTTTTATGAATATTTAGTTGCAGAAAAAGAAAAATTGAAAGTATAGGGTGTCAGAAAAATTCTGATTTTCACCCTGCAATTTCTGTATAAATATGTCAATTACTTATTGGTTTTCATATATATATATATATAAGGCTAATTAATGAAGAAAAATACAAACTAAGTTAGTGAAGAAAAATGATTTTTCTTCACTAACTTCATATCAATGTTATCTTGGAATTTTCTGACAAATTCTTCTCTCAAAAGTGGTTTATGATACAATTTCAGTCTGTGACCATTTACAAAAAATGATACCTTCCCTTCATCTATTGTTCTGATCTTTATTGCTTCATTTTCAAAGATTTTCTCAATTTAATATGGCCCAAGCCAATGGGTTTGAAATTTACCTTGAAAATCCTTGAATTTTGAATCAAACAAGAGTGCACAGTCACCTTATTTAAATTTATTTTATTTGATATATTTTTTATGCCATCTAGTCCTTTTTTGTTGGACTATGCTTGTTATTTGGATTGCATCTTGTCTAATCTCATCCAATTCATTAATTTGCTCCAGTCTGTGCTTTTGTGCTTCTGTCAAATCAAGTCCTAGTTGGATTTCCATCTTGAAAGTTTGGATTTGAAACTCTATGGGAAACATGACTTGTTTTCCATAAACAAGTTCATAAGGAGTGTGTCGTGTTGTGTTTCTCCATGTAGTTTTGTAGGCCCATAAGGCTTTAGGAAGCCTTTCTGCCCAATCTCTTCTATGTAAATGAACAGTATTTGTAAGAATCCCTTCGATCACCTTATTGGTAGATTCCACTTGGCCATTTTCTTGTGGATGGTAGGGAGTAGATTTCCTGTGCCTGATTTTGTACTTCTCTACCATTTTATCCACCATATTTGATGTGAATTGAGCTCCTTGATCTATGAAAATTTCTCTTGGGACACCAAAACGAGTAAAAATATCCTAAAAAATAAATTTAACTACAGATATTTCATTAGCAAAAAGTAATTCCTTGGCTTCTACCCATTTAGTGACATAATCAGTGCAAACTAGAATATACTTCTTTTGTTTTGATGGAGGATTAATAGGTCCTACAAAATCCAAAGCCCATTTCTCAAAAGGTTCAATATGTACCTGAGGTTGTAATGGCATTTCACTTGAAGGAGAAGGTTTCCCTACCCTTTGGCAACTGTCACACTTTTTGAAATATTCTTTAGCATCTTTAAAGATGGATGGCTAATAATATCCTAGATGAAGGATTTTATAAACTGTCCTCTTGTCAGCAAAATGTCCACCACAAGGTTCATCATGACATGCCTTAATAATCTCAGGCATCTCATCTTCTCGAACACATCTTCTGATAATAAGGTCTGGACCTGTCTTGTATAATTCATTAGCAATCCATGAAATTGTTTTACTATCATAAATGATTCTTCTTTTATCTCTTGCATTCATAATTGAAGGAAATTTTCCTGAAACCAAATAACTGGCAATGTCTGCAAACCAGGGAGTTTGAGTAGTTATTGCAAAGAGATATTCATCAGGGAATTTATCTTCAACTAGAGTATTGTCTTTAATGTTTTGGAGTCTAGATAGGAAATCAGCCACTGTATTTTGTTTTCCAGGCCTATCTAGAATGGTGACATTAAATTCTTGTAAAAGCAATAACCATATTATGACTCTGCCATTAGTGATTGATTTATTCATTAAATACCTAATTGTAGAGTGATATATGTGAACAAAGGTTTCATAGCCTGTTATATAATGTTTAAATTTATTTATAGCATGAAAAAAAACTAAGAATTCTTTTTCAGTTACAGTATAATTCAAATCTTAAGGAGTCAAATTTTTACTTCTATAGTAGATGGCATAAGGAACCAGGTCTTTTTGTCCCAAGACAGCTCCTAGGGCTATATCTGAGGCATCTGTTGAGATATGAAAAGGTAATTTCTAGTTAGGTCCCCTTAAAATAGGTGTTCGGATATTTTTATTTTCAGGGTTTCAAATGCTAACTGGTAGTCAGAATTCCATTTGAATTCACAGTCCTTGGTGAGTAGTTTGAAAAGTGGAGATGCTATCTTGGTGAAGTTTTCTATAAATCTTCTATAGTATCCTGTAAATCCTAGAAAAACCCTAACATATTTTTGACAACTTGGAACTAGTAGTCTAGTGATGACTTCAACTTTTGACTTATCAACTCTAATCCCATCTCCTGAGATATGATGTCCTAGGACAATCCCTTCAGTAAACGTCATGAAACATTTTTCATGACTTAATGAAAGGTTTGCTTCTTTACACATTTTTAGAACTTTTTCCAAGTTTTCTAAGGCTTCTTCAAATGTATTACCATAGACTGTGAAATCATCCATGTATACTTCTACACAATCATGTATTAGATCTGAAAATATTCCCAATACTGCCCTTTGGAATGTTGCAGGTGCATTGCACAATCCAAAAGGTAATACTCGGTAGGCATAAGTTCCCCAAGGACATGTAAATGTGGTTTTATCTTGATCCTCAAGTGCAACCTGAATTTGATTATAACCACTGAAACCATCCAAAAATGAAAATTACTTTTTGCCTACTAATGTATCTAACACCTAATCTATAAAAGGTAAAGGAAAATGATCTTTAAGAGTAGCTTTGTTTAATTCTTGGTAGTCAATGCATACCCTCCATTTACCATTTTTCTTGGGTACAATCACCAAAGGAGAAACTCATTGACTATCTGAAATGGGATAAATAAAGTTGACATTTAACAATTTCTGCAACTCTTCTTTAACAATCTCCCTAAGGTTTGGATTCATCCTTCTCTGAGGCTGTCTGATTGGTTTACAATTTTCCTCTATGTAGATATGATGAGTGCAAGTATTAGGGTTAATCCATTTCATATCAGTGTATTCCCATGCATATGCAGAGGAATGTCTCTGTAATATTTTGACTAGCTTCTCTTGTTGAGATTTTTCCAGGTTTTTATTTATGTTTAAGGTTTTTCCTGGAAATATTTCAATTGTAGAGCTTCCAAATTCTTTCATGGAGTAAAGAGACATTTGTCTTGATGACAAAAATTCAATATTGGATTCTTCTTGAAATTTTTCATATTTGTATTCTGAAGAAGATTCATGATTTTCTAGGACATTTAGAATCTGACTATCTTCACTGATTTTTGAAATAGTGAAGAGAGGTTGTATATCTTCTTCATCATCAATCCATTGATTATCATTTATTTCTATGATTTTTCTTGCTGAAGGATACAAAGTAAATTTCTTGGTTGAACTACCATCAGAGATGTACATATCACCGAATCTACAGCTAATGAAGGCATCAGCTGTAGCTAACCAAGGTCTTCCTAGTATAATAGGATGTCATCCTAAATCATTTTTAGGAGTTAGGATCATGAAATCCACAGGGTACTCCCAAGAATCTAAGGACACTGAAATATCTTATAATACCCCATCTGGTTTGATTACAGATCTATCTGCTAACTGTATTAATGTGGGTGTATAAAGAAGATTAGGAAGCTTTAGTTTTTCCATGGTTTGCTTACTCATGATATTTATTGCTGCTCCTAGATCAATTAATGTGTTTGGTATTTCAATTCCATTGATATGTGTTTTGACAACTGGACTTCCGGGATCTAGATATTTTGGAATAGCAATCTTTCCCATCATTATGTATGCTATTTTTCCTACCAGTTGTATTCTCTTTATCTCTTTTATTTTTCTTCCTGGTTTTTTTATACTCAACTCCTTTATTGTTTTAGCTAAGATTGGGATCTCCTTGATGGCTTGTAATAATGGAATCTTAATACAAACATTTCTTAGTTCATCTAGGAAATCATAGTTAGGCATTATAATTTGTTTCTCTACACCTTTATCAATTTGTAATCTTTCAGGAAAAGGAGGTGTAGTAGTAGATGTTGATGGTTTCTCTAACATAGGAGTTTAAATCAATGGTTCTTCTTGTTTTTCTTTTTCAATATTTTGGTTTTGAAGATATGTGCTTTCTTCAAAACTTTTATTCACTCGTAGAGAATCTTCGTCAAAATTATTTTGTTCTTGTATAATTACATAAGGCTTCCTCTTTTCAATTATTCTTCCAGACCTAAGTTGGACATCATTAAGGTCTAAAGGAGTAATCAAATAAGTTGGAAATTGTTGTCCTTCTATCATATATGTATTCTGAGGATTTTTATTGTTGGGGCTTGGTATTTGCTGGTCAGGTAACGGGTTTGATTTCTAGTGAAATGGTAATGGAAGTGGTGGATTTTGATTCTGATTTTGAGGTTGTGGATTCTACTAAGTATTTTGTTGAGGAGGAGAATTTGGATATGATGGATAAGATGGTGGATATTGATAATACTAAGAGAACCTACCATAAGGATTTTGTGCTCCTTGAGCCCAAGATTGAGATTGATTTTGAAATTGGGGCCAAGGTTGCTGCCAAGAATTCCAATTTGGTGAGAGTTGATTATACATTTGATTATTAAACCCTTGTGTTTGAGGTCTTTGCCAAGGTCTTCTAGAGACAAAATTAAGAGATTCTGTGGAATTTGTGGTTGTTTCTTCTTGAAAGACAGCTTTAAGGCCAGGGATTGAAGGACAATTCTTGGTCTCATGCTTTTCTGAAAAAATTGCATAATTCTCTATTACTTTTGAATCAAGAGGACACTCTCTTAAGGCATGCTTCTTCCTACATTTGGGACAAAATATTTCTAAGGCATCAGTTTTGGCTTCTTGCTTGTTTTGTAGCTTAAGGGTATCTATTTGTTCACTAAGACTCCCTAGAATATCAATTTTGAATTCATCAAGCATATTTCCTATTTCTGCCCTACTTACTGTTCCAGTTGCAGATTTGTTTATCCTTGCAAGGGCAAGGTCTTTTGGTCCTTTCAGAATTTTATATTTTCCTCTTGAGAGATTAATACACATTTCTCCTATATCAGGTAATGAAAGTTAAGATATATCTCCTTTTCCCATCATGTTAAGGATATCTATCCATTCATCTCTAATTGCTTTTAACAAAAGAGCTTTCAAAGCATCTTGATCTAAATTTTGCATTTTTCCCTTTTAATGTTATAGTTAAATCTTTCAAGTAAATCTTCCAGATTTTCATCCTCTTTTTGCATCATTTTGAACACTTCTTCCTTATGGTTGACTGGTATACAGTAATCTAGATATCTTTCTAGGAACGATTTCCTCATATCATTCCATGTCCCAATAGACCCAGTGATTAGACTCATAAACCATTTTAGTGCTGCTCCTTTCAATGTTGAAGGGAACAGTTTAAGTTTTTGAGCATCTTGAAGATAGTCATAAGTTATGCATAGAACTTCAAATTCAAATAAGAATGTCTCAGGCTCTTCACTTTTCAGTCCATGAAAATTTGGAAGAACAGAAGGTGAGATAATTTTCATGGTAGCGTTTGTTTCTTCATATATTATAGGGAATCCAAAGGAGCTTTCAATTCCCCTTCTACCTTTACCTCCTTCTCCATTTCCTCTACCTCTACCTCCTTCTGCATTTTCTCTTCCTCTTCCTCTGTCTCCTCCTCTACCTCTACCTCCTCCAAATAGCAAGTTTTCTCCATTAAATATTTCTCCTTCCCCTTCTCCTCCTTCTTCTCCCCTTCCTGCCATGATAGATTCTTGAGAACTAATATAAGGTTCAGTATGGAGAACTAATTGTTCTTTTGCTTCTTCTATCAAGGGTATATTGAAGAAAGATTCCTCCTCTTCCTCTTCACTAGGGATTTGTAATTCTTCTGTTGAAATATATTCTCCTGTAGAAGTGAAAAATATTATTCCTCTAGTAGGAGTCCTTGGATCTTCTTCATCTAGAATTGCTTCAGTGGATGAAGTGGGAGATCTTCTTGATTGGATATCTGATCTTAAAACTTCTGGAAGCCTATCACTAGTATAGTATGGAATATGGATTTGAGATGGAGGTGTGCTACTTCTTGGTCTTGGTGGAGTGAGTGGTATTGTGGGGATTAAAATTCTACCTCTTATAAATATACCCCTAGAATCTCTTTCTCTACGCATATCATTGTTTTTGGGATGTAAGAAATAAGGCTACCTAGTTACACTTCCCCGGCGACGGCGCCAAAATGTTTAGTCCATTTAGTGTCCTAAATTGTTAACATAAATTATCAACCGGGGCTAGTGAACTGATGAAGTGTAATGCACTATATGTGCCTAAGTGTCCCTTTTTCTTACTTCGTTGTTTTAATGTTTTGTTGATGTTTTGGGAGTTTTTATATTTTGATCCTTAGCATTCTATTTAAACTAGAAAGATGAGATTAAATCTATTTAAAAGGTAAGGAAAAGGAAATGTTGTCAAATGTATTAAAGCAGAGTTGTATTTGTAAGTTTTTGGAGTCTATTTTCTAATTAAGAAATGATGAAAACTAGAAATCCTAATCCATGGATATTGCAGCTTAATTGAAGATTCAAGAAATGAAAACAACTAATAACTCAAAAATTACAACTGAATCTTATTCATTGAATCAAAGTTTATTGGAATAGTTTTGAAAGAGATTAAATGTAGTGTAATGAGGATCTCCTATGACATTAAATAAAATGTTGAAACAATCAATAACTAAAAAAAATTACAACTGAATCTTATTCATTCAATCAAAGTTTATTGGAATAGTTTTGAAAGAGATTAATTGTAGTGTAATGAGGATCTCCTATGACATAAAATAAATGTTGAAACAATCAATAAATCAAAAACATTACAATTGAATCTTATTCATTCAATCAAAGTTTATTGGAATAGTTTTGAAAGAGATTAATTGTAGTGTAATGAGGATCTCCTATGACATAAAATAAAATGTTGAAACAATCATTGTACTTATAAGTCACTCATTATTATTCAATAAAATGAACTCAGGGAAACACACTGACTGTGAAATAAGAAAGCAATCTATAAAGCAAGAAGTAAAGAACTATACTAAAACAAAAATTAAAATGACTTAGCTAGAAAACACATGAAACCTCCTCGAATAGCAGGGGCCCTCTACTACCAATTCGGTGTAATCCTTTAGCTCCTTAAAATTTTAATCAAAACAGCATCAAGGCTAATCTCCTTTTATTAAAACAGTGCTTGAAAAAATAGAGTATCACTATAATTCTGAATATATTATCAAGCATCCCCTTTCTCGGTTCTACAGAGCTTAATTTATATGAAAATTCATAACTAATGTCAAACAAAAATAGGTACAGGTGTAATTTTCAAGTTAAAATTGAATTGAGACTATTTTGAGACTCGTGATTTGGTACAAAACAAATCAGGAGTCCTAATTCTTGTAGAAAACAATTTCTTTGACTCTTTCTTTGACCATTGGATTAGACACCTCCAATTTTTTATTCAATCCTCGTGGATAGGAAGGAATCATGTAGGGAAGATTTGAGAACTACCCATGTGCACCTTTTCTCCAATTGACATCTGCATCATACTTAAACACAAAAACAATTGTGGAATGCTTCACTGGCTACAGAATGCCTGTATTATGTAGCTAAACTATTCAAAATTATTAAAACAACAAAAATCATGAAAATACAACATGTTAATCATTTGTATGTAACCTTTAAGCAATCTTAATCATTCTTCATTGATTTTTAGGCTTATGAAGTGATAAAGAAATGATGAAATGAAGTGAAGGATTGTAAAAGAGAAGACAATTCTAGGGCTCAACAATACCATGAGAAATAGCATCAGATAATAGTTCAATCATTGTGTTATAATCAACGATGTTATTTGTAGAGTGACTAATAAAAATCCCTTGTAAACTCAATAACTCGCCATTCGGTGCATAGATATCCATGTTGCCGAAGATAGGTTCTAAGTACTACGACTAGCGACATCATCATAAATAACATACGGTTCGAGGGATGCTGACATCTAAAAAAAAAATGTAAACAAAATTAACAAAAACCGTAGGAAACTCCAAAGGTAACACACTACAAACACATTCAACATACCTATATACAACATGTAAATATTGCACTACGCAAAACTTAAGCATATTATTTCTTAGGGTACAACCCATTTCTATATTGCGCCAAGCGAACTCCATCGAAATCAACAAGATCATAGGCCCCTTTAGCAAAAACAAGTTTGACAATGTATGGACCTAGCCACATTGGCTCAAACTTCCCTCATCCTAATTTATTAGACTCTTGATCATATAACAAGACAAGGTATCCTTCTAAGAAGACACAGGGCTTGACACTCTTGTCATATAGCGCCTTCATACGTTTTTTATGGGCTTCATTAGCCATCGTGGCATCACGTTGGGTTTCATATAAGTGTGTTAGGTGTAAGATACGTTCATGTTCTATGGAAGTGGCAAAGAGGAGTTTGATAGAAAGTTTGAGAGACATAATTTCACATACAATTGGAAGGATTTTTTCTAGACCATAAACCAATTGGAATGGTGTGAACCCGATAGTAGTCATAATGGAGGTTCGATATGCCCACAAGGCTGCATAAAGGATAAGATGCCAGTATGGTTTATGGACCCTTATCATATGGTGAAGCAAAATTTTGAGAAATTTATATATTGCCTTGATTAACCCATTCACCTGAGGGTAGTAAGGAGTGGAACTCTCATGGGAGAGTCCCAGCTTGGAAGTTAGTTCGGACATCATGTGATTGCCAAAATGTTTTCCATGGTCTGTGACTATAGCCTGTGGAACACCAAACCGTGTAATGACATGGTTGAAGAAAAATAGAGTAGTTGTTTCATTGGTATTATTGTATGTAGGCATTGCCTCAGCCCACTTGGTAAAATGGACAACCACTACAATGATATAGCCATGCCCCCCGCCCGAGTGAGGGTTACATGTCATGAAATCAATGCCCCATTTTGTAAATGGCACAATGATGATAACATGATGGAGAGGAGAATGTGTAGCATATGCCTTATGATCGTATATCTAGAATGCATGACTCTTTTGGACACCAAGGATGCAATCAAGAAACGTGGTAGGACAAAAATAACCACCACACATGATCTTCTGCGCAGTGGCATAACCAGACATATGACCACCAAATTCCCCATAATGGCATTCATTCAAGACTTTCTTGGCCTCCTCATGAGTGAGGCACCTTGGAAATACTATTCGATACCACGACGATAAAGGGTGTCACTAATTATAATGTAATTTTTGGTTTGATATCAGATATGTCGCTAGTCATAGCGAGAGGTGTTGGACAAAAAAGTATGGGTTTGGAGATATATGATAATGTCTGCATACCATGGGTTAGATGAAGAAATTAGGAACAATGACTTATTCAAAATAGAATCACTATACGTTGTCTTAGTTTCAACAGTGGGAAGGTTGCAAATTAGCTCACCAAAAATTAAGTATTTCTTTGACTTGGATTGGATGAATTCCTAATCGAACTCCTATAGAATGACAATCTCCTTGGAATACTTACACCCCAATAATTGTCATGATAATATGTACGTCATTGGGTTGCAATTAGAAACAACCATAGTCTTGTGGTGTAGTATGTAATGGCGAAATCTCTATACAGCTTGGATAGTTGCCAAAGCTAAATTTTTGAAATGAGTATACTTGACTTCAATATCATTGAGATTTTGACTTAAGTAATAAATAGGATGTTCAGTTCCTACATCATCTTCCTAGACCAATACCATAGCAATGGTATTAACTGTAGTGGCAAGGTATGGTAAATAATCACGTTGGTAATCTGGGGGATATACACTAGTAGAAAATGCTGAAATTAGTGACTAGGTGACTAAAAAATTTAGTCACCGCAATTATTTCAAGTGAATTACTACTAAATTTAAGCAATTTTAAGTGACCGAACTAAAAATGACTAACTTAAATGACTAATTTAGTCTAGAGATAAAATATACGACTAGATAATAAGTGACTAAACTAAAAACGACTAACTTAAATGACTAATTTAGTCTATGACTAAAATATATGACTAGATAATAAGTGACAAAATTAATAATGATTAACATAAACGACTATTATAGTCCAAGAATAAAAATATGACCAAATTAAATAACAAGAACAACAAGTATATGAATTAGTCATTTATGTTAGTAATTTTTAATTGTGGCGGATAATTGTTTTCACGCCAACAAATATAAATTGTGGAATACCATTTAGTTTGGAAATTATCTCCTCCCAAGTCTTAATTTTATATTTCCTTCTTATTTTTTTGTCAAAATACATTATCCCACTGAAGGGATGCATGCCCTTTCAACTTTGTGAATATATGCTTCACTCTCTCGAGGTCCTCAATTTCTTAAACTCTAGGGATTTCTCCATATTCCCAATCTAATAAATCATTTAGCCTTATCTCCAATGGGGCCTCTAATTTTCACTCTTCATTACTCACATCATGAATATCTACAACAACCCCTATTTTCTTAGCTTCCTTCATGGAATCCATTATACTTAACATGGACCTCAACATCTAAGTGATTTTATTTGTAGCTATGTTTCCCTCTACCCTATGCTTGTATTCCTAATTCCTAATGTGCTCTTTTGCAATTCTCCTTATTATAGATCCGCCAAACAAATTCATTTTAATGACATCGTTCTTCACTTTATATGTAGGTCTTAAACCTACTTTGATACCAAAATAATGCAACCTAGATTAATAAAAACTCATAAACAGGTTATTCCTCTCCTCTATAATATTTGCATAGGCAACAATAATCATGGTTACAAATCTAGTTCAAATAAAACACATGATAAGCAATTAAAAACACACACAAAGTTTTGTATTCTAAACAAAATAAAAAATGACTTTACTCTTATAAAAGCATGGAAGCCATATCAAGAACCACTTAATTCTTGTTTTGGTGAAGCTAACTTTTTACATTCAACATTTCATTATAATTTACACTCTGAATAAATTATATATATATATATTACAACATTTTAAATTTCAATAAACCAATTTTTAATCAATCAACCACTTACAAACTGTAATAATTATAAATAAATAAAATAGTAAAAAACTCTCTGAATTTTATAATAAAAATAAAATAACCAACCAAAAAATAAATATGATCACAAACACTCTCATATAAATACTTTTCTTCAACAAATTAAAATTTCCCTCTATCCATTTTCAAATTTCCCTCCATAATCTCAGTCGATGACTTTACATCAATGAAATCATCTAAACCGTCAGGCACTTCGATAAACCGGACCCTAATAGTATGTCTCGATGAAATCATCTGATGTCCACCATTATTCCACAACGACCTCGGAAAAGATGACGAAGATGGAGGCCATGAACAACAATGGAAAGGAGGTGGACAGGGATTCGACGGTGGTTTTCCTCTAGAGATCACAATGAATTTCCTGAATGATAGTGGAATCGATGAAGAAACCCTCAGTGGCATTGCCTTCGTCTAGTATGCGGGCACATAGAATTAGCCATGATTGTGCTCCATTCCCTTTCTTATCTCCCCGGGATGCCCAGAGGAGGCTTCAACCATGGCAGTTGATCTCTGCCTCGTCTTGTCTGACAAGGCTGTCAATTCCACCCTCACCACGGATTTAGGGTTGCAGCTCCTCCATGTCGACACAACCAGAGCCGAGGATGTGGTTGATATTGTGATGGCATTGTTGCAAACGTGCTTGTTGTTGAAACAACGCTTTTCCAGCTCCAGTTGGCTTGTATCGCTCCAGCTCTAGTGCCAAGGTACCCACTGCCATGGTCTCATGCTCAGGATCACTGGCTGACCAGCCTCGGCCTACGCTCTTACCACAAAGATCTTGGCATCCAAGATGACAGTCCTCTATTAATATTGTGAAGAGGTATGCATTATTGATAACTTATTTGTATTTTTTAGAACACTTTCCTCTGAATAAATAATTTTTCAAGTCAACTCTCTAGTGGCATTTAAGAATTAATGAACCCAAAAAAACATTCTAGAACATTATTTTTTTTTTTGCATTTGAATGTTGGATCTGTGTACATTTATGAAAATGCCCTAACAAACATTATCTTTAAATTAACACTACCCAAGGGTAATTTTCAATGACCTTCCATGATTTTTTTTTTCGAAGGACGGGCACTAACCAAACATTTCAAGCCATGGAGCGTTTCTTTGGCTTTAGAATGATGGATCTAGAAACATTGCACTCATAGGAATTCTCAATGTGTATAACATTTACATAATTATTTTCCTATGCTTGGGGACATGAGTGTGATTTTAAAATTCCTTTATGTGAAGGGAAAAGTTGTGAGAGGGTGCAGATATTTCCCTCCAGCCACCAAATAGATGGATACTTTTAATGGTTTTCTTTCGACAAGTGACCTTGTGTCACTCCACTGTGCTGTGACAAAAGAAACACTATAGATTCTCAATCTTGAAACTTTCCAACACATAAAGACAGGTAATGGATCTAGATTATTTCAAACTATTTCTACTTGGCACTATTAGTTTATTACATTCTCCAAAACATAGTATTCAAAACCGGAACTAGTGACCGGACTAGTCCACATATCAAACTGGGTTTCAAACTAGAACCGGTCAAACCAGGATTGGTTAGATCTTGTTAATTTTAGGTTAACATGTTATTTTCTTAGGGAAGTTACTTCAGGGATCCATATTAGCCTGATTTTCCATTAGAAATCACATAATACATCGTTATAATGACAGTAATTGAAGAAAGAACATAGATGAAAGATGCAGTAGACAAGCCACGATAAGAGTACACAAGGATATGGCACAAGCCAGGGAAAAAACACCAAGACATGGAAAACCCTTGATCAATTCATCTTATTATTAATATCAAATGTTCAGCAGAGAGAGAAAGTACAATAATTTAAAGTCAAAATGACTTGCCAATTTGAAGATCTAATATGACTGCCCTTGGACAATTGAATAGCCCAAAACTGTAATTTCATCATTCTGTGAACAGTAGTCAGCTAAGATCTGGTTAGGGTTTCTTACAGTCCACTATTTTTCCATTCAATTGATCAAGAAACTCTCCTTTCGACCCCTCTATATAACCTGGTGTATGCCTGCGGACCTATCTGGAGTAATGGCTCTGAAGTGCAGACACAAAAAGGGGGAAATTCTTCTTTAATTTACCATAGATAAGCTTGAAGTCAATACCCAAACATAACCTGACTTTTTGGGGTTGAATTTAGACTTGTAATGACAGGATTACCCATACAAGTTGCCCTAAAATTTCATCAAGTCCTGTTGTTGTTTATTTGAGGAATCGTAGCCCTAGTTGTTGAAGAAGAAACCCAAAACAGACAACCCTCTGTCCTCTTCAAGAGCTTGGCTACCTTAGATATAATTTGGAGCCCTTTGATGTATCAAATGAGGTTAAAGGCACCTCTATATATACAATTTTTAAGAGAAAAAATACATGACTATTGAGACTTATGATGATGAGGCTGACCTTGACAATTTGTACATGAGTGGGCGCAAATTCAAAAACACACTTCTTCTTGTCCAAATTTGATGATCTTTAGGTTGATTTTGGTCCTCTTGAAAAGAGGAGTTCATTCAATAATCACCTCCAACAAATAGGCTATCCAATGGTGGAATTTGGCCCTAGTTTCTAATTTTAACACTCCCTCTCAACTAGGGAGAATTCCACTTGATAGTTTATCATGCCATTCAGTCATCATGAAATATCTTGACATCACGTGCCATCTCTGTTTATTATCTATTCTCTACTCTACTGAACATTGATAAGAATAATGAAGAAGAATTGATCGAGAGTGAGTCACAAGACCTTACTGCTCTCCAATGACAAAAGTTAGTCCAGACTCCATATAACCAGATGTAAAATTGTAATCAGACTTGATCTCAAGTGATAAATTTTTTTGAACATCATTCATCCTAGACATGGGGAGTGCGACAGTACATGATGCGAATATCAGTAGTATTATGGTCCCAACCACTTTTCCCAACTCATTGGCCAGATGAGAGGTACTTCCCATGTGTCCTGGACTACATAGGTAGGATGATGCAGGAACACTAGCAGGTAAAGAATATATCACATCCTGCTTACAACCACACATAGGGAAAGGAGAATCCACATCCTACAAACACAGTTCACAACCATACGTAGGGAAAGGAGAAACCACATCCTACAAACACATGTCACAACCATACATAGGGAAAGGAGAAGCCACATCATACAAACACATGTCAGAACCATACATAGGGAAAGGATAAACCACATCCTACACGCATGCAAACCAAGAGTAGGGAAAGGATAAACCACGTCCTACATGCATGCTAATCAATAATCATAAGAAGGATCCTACATGTGGGGAAAGGGTGAACCATGTCTCACTGACATGTCAACATCAATCATAGGGAATGAGCATCCTACATGTGGGGAAAGGATGAACCACGTATTACTGACATATCGAAAAGCAGATGCTTGAATGCATCTCTCACTAGGTATCCATAGGAGAAGGTGAACCACTCATCCTACTCTTATGCCATAGGAGAAGGTTAACCTCTCATCCTATGCATATCTCATCAATCATAGGGGAAGGTGAACCACTCACCCTACTCACATGTCAACCATCATGGGGTATCATAGGGGAAGGTGAACCACTCACCCTATACATAGCACACCAATAGGGGAAGGTGAACCACTCACCCTGTACATAGCGCACCAATAGGGGAAGGTGAACCACTCACCTTGTACATAGTGCCCAATAGGGGAAGGTGAACCACTCACCATATGGTCGATCATAGCTCTCAAGAAGTACCCTAGGTCCCCAGGAGCTCCCAAAGCTCAATGTTCAACCATGAACTTCCTAGCAAAGTCTATCCACAACTCCCAACCTCTCTCTGAAGAAAGTAATCTGTTAATTCAACAATTATGAATCTAGGTAGCTTTCTAATGTATTGTAAAGCGGTACCCAATTTATGTGGAGTACAGATTCTCTGAAGAATATCGCAATATAACATGTGCTCAAATGGGTCACTGAAGAACTTCTTCAACCAAAATGGATTCATAATAATACATGCTTGTTGCTTTATACAATCAACCTCAATAGTGCTTTCAGAGAAACCAAATCAAGAGATATAGTACTAGATGTAATCTTTCCATCCATCATACTGCCAACGGATCCAACATCAGAATATTCATGGAATCTTGGATTTCATTTGTGTACCTCAAATTATAGACAATAGAGTCACTGAGATATCTTCCTAAGCAACTATAAATATATAGATAGAGTCTTCATAGCAAGGAATTTATCTAGGACATCGGGGATCCCACAAGATATGCATATGCAGACTCGCAACTTCTTCATCGGATCTTAAGTGCATGAAATAGATTATCAAGGCTAGGTCAGATCCCTCTTACTTTGAGAGGGTCATCAATCATATATCATCAATATCTACACCTTTATGGCTCAGTGTAACTTACTATGGATATACATAGAAAAGTCATGATCATGCAACTTCCATGCAGACTTTCAAATAATAGGGATATATCTGAGTTATTTCCCTTATCAATAAACATTTGGCAAGAAGAGTCATCAGGTCATACTGCCAAGGATTCTATAGCTCCCTCTTAAGACTTGTTTCATGTGATCATCTAGCTTTCAATTACGAGCTTCTCAAGCAAGGGATGAGCCTTTTCATGAGGCAACTACAACAATAAACTTCAAGGAAGTTCAAGGTCAAAGAGGAAAATTTTGAAGAATCGTCATGGGTCTTCTTTAATTAGGCAGAAGAAATCCTCCCATGATATTATTTCAAAATATCTGAATTATCCTCGATCGCTAGGTGACAAATGTCAAAATCAACATCTCATCTGCTTATTGTGCTCATATAGAATTTTTCATGCACTTTCTTCAAGGAACCTTAGTTTTCATGTTGATAAGAATTGTTATAGAGATATGCTCCAAAGTCCCATGCACTTCTTCACTTAGTTGTTATTTAAAAAAAAAGGGTTTCAAGAGTGTTGCACCCCTTTTCAAAATCTAAGGTGCTGCAAATTCTTTTACGGGAAGATCCATGTAGCTTCTTCAAAAGATAATCTATCCAATGTTTCCATATATATTATTCACAACTTCGATAGTGAACAAGGCTATAATACAATCATCAATTTACTAGGGCTACAATATATCATTATGGCTACTTGATTGTATTAATATCATGCATAATACTGGGCTTGAAAAGAGACCATAGATGATGCCGAGCTGTAGAGAAGTGTCACACATAGTATAATTGTGCCATATATCATTGTGAGGTAGCCAACAATATTCACTTTACATGGTTCTATGATAGCTTCAGGTCTTCAAACTTCCAGGAGCATGATTCCTTTCGAATGATCCAAGATCTTTGCTTACAAACATGTCTTCAACGAAAGCTCTTCTCTGCTACTTAAGGCTTAGTATAGAAAAACTGAAAGATGGTTAACTGTGTTATAGATATCGAATGCTTTCATCGCTTGATGCCTATAGCTATGTAAGTCAGAAAATCTCCAAAAGTCGGTGCAATTGATATAAGAAGTATAGATCATGTCATTGTAGAGTATGCAGGACTTGGTTCACATTCATCATTTATCACTGTATGATGTACATATGCATTAATGCTATGGAGCCTTACTAATGATCCATCAACATAGGGGCCTTGGCTTATTTTTCTTTATGAGTTGAGTTGTATTTATGTCTAGAACAATAGTAAACTAAGGTTCTTCTTTTCTAGGCTATGAGAGGAAGAGAAACTCAGAAGTTCAACAGAGAGATATAAGAAACAAATGTCAACATACTACCCAAGGCCATGACTGACCATAATTTGATTAGAATTTTCATACTATAATAGCTTTTTAAAATACAATAATTGTTTCAGGGCTTGCAAGAATGCCATGCATATACCAATATTGACTGAATGTATGTATATATGTTGATTGTTGATGCCAATATTGCTCTGCCTGCAAATATGATGTCATGCACATATTGCAGCAACCATGTCAATATATATACGCAATACCATAATGTCTTCTTATAATTAGAGTATCTATTTTATGCATACAATGTGGATAATTTTAGATGGATAAGATGACATCAATACCATATGCAATAATCATATCTGAAACCATACACTAATTTCTATATGGTTTTGTCATACGAAAACATTTCCTGCTCTTTAAATATATTGCTGGAGACATATTTTATGTGCCAATGTGTTGAGAATGAAAAATTACATATGCAATGAGCCAAAAGAGGTACGATGGATTCAGAACCATGTGAGGTGCCTAACACTAACAGGTGCCTAATATCAAATGTTCAACAAAGAGAGAGAGTACTATAATTTAAAGTCAAAATGATTTGCCAATTTGAATATCCAATATGTCTTCCCTTGGAAAAGTGAATAGTCAAACACTGCAATATCATCATGTTGTTAACAGTAGTCAGTTAAGATATGGCTAGGGTTTCTTACAATCCACTATCGTTCCATTCAACCGATCAAGAAACCCTCCTTTCAACCGCGACTTTCCTTGGCAAGCAAGAGGTTTTCCATCGCTGGCCCTTAGAACTGATCTGAACCCAAGATAGGTTTCTCAGCCCCTCTATCTAACATTTTGCATGCCTGTGGACCTACCCAGAGTAATGGCTCTAAAGTGTGGACACAAAAAGGGAGAAATTATTCCTTAAATTGATCATAGGTCGGCTTGAAGTCAGTACCCAAACATGACCTAACTTTCCAAGGTTGAGTTCAGAGCTATAATGGCAGGATTACCCATACAAGTTACCCTAAAATTTCATCAAGTCATGTAGCTGTTTATCTGATGAATCTTGGCCCTAGTTGTTTAAAAAGAAACACAAATTAGAAAACCCTGCGTCCTCCTCAAGAGCTCAACTATCTTAGATATAAATTGGATCCCTTTGATGTAGCAAATGAGGTTGAAGGCCCCTCTATATATAAAAATTGTTTCAGGTCAAAAGATGTGACCATTGGGCTTTTTTATGATGCGGTCAACCTTGACAATTTGAACATGAGTGGGCATAAATTAAAAAACACAATTCTACTTGTCCAAATTTGATGATCTTTAGGTCGATTTTGGTCCTTTGAAACAAGGAGTTGAATGCAATAATAATCTCCAACAAATGAGCTATCCAATGGTGGAATTTGGCCCTAGTTTCCAATTTTAATATACCTCAATGAACCAGGCTTTAAAAAAATACATGAAATAATTATTTTTTAATGAAAAAACTATTTTTAAGATTTAAAACCATGATTCCAAACCAATAGAGATAAAATATGCAAATTGTTTTCATCTATATATCATGAAAAGGTGAATATATCAAAATGGAACCGAGTGCAATACATATCAACAACAAAAAACATAATTAATGAGGCTGTAAATGGACTTTAGAGTCCAAAAAAAATGCTACAAGCTATGGGGCTACTTACCTACTACAAGTCTACATATCAGTGATCAACATGATCACTCCCCATCATGATCAAACTCATCACCACTACTAGACATGGGAGCATCAAAATGGGCTACATAAATAATCTGGCTTAGAGTTTGAGGACTCCTAAGATTCCTCTACAACCTCAATAGTATTGGTAGTAGTAGCAGCAAAACTAGACATCAAAACTACAAATCACTGATCTACATGACCACTCATGAAACTCATCATTGATTCAACACTACTAGAACTGGAATCATCAAAAAGAGATACATAAACATCATCTAGCTCAAAGTCTTCAGACTTGGATTGCTCAACCTTTTAATATGCCTAACCAATGATTTTGGTTTGAGTGAAGGGTTCATCCCCTCAACCTTATAATGTGGTAGAAAAAGCTTAGCATTCTTAACCAATTATTTTCCTTTGAGTGAAGGATACATTTTTGTTAGGGCCATGGTAGACGAGTTCAACAATCATTACCACCAACATCAACGAAGTTCAACAATCAATGGCACCAACATCATCTTGCTAAACCTTGGTGGTTATCTTTATCAAGACATGTTTCTTGACAATTGAAGTGTGAAATTCTAGTCATGCTCTCATCTCAGCTCATATTTGGTTTGGCATCAAAACTTGAGGATTGGTTCCTTTGTTGCTAGTATATGTCCAAGCTTAGAAAAGTTCTATTGCAGAAAGGATTGGCTACTTTCTTTTCAAATGTTTGTTGTTATCTTGTACCCTTGTGGGTCTTGACAAAAAACAACATTGCCAAGATTATTATGTCAGGGAACTCCTCCCTTATCATGGATATTAATAATATGTCCAGTGGTTATATTGAATATTTGAAAATTTTCTTTTTTCGTATTGAACTCACATTCAAGCTATTCATGCCTTCCTGTACTTAGGAGTAGTCTCTGAAGGCTCAACAGAGATGGATCAGTCTACTGAGGTCTAGAGAGATCTGCTTTGATGTGTTTTTTGCTAAAATATCTATAAGATCAAAGTCAAAGAAACATCAATATGTAATTTCAACACTGTCCAGATGCATTTTGTTGTTCTGGATGATAGTTTCATTGAATTTCGTATGGTTCTTAGAGCTATGCAGAAGGTTGGTAGGTTTACATTCTTATTCAAGTGAGAAGAGGTATTGTTTTAGTCTATGAGGTGACCAACGTATGATTATCTTGATGTGAGCTGCCATGGCCCCTAGGGTCAAAAAATTTCCATATTACGTCAAAGAGGACAAAACCATCTTGAAAATTTTAACTATACATGTTCAAAAGCCTGCATATAAAAAGCATAAAATATTTACTACATGGTTTCTAGAAGAGCAAAGGATTATTGAGGTCAATTAAAACCAGTTTCTTCTAAAGCTCAGGAGTATCAATGAGAGAATAGCGAGATTGGAGATAAAAGTGGTGGAGTTATGATTCTGTGAATACTTGTACAGCTAGAAAACCTCCTCCATCTATTCTACTTTGCTCCTTAAAATAAACTAAAAAAGTAAGTGAATTTGTTACCTCCTTTTAGAGGAAATTGAAATAGTTTAGGAAATTGTACATCTTGAAATCATTACAATTATAAATTATGTTGACAAACTGTCCAAAAGATGAAATATAGTTGGATTTTTTACTAATCATGCAATAACTTATATGGATGACATCTCCTCTTCAATAGAACGACCCAGGACCACTGGCAGCATATCATTGTTCTCTTTCAACAACCAATAAAGGTCATTTCACAATTTGGAAAGAAGGTGTCTCTACTATCTGTATCAATCCAATTACATCAGAAGGGGATTCAGATTGTTCTATGAATTTTGATGGTCTGTAAATATGGTGAAAATTGTTTTTTCAAAAGTTGAGACAATTTCACCGAGTAGGGAGAAAATCATGGGTGTTTTAATCTAGATTATAAGAATTTTTGGGTCCATTACTATCTCCTTTCATAGGGACATGTCTTTTAATATGTTTGATCCTCTAATGTGTCCAATCGGTTTTGTAACTCCCATTTAGTAATTAGAGTATTGTCTCTCTAGGTAGTGGGAAGTTACATTATTTGTCAAAAACATGGAAGGAAATTTTTCTCTATTTAAAGAACGAACTTCTATAGGTACACGTATTTCTGTATGATTTGTCCTCTAATGTGTCTCAGTATTTTTATAACTCTCATTTAGTAGTTAGAGTGTTGTCCTTTGAGGTAATGGGAAGTTATGCTAGTAAAAAAAATGGAAGTCTTTTTTGAGAGCGAAGACTGGGATATGTGCTACATGGTCTGATAATCTTTCCTAAAGTTTGCTTGCCCCTTTCCTATGAAATGGCCCTTCTCCAACAAATCAGTTATTGAGAGCATTAAAATAATGGAACACTGGTGGTGGCTTAACATTCCATCGACCTCACTAGTGAATTTCCATCCTGTTGGCTAGTATCAAATGCTTTTTAAGTGGAAAAAGTACTTCAACCTATGACTGTGTTCTATCATTTGATGTAATTTCAGTTAGAGTATGAGTCGTAAAACCATGAAATATGGTGTCATATTTGTGGTACTAGATTGACCTTCTTTATAGAATCAATTGGTGGTACAATATTATTGCAGGGCAATTTGGGTTGGGAAGAATGGATATCTACCATATATACACTTTTAAGGTCCACACTTCACCATACAAATAGAATTAAACAACAAAACATTGCCACTTAATGTGATTCTTGCCACCAAGAATTAAGAAGTGCATATGGTATTGGGAAATGGTACATGTTTAAAAATGTCGTTTACAAATTTGTAGGAAACTCGGAAATGGCATGATGCAATAATTAATGTGTAAATGAAAAGCTACTATAAATGAATTGCAAAGTATTATTGCCTGACATAGGACTGTAGGAATAACAATTTTTTTGAAAACAGTACAAATACAATTGCCCAGATTTACTACGAGAACAAGTTTTGAATCAACTTTTGTATTACAAAAGCCTCCACATACATTTTTAGGACTTACCCAACATGTCAAGTTTTGTAGCTACAACCTCTTTTATTGTGGATTTCTAGGACCCTTCTCAGGATTGAGTAGATATAGGCGTTGATACTGTCTTGACTCTTGATAGAAAGCTATTTTTGTATTGTAGCACATGAAATTCCATCAGGGAATAAATAATCTAGGCTTATTTGACTAAGCATATATACGGATGATCATCATTAACTCCAAGTTGCCATTAATTCAGACATGTGCTTTTGGTATCCTGACATTATGTTTGACATTTTCCTATGTGACATTTTGTTTGACATCTTCCACTTCCTTTGTTGCCACTTTTCTATTTGCTAATACTCCAAGTCTGGACTTAATAGGATCCCCTTCTTCATTCTATGATGGTTTTCTGCTGTAAGAAATCTAGACATAACCAGTCCAGGATAGATTAGATTCCTTAGTCTCCAATTTTTTATATATTTACCTTTTGATCAATGGGAAAATAGTGCCATCAACATTTTGTA
This sequence comes from Pinus albicaulis, assembly GCA_034641835.2. Lineage (NCBI taxonomy): Eukaryota > Viridiplantae > Streptophyta > Pinopsida > Pinales > Pinaceae > Pinus > Pinus albicaulis. The sequence continues at coordinate 149,238,185 of CM076579.1, read as the reverse complement.
TAGGCAGGCTGTCAATGCTTGCAAGGGTTTCTGAGAAGGAAAAGGAATTATTCCCTACAGAAAATGAGTGATTTCCTTTTTTTATCTCAATTGAATCCTCTGCAGTGAGCACTGGCCTGGCATACATGTACTGGTGTGAAACTAATGCCAATGAGAGCATGTAGTCCAGCTCCTCAACAAAATTTGATTTCATATGTAAATGCATTGAGAAAGGCTAAAGTTGCAAATCCAAATATCTTATTATGGATCTTTCCATATCTAATATTTTATCATAGACAACTCCAAGAAGAAGATCCAACTCTTTTGTCATTGAAGTACGATAAAAGTATGATTCCTGATGATCCATTTCACCTGCAAAAGAAAACTCTATGTCTTTAAGATTTTCCAATTCACTATTGTTGAGTTTTAGTCCAGAAAGGCACAATTGATCACCAATTTGAGGTATATACATAATGGACCCATGTTTGGTATTATTAGCTTTGCATGGGAGGCATTTTAGCTCAAGTGTTGAAATCTCCTCAAACAAGCCCTCGTATATTTCCTTTAATTGATCCAAATCTAGACAAATCCCGGATGAAATCATCATTCCATATTTATTTATATTGCTTTAATTAAAGTCAAAGACTCTATTTATCAGTTCAAACTTCATAGATATGGACAATCTCAATTGTAATGCATGTAAAATCTTGTCTTACAATATTCAAATTGATCATTCCTGCATGCTCTTTGAAATCCCAATTTCAAAAATTTTCCTTGTATGTAAAATGGAACTCATACTCTTTGAAATTGTTGTCCAATCATCCAATGTTGACAAATAACCTAGACATCGAAATATCAAGTAGATGTGGAATATTGTTGTGCTAGGCTTGATCACAATGGTGGAGCATTGGTATAACGTTGAGACGCCCATTCAAAATGTTGAGATCTAATATAGGCCTTAAGAACCAAGTCCTTAAATTACATCAGCCCATGGTAATGACACACTTATTAAACATGCCAAATAACAAAAATCCTTCCTTGGATTTGCCAATGCCCATGCTACTTGGATGCTTATCAACTTGAAAAATTTGCAAGGCATCATAACCTGTAGCATCGATTTTCAGAAATTTGTTTAATGAGATTTCCGAAACCCTGTCAAATTTTATTGGTGCGGTGTCATATTCCTTCATTTCAATAGTGTTTACAAGAATCTCTTGTTGTAGCATAGCAAGAAGGTCCCCAACAGCGGGAACTTTCACATCAGTTTCAGTGTTCTTCATGGAAATGAGTTGTTCATGAGCACATGCACAAACCACCAAATGCTCTTGTTCATTCAAAAATTCCAATCACCTGTCCAAAAGCTTAGCATGCTTCAACCTGTTGTTTGGGACATTTGAAAGTAACAACCTGTGAGCCAGCCAATACTCAAGGCTTCCAACAATTCCTAAAAAGGTAGCTATTAGATCACCATGATTAGGAATATCAGAGTTATCACTTCCAAAAATGTTGCAGTACATACAAAGCTCAGGCGCAATAAATAAAAATATTTCATTCTTTATGCGATCATCCGAATAAAACTTAAGAACCTGTTCCAAGATTGATAACACTAAAGTGACTGCTCATATAATTATCTGCAAGATATCTAGACAAAATTTGCAGGAAAGCATTTCTTTTTCATAAAAGTATTATTTTGAGAGCAACCTGGAGTGTACATTTCTATGGATATCTTGAGCTAGTTTTCCATTTATAATGTAGATGCAGGAGCTGGAGGATGGTAATGATTTTGCATGGTATTTCTCACACAAAATCAGTATTGCAAGGCCCTAAAGAAAACTAAAATCTTGTATTCCCAACTGAACCACGATGCAACTAGACGTGTTGTTATCGAGTGAATTCATTTCTTTGTTATTTTGGGTGTAAGGGTTTCCATGCCGAAAATTTGTTGGGGTTGTATCCAAAGCGCTAGATTGAATAATAATTGGTTTTACTTCATATAGATATGGTAGCACAACTGATCCAATGGCTATTGATTGAGTTCCATCCTAAAATAGCTTGTAGTCCTTTGAGAGCACACATGTATGTAGAAGTGTATGATTTTGGAGAAGCCCAATCCAACATTGTTCAGGGAGGGTTGGGTCATTTGACAAAAATGTACAAATACCTTATATTCTTTAATGTCACGCTTGCTCTTCATGCAACAATATGCATATTCTTTGACAACTATGTGAGCTGCAAGAAGTTTGATTTTCACCTTACATCCAATCTGTTTTACAAATGAAGGGTAATAGAGGCCTCTAGATGTTAACAGTGGCGATGCAACAAAATTTTGGGTCTGCCCTCTTTAGCACATAGAGGAAACCAGTCCAGTCCAGGATAGATTAGATTCCTTATTTTCCAATTTCTGATGTATTAACCTTTTGATCACAGGGACAATAATGCCATCAACATTCTGTACAGGTAAGATGTCAATGCTTGCTCAATGCTTACTTGTTTACTTAAGTTTCTTCTACCTATCTTTGTCCATCCTATCTCATTTAGGAATTTCTATCTTTCTCCATCCCATCTCATTTAGGAATCTCTTTGATATATAGATGTCATTTTAAAGTATTTAATTCCTCCTTCTTCTTTTTTTCTTGATGGATGTATTTTGGCATTGGAAACTTCTACAGTTTCCTTTTCAATACTGTGGAAAATCCGTTTTTTCAGTCCACTCACACAAAACATAGAAATCTTAAAACTCTAATAATTTCCCAATATTGAGGGAAAAAAATGGGAAGAAATATACTCATTTCAAAAGGACAACATTAAAATTCAAAAAAATAATTGCAGACTTGAATTTTTTTAAAGAAATGTCATGACCTAGACATAATTCCCACATTTTCTAGTAACAATTTTTGTTATTTTTATTTTATAACCTTCAACACTCCTGGCACGAAACACCCTCTCTACGCACCTCAAGTTAGCATGCACCATCAGCATTGGAACCCAATAAATGTTATTGCAGGCTTTAAAGCGGAAAAAGGAGGGCGCTTAGAGACAACGTAGGAACAACGTGAGTAAAGATATTGTCAGATGTTGGTGCAAATTATAGAAATTTCCAAAAACATTTCAAACAATGGAAAACCAGTCCAGTCCAGGATAGATTAGATTCCTTAGTTTCCAATTTCTGATGTATTAACCTTTTGATCACAGGGACAATAATTCCATGAACGTTCTATACAGGCAGGATGTCAATGCTTGCAAGGGTTTCTGAGAGGGAGAAGGCATTGTTCCCTACATAAAATGAGTGATTGCCTTTTTTATCTCAAGTGCATACTCTGCAGTGAGCACTAGCCTGACATACATGTACTCTTATGCAACTAATTCCAACGAGAGCATGCAGTCTAGCTCCCATATGAACTTTGATGTCATATGCAAATGCATTGAGAAAGGTTAAAGCTGCAATTCCAAATATCTTATTATGGCTCTTTCCATATCTAACATTTTATCATAGACATATCCTAGAAGAAGATCCAACTCTTTTGTCTTTGAAGTATGATACAATTATGCTTCCTGATGATCCTTTTCACCTGCAAAACCAAACTGTGTCCTTAAGATTTTCCAATTCACTATCATTGAGTCTCAGGAGTACTTAAATTACAAACGTGTACTGCTTATAAATAAAACAACAAACACTTCAATTGAACCAGTCAATACATAATCTGTAGTTTTATCAAATTTAAAAAACAAAAATTAATATTACAGCTCCAAACTCTGTTGTATGAACTGCTCTACTGAAGGAAAAAGTGTTGTAGCTGGAGCACTGTCCAAGAAATTTAGGTAAACTAACACCAATTTGCACATTGAAATGTATGCTAAAGGGTGCCAGTACACATGGGTCTGAGAAAAATTTAACGATTTTTTTTTTTTTGTTAAACAATTTTTGTTTCCTTTGATTTGATTTGCTAGTTTATTTTTCTTGTAATGATAAAACCTCTTATCATTTATGTTTCTAATATTAGTCTTAGCTGTAACTTTTTTGGAGAATGAGTTGATTCAGAAACAATGTTCATCAATTTCACCTTGAAATTTACATGGGATCCACCATGTCAAAACCAAACCTTCGCTCAGGCTAGTCCATTCAATGAAACTGAAGGAGGCATTTGATCTAGTTTGGACTCTGGAGCGATGAAAAATGGAAAAACAGAAACGAAAAATGGAATATTTTTTGTTACTTAAAGTTCATTTCTTGTGAAATTATGCTTCCTGGACCATCTGTCTTTTTTTTCTCCTTACTATCCATTGTTTATAATTCTTAATCTTCTGTAGCTCTGCATCTTTTGCGACTTGCCAAATCGTTAGGTTTAGTCAAATAGCTTGTGATGGGTATATGGTTAGATCCTTTGTAATTCTCTAAAAACAAACCCTAGATATTGGTGATGTAACAAGCATGCTAACCCTTTAGGCCTTCAGTCAAATAGTTGTAGGGCTTGAAGGGGTTGGATATTTACTGTATACAGTAGAAATCTTGTTTCTTGTTGGGAAATTTGCGATGCATAGATTGTATATCTTGGTTCAAGTTTTCCGACTTTTTTAGGTCCAAGTTTATGCTTGCTGATATTTTCCAATATTTTCCTTGGCATTCGACTGTTTCTAAGAAGTTTGTTTCCAAACCTTTTGATATTTTTCCGAAACGATATTTGTAACATTTTAAATATTTTCTTAGGTTGGAGGCTTTTGGGGGATCTTTAGTATGTTTCTTTGTGTAGGGTGTGGCAATGTTCAAGTGCAAAAAGTTTCATCTCTAAAATGTTAAATATCCAGATTTTTTTTCAGTTGTTGGAATGTCCATGTAAGTGGGAATATATTTCACATATTTCATAGTGGTGTGTAGGGCTGGTTATAGGCATTAAGAACCAAGTACTTAAAAGACGTCAGCCCATGACAATGACACACTTGTTAAACTTGCCAAATAACAAAAAAAATTCCTTTGCTTTGCCAATGCCCATGCTGTTTGGATGCTTATCAACTTGAAAAATTTGCAAGGCATCATAACCTGTAGCATCAATTTTCAGAAATTTGTTTAACGACAGCTCTGAAACCCTGTCAAATTTTAATGGTGCGGTGTCATATTCCTTCATTCCAATAGTGTTTACAAGCATCTCTTGTTGTAGCATAGCAAGAAGGTCCCCAACAACACGAACTTGCACATCACTTTCAATGTTCATCATGGAATTGAGTTGTTCATGTGCACATGCACAAACTAACAAATGTTCTTGTTCATTCAAAAATTCCAAACACTTGTTCAAAAGATTAGCATGCTTCAACCTGTTGTTTGGGACCTTTAAAATTAACAACCTGTGAGCCAGCCAATACTCAAGGCTTCCAACAAATCCTAAAATGGTAGTTATTAGATCACCATGATTAGGAATATCAGAGTTATCATTTCCAAAAATGTTGTAGTACATACAAAGTTGAGGTGCAATAAATAAAAAGATTTCATTGTTTATGCAATCATCCGGATAAAACTTGAGAACCTGTTCCAAGATTGATAAGACTAAAGTTACTGCCCATATAAGCATCTTCAAGAGCTCTAGACAAAATTTGCAGGAAAGCATCTCTTTGTCATAAAAGTCTTGTTTTGAGAGCAACCTGGAGTCTACATTTGTATGGATGTCTTGAGCTAGTTTTCCATTTATAATGTAGATGCAGGAGCTGGAGGATGGTAATGATTTTTCATGGTATTTCTCACACAAAATCTGTATTTCAAGGCCCCAAATAAAACTAAAATCTTGTATTCCCAGTTGAACCATGATGCAACCATATGTGTTGGTATCCATTTAATTCATTTCTTTGGTATTTTGGGTGTAAGGGTTGAGATATCAGCACCTTGTTATGGATAGACTTGTGCACATCTTGAAATAGACTTGTGCACATCTTGCACCTTTACTTAACCTAGCAACTTTACTTCACTTTGCTGAGCATACTAATTATACTTTGCACTTAGTACAGTCTTGTAATCTTCCCATAATCATGCAACTTCACACTAAACACAGTTCTGAAATTTATCTCTTTAACACAGTCATATATCTTCTTATATATATATGATACTTCGTCTCCCTCCTTTGTATAAACACAGTCCTAAACTCGCATTTATTGCAGACCTAAAGTTCCGCACTAGATCACAGAGTCTTTATATCCAAACCATAATCCTTTTCTTTGTTGATATAACGTCCTATTCTTCAATCCACAGTTCTGTTCTCTCTTTATTGCACTTATATTTCAGTCCTGAAGCTCGTACTAAATCTCAGAACTCTTGACCGGAAATTTGTGTCAAACTGAAATCCACATGCTCTTTTAAATAGTTGATTCTGAATGTAAATAAGCTGACCTGTACTTATGTTATGAGGCTGAATTGATCAGGGGTATGTGAGCCGACTTGTCCACTGCTCATAGGCTTTTTTGAGGAGATATTCAATGTTGATCTTGAGCATCATATTGAGCCATGTCTTCAAGGCTTATATGACAAGGTCTTGAGGCATACTTCATTGATGTGGCTCTTCATATACATGACTCTTAATTAGTACATTTATGACAAGATGACAAATCCCTAAAAGACATCAAGAAGAAGTCTTTTGACCTATAATAAAAACCTTGCTCATGAAACCCAACCTAGTTAGTTCTGCAACATTATTTGTCGATGTGTCGACGGAGCTTGCATACACTGCCTGGGGTGTTCCTTTGGCATCGCGGAGGATACTACCATATCTCGCCTGGACGGGGTTACCCTTGGAGGCTCCGTCAAAATTGAGTTGAAGACAGCCCGAAGGGTTGAGGGGGGAGGGCATCCCTGAGTCAAGCGAGGGTGGACCAGGTTGGAGGAGATCAAATTCAAAAGATGCAGGATGGCTAGATCGGATGGACCCGCATCCCAGTCTGCAGGGTCCTAGGGGTCCGCAAGAATGGATTCCCTAATGTTGGAGAGGGTCAAAGACCAAATGAGAGGGGCGAGAGGGGTTTGATTCTCAAAGATAGCACGATTTCTCCCCTTCCAAGTGTTCCAGAGTAGGAGAATAGGGAGGAGCCACCATGCTTTAGAGACCACTGGGTTGGAGAATCTGTGGGTCAGCCAATCTTCAAGCAGGGCTCTGGTGGTAGCAGGGGTGCCATCAATGAGGCCAAAAATATCAAAGGCTTGCTTCTAAACATGCTGGGTTAAGGGGCAGTCCATGAAGATGTGATGTTGGGTTTCTTCGGCCTACCAACAAAGGAAGCACATGGACGGCTTGATGAAGCCCCTTTTAAGAAGACGATCCCATGTCAAGATACATTTGTGAATCACTAACCAGAGGAAGTGGGCCACTTTCGGCCAAAGATGACTAGTCCATATTCTCTTCCAGACCTGAGTGTTGGGGATGATCGAGACCGCCGCACGAAGGAGATACGCTTCCTTGACTGAAAAGACCCCGGAGGTTGAGAGGTCCCATCTTAATTTGTCCGAGCCTTGGGAGGCATGGATTTTCTGTTGGGCGAGATACTGGGCAAGTTGATCTGACCCTGGGTGGGGTAGGTATATAGGCCAATCTTTTGCAGTTTTCCATTGGTGCCAACCATGCTTGTATGGTTGGTTGAGCCAATAATATTTTATTGTCATGGCTCCACAGGAATGGAAGAAGGGCATGAGATCCGCCAAAGAATGGTCCTGAGAGAGGCGGGGGGATTGCTGCCAAGAGTCCTCCCAAAAGCGTCCAGTTTCCCAGTCATGCACCTCCTGGAAGAAGTGTGTGCAAATCAGGTTGCTATTATTGTTGGCGAGGTTCTAGATGGTAGACCCTTGAATATGGAGGGGTGTGTGAAGGATTTCACGCTGAGTTTTCCCTTGGCCATACTTATGAGACCAAATAGTCTTGCACAGTTTCGGTCCCCCTTTCAACCAACACCACCAGAGTTGCATTAAGAAAATTTGGGTCCCCCAAGCTCATACCCCCCATCAGTTTTGGGAGACACAACTTATGCCAGGTCACTAGAGGCCACTTTCTATCATCTGCAGTACCTCCCCAGAGGAGTCACCAGAATAAGGCAATGAGTTCCGAGTAAATGCAGTTTGGGTTTGGAAGAGCGAACAACTAGTAGAGGGGCATTGCTTGTAGGACATATTTGAGGAGGGTGGCCCATCCTGCAAGGTTAAGGACCCAAAAAGTCCAGTTAAAGAGCTTACTAGACAATGCGCAAAGGATTGAACAGGAGGGGAACTCCCAGGTACTTGGAGGCGAGAGAGCCAACATTGAAACCCAAGGTTTTGGCTAAGCAAGCTTGAACTGGGCGGGGAGTGTTGAAGAAATATATATAAGACTTAAGCTTGTTGAGGAGCATACCTGAGGCTTCTTGGAAGTCCTCCAAGATGATGTTGAGCTGGGAGGCTTCTTTCAGAGTCGCGCCACCGAAGAGGTGGTTATCGTCCACGAACTATTGGTGAGTCATGTCAATGTTTGATCCAGGCAGATGAAGCCCTGTTATCTGATTGGATTGTTTAGCGGCCTTGAGCAAGCATCTCAACCCTTTGGAAACAATAATAAACAGAAAGGGGGAGAGCGGGTCCCCTTGATGAATACCCCTCGAGGACTGGAAAGTTTCTGATGGTGCGTCGTTTATGAGATTGGAGAAAAATAGAGTGGAGATCATGGATTTAATCCATTGAATCCATTCAACTGCAAAACCAAATGCCTGCAGGGTTTCTAGAAGGTAATCCCAACTGAGGCGATCGTATGCTTTCGAGAGATCCAGTTTCAACAACATTCTGCGAAGCTTATGTGTTTTGATAGAGTGGATGGTCTCATGCGCGAAGACAATGCCATCCAGGATTTGACGTCCCTCCACAAACCCCGACTTCTCATGACTAATGATGCGGTGAAGCAGTGGCTTGAGCCTGCAGACCATGATGGTGGAAAGTATCTTATAAATCACATTGCAGAGGGAGATAGGCCTGAGGTACCTCGGTCTTGTTGCCTCCTTCGATTTGGGGATGAGGGCGATGAAGGTGGCATTAAAGTCAGACCATACTTGTCTGAGCTGTCGTGATTCCTCCACAAACTCCCATATGTCGTGACTAAGGAAGGACCATATAGCCTTGACAAATTCTACAGTAAAGTCGTCCGGTCCCAGGGTTGTATTTGAAGGCAGGGCCTTCACGACTTCCTCTACTTCCGAAAGGGAGATTGGGCTTAGAAGAGCTTCATTTTGGTTTTGCGAGATCAAAGAGGGGATATTCTAGGTAACTTTACACAGAGCCTTCAATCTATCATAACCTTCATCGTGCAGCAGGGAAGAGAAGAATGCTTGTAGTTCTGTCGCAATGTCTTCGTGGTGGTCTAGGCAGGAGTTGTCGGTCGCCTGCAGGTGGGTGATTCTATTGCTTTGCCAATGTTGGATCATGGATTGGTGGAAGGGTTTTGTGTTTCGTTCCCCTTCTCTCCACCATTGAATTATGGATTTTTGCTGCCACAATATTTCCTCCTGCTGCTTTCGTTCCTCCAGGTCCTTGATCAAGAGATCTTCTTTTTTGGCCAGCTCTTCTGTGTGGCCGTCCTAGATAATTCATTGTTCTACTTCCTCCAGGTTGGCTTCCAACTTCCTCTTTTCCTCAAGAATATCCTCGAAATTTTCCTAGTTCCATGCTTTGATATGGCCTTTGAGGCCTTGCAGCTTCTTCTGGAAAGATTTCATTTTGTTACTAAGTGTTGTACCCAGGGCTGCCCACCACGAAGCTAATTGATCCACGAATCTCGGGTGTCGCAACCAAAAAATCTCGAACCAGAACGAACGTCTCTGTGGGGGGAGGAGGGGGGGGGTGGGGGGTTAGACGAGGATAGATCCACACTGATAGGCCAGTGATCCAAGCCGATGGAGGGGAGGATCTCAGAGGAGAGTCGAGGGTCGGTCATGATAAGGTGCTCTGAGAAGAGGAACCTGTCTAGCCTGCAGGCAATTTGATTCTCTCCCCCTCGTCGATTGTTCCAGGTATGAAGCCCTTGGCGGGGGATGACATCAACGAGGCAGAGATCCTCAATAGTGTCGTTGAAGGCATGCGAGGATGGGTCTAATCGACGGACTCCCCCACGCTTTTCTTCCAGGTTTCGAATCAAGTTGAAATCCCCTCCCAGGATCCAATCTTCCTTAGCCCATAACCTGCCAAGGCTTTTTATATGCATGAGGAAAATCGATTTGTCGCAAGGTGTAGCCGGCCCGTAGACTGCAACTAGGCTCCTCCACCAGTGTTCACCTATCAAGCAAATCGAGGCCGACAACGTGAATTTGGTGCCGACCCAGTCTTCGAAGATAACACGTCCTGGGTCCCAAAGAATTTCTATGCCCCTGACAGCTCCAGTGGCTTCTATTGTCATGGCTTGGCTATTCCTCCAACATCTTTGGCTTTTTTCCTTAACTTTGTCGGCAGTCACCTTCGTCTCCTGCAGAATAACTATCTAAGGTTTGTACTTTCCTATTTTGTCCTTAAGGGATCAGATCTTCCCCGGGCTGCTAAAGCCCCTGATATTCCATGACATGATCTTCATGAGGAAGGAGCGACAGATCTGGGAAATAAATCCGTCAATTGTCCCATCTACCCTGAGTTTAACAAAAGTTCTTCGGCTTCACGAATAAGCTCATTGGTAGATTTGCAGCCCTTCTTGCTCTTCTCATATCACTTAGGGTCTTGGAGTGTTATGTTAAGGGGGTCTCCCTATGTACCCATATTGTGGAGACTTGAGTCTGTTCGTCTAGGACGAGCCGCCCATTGGTTGAAAAGGGTGCCAAAATGGTTCAGTTGATTACCTGGGATATCTTTGATGCATGTCTTGCTCGAGCTTTTGAATATTTCCAGAAAATGTTTCTCCTATGCTCTGAGCCTATTGTGTCGCTCCTTAGCTTCTAGGATCCTACTCATTTGCCTCAAGACCTCCTGGATGCGCCGATCTAATTTAGTGTGCTCAGGGATCTTTCTCTTGGAGGACAGCTTGTCTCCGAGGGTGGAGAGTAGCTTGTCGATGTCCATCGATTGAGGAGCTCCATGGGATGAAGAGAGGGATTGGGAAGGGGGGGGGGGGGGAGGGACGAGGGCCAAGGATTTGTTGGCCAGGGTTGCGAAGGAGTTTTTAGATTCAGGAGGCACCGACTTAGGGGAGGAGGACGGGGCTTGGGGCAGGCATGTGATTGGGGGCTTGAACGATCAAGAGGATTGGACTTCTGATTTGACTGCTGTGGCCGAGTGGCCCTGAATCGATGCCTTTGAACTGATTGAAAGCCATCACCATCCTTAGCCAGCGCAGCTGCACGAGCCTCTTCTACTATTATTAACAGGCAGTTGCGGAAGAGATGATCATACTCATGGCACCTGTGGAATTTGAAAGGAACATGTTCATAATCTAGTGGTTGTGTCCATGTAGAGTTGTAGACCAGATCGATATATTTCGGCAGCAGTTGGGATATATTCATATGGACACAGATCCGGGCATAGGTTGCATGCCGTTGGCGTTTGGTGATCTCCGAGATCTTAATAAACGCGCCTATTGAGTTTTCGATTCCTCCAGGATATCAGGCTCCCAAAAATCATCGGGGAGGGAGTAGAGCCGAACCCAGACAAGAGCCGCGGTGAATTCCTCTTTGTTCGGGTTGTAGCATTCCTCCCAATAGCGGATGAAGAGGCTTGCACTTCCCATAAAATATGGTCCGTTCTCAAAGATCTGCTTGTGGTCTTCCAGATCTTCAAAGATCATAGTAAAGAACCCTTTGGCCCTAATTTGAAGCTTGATATTTCCCTTTGGGGACCACTTGTTCTGGATCCAGGCCAAAATATCTTGCTCTCTAGGCCAGATCCCCAAAAACTTACAGATCATTGCATGATCTTTCATATACTGTTGAGCTTTTTCTAGGTGGTTGTTCGGAATGAGAAATTTGGGGTTGATTGCTGCCTTAGGAAGGCAACGACTTCTACCATCCTTTGCTTGCCACTGTGCCCCCATAACTGGGTTTTCCACGAATGAGGAGGAGCCGTTCAATCCATTGAGAAGCTGGCCTTACACAAAGGGGGTCCGGTTCGCTGCATCGCGGTAGGACTGTGGTCCCTCCCACCGTGGCGGGTGGCCTGACATGGGTGCTTCCACCTGGGCTTGGAAGGTTTCAAAACCTTGCAAAAGTAGTGCACAACGGGGGCAGAGCAGAGGATTGACAACGCAGAAGGTTACGGTTGAGCTGACGAAACCCTAGCAGAGTTCGCAAAGGATACTTCTCTTGTTGAATATATCAATGAATATTTATTTTTCACCTTTAGTTAATGTTATGGAGTTTAGACCGTAAGAAATATTTGGAATTGGCTTCGTTGATTAGGTAATCAACATGGAATGGGGAAATTTCTGGTCTAGTCATTTGCCACAAACTCATTATGACAATTCTTTAGATGCAGATAGCTTGAATCCAGGTGATCAGGAAAATTCCTAATTTCTAGCATGAAACTTTTCATTGCTCAACTTTGTAGGGTTATTGAGTACCTGAAATATAATTTGAAGAAGTTATAATGGTTCTTTGTAGCTTTCTTCAGGGTTTTGAGAAACCGGTTTCGAGAATGTATCTTGGTGACATTGTGAGAAGGGTGATTCTTAGGATGGCATAGGAGTCAAATATTTTTGGATGTGTGACCCCTTTAAGCCTCTTTGATTCGTTCATCCTCAGGTTTGTATGCAAAGATTTTGTGTACAACCGTTTCACTACATTTATTAGAATTTTGTTTCAGTACAATTTTTCTAAGTCAATGGTTGCACCTATTAGAAGGAATAGTGGGATGGTTGTCCGATTCATTGGAAAGGAACTTGTTTCATGCGCATCTGCTAAGCAAACATTCATGTCTGTTGGGGTATCTCCCTATTTTAGGAATAACCCATGCAACAAAATATAGTTCATTGTGATAATGTTTCTATTCTAAACATGTTTTTTCTATATGAAATATGCAAGCTTTCCTTTTAACATGAATTCTTATAAGAAATATTGTACACAATTTTTTACATGCTTGAATTGTCTATATTTTTTTCAAGGTGGGAAAACCTATCATAACTCAGTTGTCAAACCAACAGTGAGGACAACGATCTCTGGCTGCTATCCACGAATGCAGGCTGACTCATCACCGTTATTGAAGGAAAACCACGCCACTTGGAATAACCTGCTGGTGGTCCGTAAGGGGGCAAGCTTTCACTCCTGCTAGATGCCTCTAGGTCTTGGGGCATTTATACTGTTTCCTTACATCCGAGGAAGACGAGCTCTTATCCAAGCAGATGCAGTTTTAGGGCATACTCCAGGCCCAATGCTTGAATTGTCTATCACATGGCCAAACTATTATTTTTTAGTACCATAAGCATTTTATGAAAATCAATGAAATTCACTGTTTTATTTGGCAAGTCCTTTGGGTAGCTCTAGAAACCTAAAAGATTGAATTCAAATTCTTTTTTGAGGATATAAAAAAAATTCATGGATAGAGAAAAAAATTTGGAAGATGAGTTTTCTAGCTAGTATTTCTCTTTGAACAACACAACTAGTTGCAGTGTTATAGTTGTTTATCAAGCTTCAGTAAAAAGCTTGTCCTTTTTTTATTGATTATTAATTGATTGAATTTGTATTTATACTTGTTGTTCTTTCTTGAAGTTTTTGTGCTAACTATTTTGAACTAATGGAGGATCAAACATTGATGGTATTGTTGTAATATGTTAAATTATTGTTTTTATTGGATCAAGTATTTGCTGTAAAAGATCAATCAATGTGTTATATCTTGGAAGTTACAAGTATGGTAAATATGGGAAAACTATTGGTGCTTTGCATGTAAATTTGCAAAACATATCAAAACTACTCTTATTTTATTTTTTTATTATAATGATCAATAATGTTTTGAGTTTGAGTGATTGAGGATGGCCACAGGTGTACCCTCAAATTAGAAGTTTGGTGTTGGAATTCGGTGTGGATTTTCCATTCAAGAATCATTTAGAAACTGGAATATGAAAGTTACATTTCAAAATAATCATTTTTAGGGGATTACTAGTGGTGATTGCTACATATTTTCGATGTTGGAAATTTGCTCCAAATCACAACGAATATATTATACCACAAGTGAGGAACACAATGGAAACATAATTTTATTTGCAATTTATCCACTTATATTGTAGTGATACATAAACATAAGAAAAACATTAATAATTTGATATAGACTAGTTGGCTTATTCATATGTGATAATGGACCCAAATAGTAGTTCTTATCTGAAGCAATGCTCATCATACTTGGGCATTCTTGACATCATCGACCTCTAGCCCTGTATTTATTCACTTAGCCTTCTAAATTATCCAGTTATATACATGTATACGAGGCTATCCTATTAGTGTAAACTTTTTACTTCATTTCATTTTATTTTAGACTTAGCTTTGACAATTTCTAGGATTTTTTTTTTGCACTCCCACGTCATTGTATAAGTAATCCACAACTTGATATATTTATCATGTAACTTAGTTGGCATGATTGTGCATAATATTTCCTTCAATGTTGAATACTAATTTTACTAAGGTGTTATTTTCTATGGTGACGTTTTATTTTCTTTGTTTATACACATCATTTGGCCACATAGAACCCACTATTGCCCAACTGAAGAAAACTTATTCGAGTTTCTTGTTTTGATGGGGAAAAATGACATTGATAATATTGTTGATGTTGAGGTATATATCGTATAAATATTTTATAGTATACTTTATTTTATATTTTAGTGTTCATCGTCTTTCATGTCTTATACTCTGCATTGAATCTTCTTCTTTTTTCTTTTTTCTTTTCAGGAAAGGAACTCAGTATTGATGGTAAGAAGCATGAATTAAAAAAAGAGGAGAACAATAACAATGGAGCGACAAAATGCAAATTAAAGAGAGAGAGAAGAGAACTGGTTTAGTGGTACTTGTAGAGTCAATATCTCGCATAAGACACACATGGAGATTGATGGTCAAGTCTTCAGAGTTGGTGAATTCACCTACAATGCCTTGGAAACACAATGATAATGTTTTGAAGTGATGAAACAATATTTCATGTGTAAATTGTACTCCAACCAATATTAAGTTGGAAACTCATATTGTAATGCTTGGTATTTTATATAATATAATTTATGTGGTTGAAATTATTTATAGTTTCACTTGATATTACTTACTACCATATGTATTATGTGAACAAGTAAATTGTATGTCAATTTTATTTTTTTAGCTGCAAAATCGTACTAATTAATTTATGTTGATTAATAAGGAACACATAAAAGCAATCTAAAACTACTAAATTAGTGGTTTATGTTTATTAATGATGAAAACAAATAAAATGAATATACGAATAAATTAGTTTCTTATAATGGTTTTTAATGAAAGTAAATGAAATGAATATAAACTACTAAGTGGTCATTTATATAATGAATATGAAACTACCAAAAATAAATAAATGAATACTACAAATGATAAATTTGTGACTACAAATGAGAACTAAAATTTGCATATATATGACTATTAGTAGCTAATTTACAATATCTTATAACACGACACAAATTTAGTCATATTTCTTTGGTCATTAATTAGTTTCAAACAATGACTAAAAATTACATATATATGGCTATTAGTAGCTAATTTACAGTATCTTATAACACGACCAAAATCTAGTCATATTTATTTGGTCATTAATTTGTTTCAAACGATGACTAAAATTTGTATATATATGACTATTAGTAGCTAATTTACAGTATCTTATAACACGACCAACATTATGGTCATATTTCTTTGTTCATTAATTGGTTTTCTCGGATAATCATTTAGTTATATATTTTGTTGTTTATTTGGTCGTTAATTGTGGGAATCAATGACTAAATCAATGACCAAATTTTTGACCAAATATACTACTAGATAATAAATTTGAGACAACCAATTAATGACTAAGCTAAAAACGACTAAAATTTGGTCGTGTTATAAGACACTGTAAATTAGCTACTATTGGTCACCGACTGAAAAATAGTCATTTATATGCAAATTTTAGTCATTTTTTTAGTAACTAATTAGCCATTTTTTACTAGTGATAACAAGAATGCCCTAGTCAGAACACCTTTCAAGGCATTGAATGTTAATTGAGTAGCGTCGTCCCAATGGAAGGGAACCCCTTTCTTTAACAAGCGAGTAAATCCTTTGGTCAGTTCAGCATAGTTTGGAATGAACCTTTGAATAAAGTTAGCCTTCCCTTGGAGTCGTCGAAGATAAAGAAGGGAGGAGGGAGGAGGAAGATTAATAATTGCCTGGAATTTCAATGGATCAATACGAATTCCATGTTTCGATACCACGAAACCGAGAAGTCAACCAAAACTTATACAAAAAACACACTTGTGCAGATTGATTTGAATATTATAATGTCTACATCATATAAATATGGCCCTAAGATGCATCGGGTGATCAACTCGAAGTTTCAAATGAGCAATAAAATTTTCCAAATATGGTTTCACAATATGTTTTATGTCATGGAAGGCATAATTCACTTCCCTCTAAAACGTAGCCCCAAAATTATTCAATCCAAAAGGGAGCTTCTGATACGCAAATACCCCAGGGAAAAATGAACATGGTCTTATGTTAGTATGTGAGGAGAATGTTGATTTGATTATAGTCGTATAAACCATCCATAAATAAAAATATATCACAACCAGCACAATCATTACAATCTGGTCAATGAACATTGTGGGATAATTATCTTTCGGACAAGCATGATTTATGTTCTAATAATCGGCACACACACAAAGTGTTCCTTTTTTCTTAGTGATAGGAACAATGTTAAACACGCAATCGGTTAAAGGTACTACGCTGATGAAACTAATGAATAGACGTTTTTCAACTTCGGCTTTAATAATGGAATCCTTCTTGGGATGGACTGGACAAAGGCATTTTCAAACTGGTTTAGCATCAGGATATGTCTTAACTTCATCCACAATGATGTTCGAATCAATGCATGTCATTTCTTCATAATACCAATTGAAAACGCCTCTAAACTCGTAGAATACGACTTTATAAGTCTTGATTTCATCGAAAGAGAAAGACGCACCAATATGCATATTATCGACAATGTTGAGTTTGATCGAAATGTCGAGAGGGATAGTCTCTTCAATTTTAGACATGTTATTCTCATAACCGACATCGTGGATGGTTACAGAATTCATAGAAAACTCAACTATATTAGTTTGATATAGTTGGGAAGGATTATGCTCGAAGGAATATAGCAAGGAGGAAAGATGATGATAATCGTCCCACGACATATCATCTAGCATCATGATCTCCATGATTCTCTCATCAGTAGGAAATGTATGAGATAAATAATCAAATAACATGTCGTAATCTAAAGAACATTCAACCCAATTGATCGACGAGGAGAGGGTAGAATATGTTGCACAGGCCGAATAAATGGCTTCATATTAGATCTAAGACTTTTGTGATCCATAATGTAGATAAATGTCTTTTGGATTAATCACATAATTAGGATTTGTTCAAGATTATATTCATGCTTAATTATGTGATTAATCCGAAATACATTTATCTAAATGGCTTCATAGTCGAGCTCAATGGGACTGAGCAGCATACGACCACCAAAAGTGTCAAGATTAGATTCGTCTAGTACTATCCAAGGATCAGTTGGAATAGTAAAAGAAGTTATCATGTTGATATAGGCAACTGAAAATGGATTTTTCAAGTAATGAAGTAGGAGAAATCGAAAAGGTTCCCATGACAGAGGAATCCTTAAGCAGTCCAACCCCAACATTCTGATATGGGAATGGGGTTTCCCTCACGAGAGGGATGCTTCTAGTAACTTGAGAACTAGAGGGAAATAAAGCGAATTTATCAATGGATAATATACCACCTTTATGAGTAAAATTGATCATTATAACATATGTCTAAACAAAAACAACCATGGCATAGACCCACGTACGAACCAGTAGAATATTATAATCTAGCGGACCGTCGATAACTTTGACTTCTACTAACATGATCTTGTTGCCTGATTTTACTTGTAGAGAATTCAAAATTCCACAAGGTTTATAGCTTATTCCATCAAAATCCTTCAGAGTGGTTGGTGACTGACTTAACTGGGGAGAACCAATGGCTTTCCAAAAAGACATGAACATAATATAGGTTGAGGCTCCCTTGTCCACAATGGAGCGAATGATATTCTTACCACAAACAACAACCTGGATCATGAAAGATAATTGAGTCGAAAGTCAAGGTGTATGCTTCTCATGGTTAAACACTACTAGGTTAGAATCTGAGGGATCAATACATACAATTGTTGATAGAAAAGCCTTCTTTTGGGCGGGGAAATTTTCCAACACCTCAAGAGTTAACATAGTTGAATGAGCCTAAGCCAGATCCTAAACTATGTTATAATTTGGAGTAGCTCTTACATGAGGGTTGAATGTAGCTTTATGGATAACACCTTAGGGAGGCTTAATTGTTAACTCAGTAGGTATGGTATTTGGAGTAGGATCCGAAGGAGATGTAGTTGAACTAGCAAGTTGATCAGTAACCTGGTTGTTCAAGGGACTTGCATTACCATAGTATTTGTTTCAAATGAGCACAATAACATCATTTCTGGGCTTAGCAGAGGAAAGCATCAAAACCAAGTTAGAGGAAGTGGGGATCCTGGGCAACCATATTGGTCTCCTGATACTAAAATGGATTTTTCAACACATCAAGTGTAGTGGACAATTTAAGGAATTTATTCATTTCTTCTCAGTGTGGAAAATCATGAGTGAAATGCTCCTCATTACAAATCAAACATGGGTAACAAGGTTTCCGATTTTCTTCAAAATAATGAATGTTTTGTTTATCCTGCAGAGGTTTATATTTATTCTTTTTACCTATGATTTTTTTCTTACTTCTTGGTTACTGAGATTTTTCTTTGGAAGATTGAATGACATTGATCTTAGAAGTAGAAGCTGCAAGAGTGGAAGGAGGGCTTTAAGTAGCCACAACAAGAGTCGAACTAAATGGTTTACTCATCAATTGTTAGTTAGCAGAACCAATCACGCCATCCGTGACATGTGATTATTTACCATGGGTTTGAGGAACAATATTGGACGGTTGTAGAGAATATGGTATTTTATCATAAAGTGTGTCAGATTGGGTGTAAATGAGATACAAATATTGGGCACGAGAAATCAGTTTCTCTTTGGTCATGACTCTGCCATTCACAATGTCTTATGTGATAGATGGAAACAAATACCTAATGAACCATTCATATAATAATTTGTCAGGAACAAAATTTTTAACCAAGCGATGATGGCATCGCCACTCATGAATGTGATCAAAGATGTGATTGGCATCAGTTTGTTTGAAATTGGTTAAAATTTCAGTTCTATTATCATATCTAATGGTAACTGGAAATGTGTTAGGAATGTAGTAGCCAAGGTGATGAAATTATTGAACAAAGCTCGTGGTAGTTCAATATACCATTTTTGTGTCGTATCGGTGAGTGTATGCTAGAAAAGACATAAACGAACATAATCATCATTGAGAGAGTTTGAAGAAAACCAAAAGTGATAAGTCATCATGTGTGTGGATGGTTCACCTCCAATATTTCCATTGAATTTAGGGATATCACTGGGCAATTTTATGGGAATAACCAATCACCAGGGATAATGAGCTATGAGGTCATTGGTGAGCTTGGTTAGATCAAAAAATTTGAGAGTTGATACAAATGGCAATGACTTGTTGAGGTTTGGTGAAGCGTATCCTAGGTAAGATGGGATAACATGAGCAATAGGTATCCGTGTGCTGAGATAAAGAGGATTTTGATAACCAAAATACACATAACAATGTTGCCCGGCTCCAAGACAACCTTGCCAAGGTTGAAACGACTGGGTTTGTATTTTTTGATTGTAAGGTATTTTAGGGATACCTTGATATGGTTGATATTATTGTCCTATGGGATTTTGCATCATCCCAACATAAGGTGGGTTAGGTTGTGCCTGTGCCATACCATATACATTATGACCCATTTGAATTTGAGAAATGACTTGACCAAGTGGTTGTGATTGTAAGTTACCTTGAAAATGGTGGGTATATATGGATTGAGATGCACCAAATACCAACAGAATAAGTTGAGTTAAAGATTCAACCTATGAAGGTTGGCTTACATTCACTTGAGCTTGAACATGTTGAGATAAGGGTTGTTGAACAAGGATCTAAGATGTAGGTGGAACAAGTTGAGAAACCAGAGGTGAAGCCATAGCTGAACGAGGTTGTATAGGCATGGTAGGTTTCCAAAAATTAGAAGCCATCCCTAAATGTGGAGGACTCAAATGATGTTGAGAACTAACTTGAGGATATGTAAATATCCTTGCAACAAGTTTTCCCCCTGTCGAAAGAGGAGGATTATACAATGGAAACTTCCCCTCAAGAGGAGGGTTTTTAATAGGAAGTGGATTGGGTTGTGGTAAGTGTCCATACCCACTAACATAAAGACCATCCTGCTGTTGAACTGTAGGAGTAGATGGAGGAGGAATAGAAGACTATGTAGCAGTCATTAAAGAAATTATAGAAGGTATTTTAGATGTAAAGGAAATGGGATAGGTCCATGGACTAGATGTTGCACCAGAAAAGGTACCAGACAATGATTGGTAACCAGGCGAGACATATGGTCCACTATACAAATGTGTTTCTGGCGAGATTACAAACATGGATAAAGTTGCAACTTGGGTTGTCTCAGGCATAGTAGTAGATATGGGTTGAGAAACCGTAGCAGATTCACTCATGGTTAACTATCCCAAAGATGATTGCCGAGGGAAATTCAAAGTCAAGTTGAAAGACAAAGAATCAAACAAAGGAGCTTTGGATGGAGTATGAGGAGAAGGAAAAGGGTGATCCTAGTAAATATTATTTCCTCTCAAATGAATAGGATAAGAGATTTGAGGCTCTTCATGTGGAAACTCTTCAATACTCACAATACCATGTGGAAGGGGTTCATCGTCAGGTCCAATATATATATTTTGTGGTTGGGTCTAAGTCATAGGAAGAGAAGAGGAAGGTCCCAAAGCAATAGGTGCAAATAACTGAGTTACCTCAGGTTGTATTGTCTCTGATTCAATATAGTTAGGTTCAATAACCTCAGGTAATGAGATTTCAAGTGCGTCTATTTCGACTGTTTCAGACTCACAAGCGATGGAGAGGTAATATTGGGTTCCATACTCATAAGAAGATATCATTTTGGTGGATCTATCTCAGGTGAAGAACTGGACGTAATAGCTCTTGAATTACTAGGTTCAATTGTCTACATTGTTTTATGCTTCTGATGATGGCTAGGAGTTGCATCAAGTGGAAGAGGAGGCTTATTGCATTCTACATGAATGATGAGGGATAGGGATTTGATCTTCCACATTGGTTTAATTTTTTTTTTTTAAATTAACAACAAAAATAAACCAAATAGGGTAATATAGGCATAAAGGGTTTACCAAGAAACTGTGAATTGAAATATACCATATTAGAGAACCAACTATCTACGTATGGGAAATAAATCTCCCCAAAAGCTATGTTCGGTGTATCACAGTATACAAGCTAGCGGAATCAGTTACCTATGGTGAGGATAGTTATGGTGGACCTCCAAAATATAGTTAACGGTACATAAAAGTGCAATTTGTGCTAGTGTTGTTTAATGTGTAACCGTGTGATGAGAGAGTTCCCATATACTTTTCATGCATGGAGCGCCATCCAATATACTCGGAGGTACGTGGAGAACGATATGATACACTTACATACGTGGAATAGGATATCACCCCCGGAATGCAATGCTGGCAAAAAATGACAGCTCCTATGTTTATAGACGTTGAAACACATCTCTAGCCTAGACCTATATATTTTTTCATTAATTTTTCAAATTCTCCTTAAGATTGATTCAATAAATTTTAAATTTTATCTTGAATTAAGTTTTATCTTTCATGGCTTACCACGAATTTCACCTGAATATCCTAAAAATGCAATCTAGCATGATGAAATGAAACTTTTATTTTCAATGAAAATCTATGTATGGGAGGGAAGAGAACAAAGAGTATGAAACATGCAAGGTTGTTACTAAATTCCCCTAATACAACTATTCCTAATTCCAATTTCACAGACAAAACCCTAGATGCAATGCATGATGCATAATATTTTTCTTTTTGATTCCACTTAATTTTCAAATGAAAAATAAGATATTTCTTAATCACCGATAAAAGAAACTTTTTAGAATGATGACTGAAACACCAATTCCTTCAAGCAATCCAATGATCAAGAAATTAGCTTTATAATG
Organism: Pinus albicaulis; assembly: GCA_034641835.2. Taxonomy (NCBI): domain Eukaryota; kingdom Viridiplantae; phylum Streptophyta; class Pinopsida; order Pinales; family Pinaceae; genus Pinus; species Pinus albicaulis. The sequence goes on along the minus strand of CM076579.1, from coordinate 149,215,867 downwards.
ACCTAATTGACAAGAACAAAGAAAAATATAAACAAATTCATATCAAAGACAAAAAAAAAATCAAACAAGATGAAGGCTTCTGAGAGACCAAGACACACTCAGGGACACAAGGAGGACCAACTGGAACAAAGTTAATTAGAGAGAAAATCATAAAAAGAAAATTATTTACATGAAACAAGGGCCATCGCAGGTGCAGATAGGTTGCTAGTGCTCTACAACGTAGTTCATAGAAGGCCAGAGATCAATGCAATTCTCTGTCTCCAGACCAGGGAGAGCATTGATCAAGGTAAAGCTAATTTATGATGCAAAAAAACAAATTAATCTCAATGAAAGGTCTTCGTAGGGTAAATTTAGATTAACTAATGAAATGGAGGTTTGTTTAAGAGGTGAAACAAGTACTAGGGACAATGAAATCACTAAGGGAAATAAACGTTCCCTAGAGGAGTCACCAATTTTTTATATGTAATTTATGAATGTAGACAGAAGTATATTCCCTACACCTAGTGGACTGGTCTAGAACAAAAAAAATCAAAGAATATAAAGTTCCCCTTAGAGAAATTAAAGAATGGAAAAAGGCTAACTTGGAATTTTTCGCAAGCGTTTCTCTCCTCTCGGCTTGTAAGCTCCAATCATAGCTATGATTTCTATAATTAGAACCTACACATACAATCATAAAAACCCAAATATTTACGAAATCTATGTAGCATTATCCAATTACTCTATTGAATGGATCAACAAAGCATTGAAACATATGAATGTAAACATAACATAAAATATATAGGAAAACAATAGACTCTTTGTATTAATATGAATAGGAGAGAGTTTAAAACCAAGAATAGTAATTAATATTGTAGAGATCTCCCCAAGTCACTTATCCTTCCTTGTCACAAAGCACACCTCAATGTCACCCTAATGCATGAAGATTATGACTCTCTTATATTTAAGGCAGCGACATGAGGGCATGATCAGTCTCCAAAATCCAACCCTGATGTTGTAGATGGTTGTAAATTTATAGGAGAGTGTGGTAGTTTAGGAATTCTTATCCATTTACCAATCTAGGCTTGAGATCCACTCTTGATGGGAGGATGAGCTCAAGGGATAAGAGGTGAAATCTCCAAGGTAGGATCAGATGGGATTCAAATTTATTATCCAAGGTAAATGGTTGAAACAACTCCTTGAAGCTTCTGAAAGAGGAAGCTTCGAGATTCTTTTTATTTTTCCCGAATTTCTAGAATAAACGCACCCCCAACATGAGACAACCTATTGTTGATCAACGTTGGTTCAGGGTGGAACAACTTGCTGCTGAACACAGGTCCCTAAAGGGACAGGGTGTGTTGGGCCTTCAAAGCACTTGTTTGAAGCAATCAGAGATAGAAACTTTGGGATTTGCAAGATTCATTGTTAGGGCTTTGTGTAGGGATGATGACAAGGTGTTCACAGATGTTGATTGATTCAGCTTGTAAGCCTATTGATCAGATGTGAAAAAATGGCCTATAACAACTGCCAACTTTCTTGATAATTAATGAGTCTGAAACACAAAAATGCCAAATTTAAATGAAATTTATAGAGTAGCTAGAGATTGGGTTTAGGACTGATCCCTGATAGTTTTCAAAACTAGTGGGGGTTCCCACAAAAAACATTAGTATGATAAATTTATTGACACTTGATAAACCAGTTTTCAAGTGCTAAAACAAATATCGAGATCCCCCACCATATGATTGGACACAATGGATGAATTTTTCCACTATTGAATCAAATATATTACCATTCATTTCAATATAGAAGATAGGTTATAGGTCTAGAATAATACTGGAAACGGGAAATTCATGGTTGCAACTTTCTAGTAGTATGTTCGCTATCTCAAATCCCTCTTTAAGATTTTGTAAGAAAAAGTCCCTACTAGATGACTTTCACTTGGTTTTGATGGTTGTTAAATTTCGTCACAGGGTCAATCTGCTTCCAAAGCTATTATGGAAGTTAAGACATGATAACCCCAATACATCAAAGGTTGTATTAAATGTTATTTTTCATGTTGATCATTCTTCTCCCATAAATTTTGGGTTGTTTTCAGACTATATAGAATTACAACCAATGTTTATGTTTTTTTTGAATATGTAACTACCAACATGCCAAAATAAAGGACACATGGTAGATCGAGTAGTAATAAAATGCTATAGACAGATAGCGCGAGTTACATATTTAGATGTCAAAGGTTACAAGTTGCAAGGCCAAGAGTCGATGGTAAAATCCTTTGGAGTTGAAAGGGAAGAATGACGAGCCTAGTGTCCAAATCTAGCCCAACATTATCTCATTTTGAATTTGCATGGCAATATATATTCAAATGTCAAACTATGATTTCAAGTTTTCAAGTCAAATCATATTTTTAGGGTTGAGCTATGTATAAAATTTTCATCATGATGCCAAGGTTATCCTGGATCTTCGCCATCTCAGCTTCCTTCTCATTAGGGATATAATTTATGCAACATGAGATGCATCATTTATGTGTTCTCACTATGATTGGAAGACTATTAATAATTCATAAATCTAACAGTGTGTACAAAAGTTTAGTGGAAAATGAAAGAGAATAAATATAATTTCTATATTGAAGATTCTATTTTGACATATCTCAACACATTTTAACCAGATGTGACAACATTTGCAGAATGTTGCAACTATATGATAGGTTGCAACATATTCTTGTCCATATTTGGTTTTGACTTAATATCAATATAATGCTAAGTATGCACTTGTGATGAATCTCAGTAAGCCATTTGTGTTTTCTGGAGGAAACGAAAATATAAGGACTTGTTAAATATTTTTTATACTAGATTATAATGTAAGTGTTATGAAATTACTCATTCTTGCAAGAAAAGTTTCTCAACTTATCAGTACTATTGCAATGGAATCTGTTCAAGTTATTTTTGCTACATATATTTCTCTTTCTCTTGGCTCTTTAGGACTTCTATGGGTTTCTTTGAGAGTATGGGATATTTGAGTTGTCACTTTGTTATTTGGTGCATTTTCTATGTGGTTATGTTTACCAGTGCCCTCCATACAGATTATCATATCATGGATTGGGAGAGCCATTTTTCTTTGTAGCATTTGGACCCCTTACCGTGAGTGCATTCTACTTCATTCAGTCATTTTCATCACAATGATGGAAATTGGGAGAAAATCAACACTCTTGATGGAAATCAAGTCCCAAGTCTCTTTGTTGGGGAAATTTTTTTTACAAAGGGAAATGTGCATGTTGAACAATTGTTTCAAAAAGATAAGAAAACATTTAATTTCAAACAAAGGTGGGCCTTTTTTTGGAAAATATACTTAAACGGTGATGATTGTAAAATTAGTAATCCTAGGTGAGAGTATGTGGTTTTATTTCATCTAAGTGGTAATATGAGGCTTACAAGACAACTCATGGGTGAGAAAAATTGGCAGCAAATAATTTGGATAATTCATTGAAAGTGACATAATTCCTTTTTTTCATAAATTGAGATAACACATAAGTTGAAGTGTTAAATATTATAAAATATTTATTCAATACTACTTTTAGAAGACAATTGAAACAATCTGAAATTATAATGACCCAGAGAATCATTCAAGGGCATATAATGCACCAATAGAAGATAACAAAATGTTTTTTTTCTTAGAGAAACATTTTTTGGTAGCATGAGGGATTACATTTTCTACGATAAGCTTCATAGTCTATCATATATTGCAAATTTCTTAGATCCAAAGGGATAATACAAACATTGGGTTGTATTATTATACAAACAGTCTATTATAGAAACATGTGAGGTAAAGAATTAATTGCAACAACTACTAGAACAAGGTTCCATTCAATCAAGTACCTCACCATGTGGGTTACCCATCACCATAGTGCCACAGAAGGATGGAACTTGGTAGATGTGTATTATTGACAAGGCACTAAACAAAATTACACTTAATAATTAGTACCCCCTCCCCAAGATAGATGATCCGCTAAATCAATTTCAACAAGCTAGTTTCTTCACCAAGGTCAAACTCAAGCTAGGATATCACCACGTTCGAGTCAGAGACGTGGATACTTGGAAGATAGCCTTCAAAACTAGATAAGGTTTGTATGAGCGGTTTTCTATGTGGTTTGACCTATGTAATGCACTAGCTGCATTCATGAGGCTAATGAATTATATAATATGACCTTTTATATATTCATTTGTTATTGTTTATTTGGATGGTATACCAGTATACATTACTACTTAGGAGGAGCACATCTCACATTTAATGCAGGTGCTAGAGATATTAAAGAAACACCAACTACTGGAAATCTCAAGAAGTGTGATTTTTCACAACATTATTTAGTGTATTTGGAATATGTAATAGGTCAGGGAGAGCTTAATATAGATCTTGATAAGATGGAGACCAACAAGAAGTTGATGATTCTTACTAATATTTCTAATTTCAAGGGTTTCATTGGAGTAGAATGGTACTTGAGGAAATTCATAGTCTCATTTTTAGTAGTAACAACATTGTTCCATGCCATAATAGCAAGTAGCAAGATTTCTCAATGGGGAAAGGGCCAACATATGCCTTTGAGGAGTTAAAGAAGAAGACCAGTCAAGCATCGGTTCTAGATCTATCAAACTTGAAACAACTCTTCGAAGTGGAGACATATGTGAGTGGGTATGCTATGAGATTAGTCTTGATATAGGGAAGAAGTCATGTACAAAAAGGAGCTCTATGCTGTGGTGTAAGTTGTGAAAAAGTGGAAACACTATCTAATGGGAAATGAGATAATAATCCTCATAGATCACTAACCACTACAATACATGTATGCCTAGAGTAAGCTACACCAAATCAAGCATTGCAAGTGGGTGGATTTTTTATAGTAGTTTTATCTAGTGATCAAGTACAAGAAGGATAACCAAAACAAGTTGGCCAAGATACTTTCAAGGCCACCCACATCAAAGATCACAACTTTGGGAACTCTTATACAGATGAATCATTTCAACCATTATACAAAGATACATACACAGAGGATGCAAACTTCAAGGAGGTGTCTTAGTAGTTGTAGAGCCAAAGACATGTGTAGGATGGTGAAAGCACAATTAATTGTCGTCTCCATAATGAGTTACTATACATGTTAGATAATTTATTTGTTATTAAATTTGATTTATTGCAACTAATTAGAGAGGCTCAATCCTCTAATATAGCAGCACATTTTGGTGTAGGAAAGACAATATCCAACTTGCAAATGAATGTGTACTGGCCTATGATGTAAGAAGTAGTTAGGTTCATAAGAGGATGCATGATTTTCTATATTAGCAAGCCTAGTAACAAGAATCATGGTCTATATCGTCCATTTCCTATACCAACTCATCCTTCATAAATAATATCCATGGATTTTTTGGGAGGTTTAGTAACAAGTAGGAAGGAATGTGACTACCTTGTTAATGGTAATTGATAGGTTCAACAAGATGTTTATTCTAATTCTCTGTAAAAATATCATCAGTGGGTAAGAAGCATCAAAATTTTTATTTTGACAGGTCTGGGTGCGCTTGAAGATACCAAGGAGCCTCGTTCATACATGGACACAAGATTTCTTAGTGCATTTTGGACTACATTGTGGGAAAATATGGACACGAAGTTGAAGAGGTATACAAAATTCTATCCATAGAAATGTGAGAAAATAGAAGTACTTGATATGAATTTAGTACAACTTTTGATGGGTTACAAACAAAAGCATCTAAAGACTTGGGAGAAAAATATGGTATATATACAACACTCTTATAACAAAGCAGTCCACACTTCTACTTCCTATTTGAAAGTTTATTTGGATATTTTCCACCTTCACCTCTGGATATTGCATGTGGGAAACAATTAGGAGTGAAGGATGACCTTATAGGGAAGTCCTTATGAGGAGAAAAAATTGTTGAGAATATTAGACAAATCGTCTATAAGTATAGGAAACACTTCATAAGTCATAGGAAAAATACAAGGTCAAACATGATCAACACAGAACAAAGAAGTAATTTAAGGTGGGAGATAGAGTATGTTTTTTGTTGAGCTAGGAGAGGTTATAGGGTCCTAATAAGAAAATCAAGGCTCTACAATATGGTCCCTTTAAGATACTCAGGAAGGTGCGGGATAATGCTTATAGACTTAGTCTACCTCCATACATGTGTATTTAATCAATAGTGAATGTAGAAAATTTGAAACTCTATAAGCCTTCCATCCTAGATCATTAAGAGGCACAAGTCCTATTTTAGAGGACTTGGCATCAGATGCTCAGGTAGAGTTGACAAAGGATACAATTTTTTAGAAGAGTTCTGAAACTACAAGATAGGGGTAGCATGAATTTTGGCAGATTGGGTTGAAAGGACAACTTCTAAGAAATACTAAATGATATGCTCGAGAAAAGGTGGAGAAAAGTGTTTCTCACATCATTTAATAGAATATTTTTGGGACCAAAATCCTCCCAAAATGGGGAGATATGATCTAGAGTATCCCATTATATTATTTATCATCTATCTTGATGGTTTCGGAGTGGAAAAATCAAAGGAATTAACTCTCAAAACCATTTTTACCAGGAGACAATTTGGGAAATTGAGGTTTGAAACCTTCCTGAAGTAGTATGAGGCATTGAAAAGCATTTTTTGGGGGATAAATTTTTTTTGCTTAGGCACTACACCCCCTAGCGCTATTTCACGCACAAATACCTTTTTAATGACACAAGAATCGCTTAAATCAGAGTCTGTATGCAAAATTTATGCCATGTGGAAGTTGAAGTTTCTTTTTTGACCATCGTGACTCGAGAGTATGCCACATGAACTGACATTATTCATGGAAAATAGGCTAGCCATGTGATCATGATGAATAAAACTCTGGAAGAGTCAATATTTTAACTCTAGTTAAGAGTTGATAGAGTCAAACTTAACCACTAATAGGCTATCGGGTTGTGTTATAATCAAACCACTAAGAGGAAAAGGGGTTTCATTCTATTCAAGTGCATTTTTTTCTATAGATAAACATACTAGTTGAAAGTGGATAGAGAGAAAGTAGCCCATAGGTCAAATATATAATTATTACTTCTTTTTACTTGCATCCATTTCTATTTAGAGAAAAGAGAGAACAAAGAGCCCCACCTTCGAGCATAATTTTCTCCTATAAAGATTCTCCATAACATATTTTGCGTTATTATGGTTGTGAATAATTATATTTATATCTCTTCTCTATTGTTAAAATTTCATATATTGCATGTGTAAGTATCACATAATAATTAATGAATCTACAAATGTAAAGAAAAATTAACCATCATAATATAGATTTCAGATTTTAGATAGAATAGGAAGATATAATATATAGAATTTTAATCTATAATTTTAAAGCAAAATATTCTTTCTCAAAAACCATCATTCATGTTTTCTAAGCTTAAAAGCAAAATATTCTTTCTAAAAAACCATCATTCATGGAAGGGAAATTGAAGTCTGGGGAAGAAATGTGTTTTACAGCTTGCATGAAAAGATAATATGGAATAGGCAAAATTTGGATTTATTTGTTTTTATTCGAGCTCTGAAATAGGGTCCCATAATGTCAGTTTGTGCTTGGTTCTGTGATTTTTCATTTTTTTCAAAGTATTTTGGTAAGTTTAAAAGGGGGTAAAATCTTTCGAACAAATTTTGCTGACCATAAAATTTGCGTAATTCCATTTTTTTCCCTAAAATGGAACTTGTCCATCAAGATGTGTTTATCGTTTTATTATAAATCGTTTGGAATCCAAAGTAAGTTGAATTCATGAATATCATTATAGATAAATAATGATAAGAAAATGGTTTTCATCAAATATTCAGACTGCAATAAACGTTGAAAAGAAATTTAAAAGGACCATACTTAAACAAACATTAATATGTATCATTTAATTGATAAATAAATAAAACTATCTATTTAGTATTTATCTTAATCTTAATTTTAAATATTAAAAAAAAAAAACGAAATAAATAAATTTATCTCTAGCTCATAATAAATAAGAGATTCTTTTCTTTTCTTTTTTTCAGGCTAGGGTGAGCATAGGTTGAATCTAGCTCGTTTATTGAATGAAAGAAGACCTATCTACAATAAGATGCTTATAACCATGATTGTGGAAGGTTCCGTTGAGCTTGATTACTCCATGGGAAGTTTAATTCCCTCAAAGTAGTTTTCATCATCTACCCCTCATCTTAACTCATAAAGAAGTAACTGAATACTCTATCTTCACTTCAATGTACAAGAATAAATCAATAAACATGCATAATTCTAAAAATTTATATTTTTCTTAAAAAACATCCTATGCATATGGATTAAAAAAAAAATTCTGATTTAATAAAAAAATTGATAAATTAACAAATTATTATATTTTTATTTTTAAAATATATTTTTCAAAATATAAAAAACAATTATCTAAAATTTATTTACAATTAAATATAAAATAACATTAAAAAAAAAAATTGTAAACCAAGATAATATATGGTTTTATGTATGGGATTAAAATAATCTCATATCTAACATGTGAAGTAACCTCTTAGCATGAGATTAAAAAATTGTAAACCAAGATAATATATGGTTTTATGTATGGGATTAAAATAATCTCATATCTAACATGTGAAGTAACCTCTTAGCATGAGATTGCTTTGCATGTGCCTACTATATAGGTGGAAACCACATTTTCATAATTTAAGTAAGACCTAAAATTACTTATAACTAAATATTTGGTGAGTTTTAAAGTATATCCCTTTACAAGCTACTATAACAACTAAAAATTACTATAAATATCATTCGCAAAAAAGTTAATGTAGTTTTGTCACCTTCAAAATAAAATATGTGAAAAACTAAATTTGAATTTAAGAAAATAAATTAGCAAAAATATTTAAAATTTAAATTTTTATTAGTGATTTTTGGTTTCATGTATGGGACTAAAGCTAACGTTATTAAAATGTACATGACCCCATCGGAGGCCTCATCGATGACTATAGGAGACGTTGGATTTCTTGGAATATGGCCTTTCACAAATTATGCCCTTTTTGTATTTTCTTTATTGGGGAACAACCTTTTAGCAAGGGACATTAGTTTTCTTATAAATACTATCTAGGTTGAAATTCTTGAGTAACACTTAAAACTATCTAATTGTCTTCTTCTACTGTAAAGACATATGTTAAGACCTAAAAACATCTAACCCTTTATGCTCCACTGACAAATAATTTCATGTAGTGAAGGTTTACTTGAATATACAATTGTTGGAGATTTAACTCCTCTTTGACTTGTCCATTTTGAATTATATCCCTTATCATAACATGTAATTGTTACATGAGATGCTTGATTGTTAGTAAGTTGGATTTGAGAGATTAAATCCAACTAAAATAGCTCCTAGTTTAGTTTTTCATTGAGATATTTTCTCAAATAGTTGATTGTGTGGTTAAGATAGTATTTCTATCTTAGACCAATACCTCGTGTATTTATATGTGTGTTTAATATAACAAAAAACATATTTGTGTATGCAATATTTTTCTAAATTAGTATCAAAGCTAGTAGCTCTGGGTGTAACTCCCTAGGGCAGAAGAATATGAGAAATATGTGAGATTAAAAGTATATTCACATAGATGTAGGTGTTTAAGAATAAATTATTTTATAACTGATGTTTGGTTATTTTTTAACATGTGTGAGAGTGTGGCCATTATATGTGGCAGTGTAGAGTGTCATGTTATATCTAGACATTTTCCTTTCGAGATTATTAGTACATCTAAAATCCACCATAATTTCAAACAATTGAGAATTGTAAAATATTCGAAGTACAGTTGTGAGAAATTGCACACTAACAAGGATATGATGATTTCTTCATGTCATCCAACGGTGTTTCCTTCCTTACAAAACCAAGCCCTTCACGGATGAGGCACTATGTGATGTTGCTCCTCTTGAAGTTTGTGATGTTTTATTAGGCCAACCATATTTTTGGAACCGTCATGCTATATATGATTCCATACCTCACACTATTATTATTAATTTGGGCAGGAAAATATTCCTGATATAGGAGGTATCCTCCCCTACCACCATATCTTTGATCTCTGCTAAGAAATGTAGTAAGATCATCTCCCAGACTAGGAAATTTGATTTCTTTTTTATTCATTCTTAAAGTAAGGGAAATATTATGGCCACATCCATGGCCCCTGAAAAGGGCCCCTCCATGTAGTAGAATCAAGTTGATAAGGTCGTGGAAGAATATAGGGACATCTTCTCCTCACCCACAGGAGTACCCTTTCACTTTTATATCAAACAATCGATTTGAATCCCGAAGCTCCTCTACCCAATGGGCCAATATACAATTGCTCTCTCACTAGAAAATGAGGAAATCAAGAGGCAAATCTAGGAGTTGCTACAAAAAGGGAACATTTGACCAAGCTCCTCACCTTGTGGGAGCCCAATTGTACTTGTATAGAATAAGGATGGGACCTAGATACTCTGCATTGATTATCGAGAACTGAATAAAATCACTGTCAGGAATAGGTCCCTCATCCCACAGATTGATGACCTTCTTGCTAGCTCAAGGGGGCCAAGTACTTTAGCAAGATTGATTTGAAGTCGGGATATAACCAAGTTCCAATAGATCCCACATATGTATGCAAGACCTCCTTCAAATCCAAGGAGGGCCTTTTTGAGTGGTTGGTCATGCCCTTTGCGTTGAGAAATGTCCCTACAATTTTTATGAGGTTAATGGATGATATCTTGTGGCCTTTCACCAACTCGTTCATGGTTTTTTATTTGGATTACATCCTCATATTCAACAAGATTTAGGCAGAGAACTTGCAACGTATTCAACAAGTCATTCAAACCCTGCAATAACACAAGCTATATTCCAACCTCGAGAATTTCTCCTTTGACATAGACCAAGTCCAATATCTAGGCTATATAATCGAAAATCAAGGCGTGAATGTGGATCCGGCTAAGATCCAAGTAATTTGGGATTGGCTATCCCTTACGACTACAACAAAGCTTTGCAACTTCTTAGTCATTTCTAATTTCTATCAGATATTTTTATTGTGGTTCTCTCATATTACTTGCCCCTTGAGTCTAGTTACCAAGAGCGGAGCAAAAGTGAATTTGTTTTTGTCTGAGGCACAAAAGAAGGAATTCATCAAACTAAAACAGCCTCTTTTCTATGCACCAGTCCTCACCTTTCCATACCTACAATAGCTATTTGAGATTGAGACATATGCCTTAGATTATGTTATTGGTGTAGTCCTCACTCAGTAAGGGAACTTGATGGCCTACCACAGTGAGACACTCTTTGATATTGTCCATAGTTATCCACCTATGATAAGGTGATGTACTCTATCATGTAGGACTATCGACAATGGAAGAATTATATTATGGGGAAGGAGATGATCATCCACACATATCACCAACCTCTTCAATTTATGAAAACACAAGGGAAGTTGCAGAACAATCGCCATCGGAAATGGTCCACATACCTGCAACAATTCCATCTAAATCTACAGTACAAGAAGGAATTAGATAAATTTGGAGGACTAAAATGGACCTCCTAAGGAATATTATAAAATAATAGTGAAATAATAAAATAATATTAGATTACATCACCAAAAGTTAGAGGGAAAATAGAAAAAACTATTTTTTCAACTTATCTCGCTACGATTTTACTCACATTTTCAGTGGACGCACTCATTAGATGAAAAATTGTATTCCTTATCCAAGGAATACCCATGTTGCATACTTTAAATGGATCTTGCTACATAAAAAATGAGAAATACATGAAAAAACATAATTGTAATCACATTTTTTCATGTATTTATCATTTTTCATGTAGCAGGGTCCATCAAAAGTTTGCAACATGGGTACTCCTTGGATTAGGAATTAAATTATTCATCTAGTGCGTGCTCCTGCTCAAAATTTGAGTAAAAGAGTAGGGAGATAAGATGAAAATACGAGTGGAAAAGTAATTTTTTTTTTTAATATTTTTACTCCAAAAATGGTGAATCATGCCCCATGATTCAAATCATCATCTTGAATCCTATTGGTTCTTACAAAGTTGATTTTGGTTTTACATTTTTTTAGGCCCATTTTATACTTCAAAATTTATCTAATGTAAAGCACCAATCATGTCATAGATTACCTTAGTCGACCCCTGATTGTGGCACTGAGTACAGTTCTCAACTCTTGTGGGCACGAGACATCTAGATGGCCACATCTATATGAAAGTGACTCAAAGTTCACCAACACTTACAAGATGTTGATGGATGGAAAGCCAATTCCATACTTCCACCTTCAGGATGGATTTTTGTGCTATCTGAGACACATTTTTGTTCCTTCAAGAAATCGTGACAAGCTAATTTGGGAGGCACATTGTAGCAGGGTCACAGGACATTTTCATGTCAAGAAGACAATGGCAATACTGCAGAAATATTTTTATCGGCCAAAACTCTGATAGGATTGTTGTACAGAATCTGCGACTATGGACATAAGTATCTTCCCTATACCGGGTGGCATAGCCTAGAACAATAAAAAAATAAAGAAGCTAATGTTTCCCTTGAAGTAAATAGATAGTGGGGTGAAGCCTACCTATGATCTGTCATATGATTTTCTCCTCTATTGGCTTGAATTCTCCAATCCTAGCTCTAATCACTATAATTAGAACTTTCACAATCAAACAACTCAAGCCAATAGTTTATGACATCTATGTAGCATCATATAATCACTTCACTCAATGGATCAACATGGCATCTAAATACATGAAATCATAACATCATTTATAGGAAAAAAAAGAACCCTTTGCATTATTAGAAATGGAGTGAGTTACAACCAAATATAAGAGTTGATCTTGTAGAATATCTCCTCCAAGTTGACTTGTTCCTTTTTTGCTACAAAGTGCACCTCTAATCACCCTAATGCATGTAATAACATAGCAACAACATGAGGGTAGAATCTATCTCCAAATGCCAACCCCTAGCTCGTGGATGGCCAAACATATATAACAGAGGATGGTAAGTTGGGAGGTCTTATCCATTTACCAATCTAGGCTTTAGATCCACTCTTGATGGGAGGATGGGATCAAAGGATAAGGGATGGAAACTCCTGATCCGGACTTTTTTTCAGGAACGCAACAGAATACACATATAACCATAAGTACAAAGATGCAACGAAAATAATGCTTCATTTTATTAATAAAAGAATGAATTAAATAAGCTTACAAACATAATGGAAATAAGCTAGGGTGTTGGTAGTGTATCTCTGAGAAGATATGTAGCATATGCAGGCCTCTGAACTGTGTTACATTGAGGCTCGAAGGCCTATTACAGACATAATGGAAATAGATGAGCTAGGGTACTGGCATCGTATCCCTGAGAAGAGATGTGATGGCTACCAGCCCTTGAACTTTATTAAAATGAGGCTCAAAGGCCTATTTATTATTGAGAAACAATGTAAAACCTGAAATGCCCAAAAACCTAACACTAGGAGATGAAGCGCCAAAACTGTGGGCCCCAATTGGGTAAATTGGTGTTTCAACTTTCCAGGGACATAACTTTGGCATCCGATCTCCATTTGACACACTTAATAGCTCGTTAGAAAGATATATCCAAGGACTACAACTTTTGGTGCAAGATAGATAGCCTCGGTCGCTCTCGGTTTTCCCAAAAAACGTTGTTTAGGGCCTCAAAACGGCTTCGGAAGTTCAGTACCCAAAAAACTGCTAAAAATAGTAATTTGTGATGAAACTTAAAAACAAAAAGAACTGATGGCAAGGGTTCAAATGGAATAGATGGGTGGCCATCAATATCCACCTGGATCGTTAATGCCCCAAAATGTCTTCGGGCGTGTAGGACCCGAAAACCTACTAAAAATAGTAAGCTGTTGGAAGTGAAAAACTGCAAGAATTGGTGTTGTGGGTCTAAATGGAATAGGTGGGTGGCCACCGATATCCACCTGGATCATTCCTCCCTCCTTAGGAAGAAATGGTCTCCATTGCATTAAGTTCCTCCATTAGGGGGAGGGGGAGGGGGAGGGGGGGGGAATTCTACTGAACTTTGTATTGGATTTTTCTAGGATTTCGAAGACCTGTTGGCGGATGTGATGGATGTAGATGTGCCACTGGTGGGCAGCCGTTGAAGGATCTGGGAAAATTTATCCATCATCACGTTCCTCTATTTCTCGAGAGCCTCCCCGAGCAAGATTTTGATAGGATCTCCTGCTCCCTCATCTTTCTTCCCTTTTGCCATGGGGGATCGTCGGGGTTGGTGAGGCTGATCTTAGAAGGGTGCAACCAGATCAAGCTCGAACTCCTTATACCCTGACCGTGTTGGGGACATGCAAAGAAAAATAGATAAAAAGAGCAGACCCGCTCTGATACCACTGATCCGGATTTTTTTGCAGGAACGCAACAGAATACAAATATAACCATAAGCATAGAGATGCAGCGGAAATAATGCTTCATTTTATTAATAAAAGAATGACTAAAATAAGCTTACAAACATAATGAAAACAAGATAGGGCGCTTGTAGAAAATATCTGAGAAGAGATGTGGCGTACATAGGCCTTTGAACTGTGTTACATTGAGGCTCAAAGGCCTATTACAGACATAATGGAAATAGATGAGCTAGGGTATTGGCAAGGTATTCCTGAGAAGAGATGTGATGGCTACCAGCCCCTAAACTATATTACAATGAGGCTCGAAGGCCTTTTTATTGTTGAGAAACAATGTAAAACCCAAAATGTCCAAAAACCTAACCCTAGGAGATGAAGCGCCAAAACTGTGGGCCCCGTTTGGGTAAATCGGTGCTTCAACTTCCCAGGGACGTAACTTTGGCATCCGATCTCCATTTGACGCGCTCAATAGCTTGTTAAAAATATTTTTCCAAGGACTACATTTTTTGGTGCAAGATAGCCATACTTACTTGCTCCCGGTTTTCCCAAAAAACGTTGTTTAAGGCCTCAAAACGGCTTCGAAAGTTCAGGACCCAAAAAACTGCTAAAAATAATAAGTTTTGCTGAAACTTAAAAATGGAAAGAACTGATGGCATGGGTTTAAATGGAATAGTTGGGTGGCCACCAATATCCACCTGGATCGTTAATTCCCCAAAATGGCTTCAGGAGTGCAGGACCCAAAAACCTACTAAAAATAGTAAGCTACTGGAAGTGGAAAACTGGAAGAATTGATGTTGTGGGTCTAAATGCAATAGGTGGGCGGCCACCGATATCCACTTGGACCATTCCTCCCTCCTTAGGAAGCAATGGTCTCCATTGCGTTAAGTTCCTCCATTTGGGGGGGGGGGGGGGAATTCTGCTAAACTTGGTATTAGATTTGTCGAGGATGTCGCAGACCTATTAGCGGATGTGTTGGATGTAGATGTGCCGCCGGTGGGCAGCTGTTGAAGGATTTGGGAAAGGTTATCGATCATCGCGTTCCTCTATTTCTCGAGGGCCTTCCTGAGCAACATTTTGATAGGATCTCCTGCTCCCTCGTCTTTCTTCCCTTCTGCCATGGGGTTCGTCGAGGTTGGCAAGGCTGATCTTAGAACGGTGCAACCAGATCAAGCTTTAACTCCTTATACCCTGACCGCGCTGGGCCCCGGGGCTAATATTCGCAGATGGGCTAATTTTCTATACTTTTTCCAAAAAAAATATTTGCCAATTTCCATTTTTTTCTAAAAATAATTCGCCCAAGTTTTATAGTATGAAATTATTTTACCCTAAAATTCGCCAATATATTATATATACTAATATAATATAATGAGAATTTTATATACTTTTACCAAAATATCATAAAACATTTTACAATTTTTCTATTATAGATTAACAAGATTCGCCAAGGTTTCTAAACTTTCAAATACATATCCATCCTTAAAATTTTCCCTTCGCTAGGGACATGCAAAGAAAAATAGATAAAAATAGCAGACCCACTCTGATACCACTGATCAAGATTTTTTTGCAGGAACGCAACATAATACACATATAACCATAAGCATAGTGATGCAGTAGAAATAATGCGTCATTTTATTAATAAAAGAATGACTAAAATAAGCTTACAAACATAATGAAAACAAGTTAGGGCGCTTGTAGCATATCTCTAATAAGAGATGTAGCGTATGCAGGCCTCTTAATTGTGTTACATTGAGGCTCAAAGGCCTATTACAGACATAATGGAAATAGATGAGCTAGGGTACTGGCAGCGTATCCCTGAGAAGATATGTGACGGCTACCAACCCCTGAACGGTATTTAAATGAGGCTCGAAGGCCTATTTATTGTTGAGAAACAATGTAAAATCCAAAACGTCCAAAAACCTAACCCTAGGAGATGAAGCGCGAAAACTGTGGGCCCCGTTTGGGTAAATTGGTGTTTCAACTTCCTCGGGACGTAACTTTGGCATCCGATCTCCATTTGACGCTCTCAATAGCTCATTAGAAAGATGTGTCCAAGGAATACAACTTTTGGTGTAAGATAGATAGACTTGGTCGCTCTTGGTTTTCCCAAAAAACGTCATTTAGGGCCTCAAAACGGCTTCGGAAGTTCAGGACCCAAAAAACTGCTAAAAATAGTAAGTTGTGCTGAAACTTTAAAATGGAAAGAACTGATGGCGGGGGTTCAAATGGAATAGGTGGGTGGCAACCAATATCCACCTAGATCTTTAAGTCCCTAAAATGGCTTCGGGCGTGGAGGACCTGAAAACCTGCTAAAAACAGTAAGTTGTTGGAAGTGAAAAACTGCAAGAATTGGTGTTGTGGGTCTAAATGGAATAGGTGGGCGGCCATCGATATCCACCTGGATCATTCCTCCCTCCTTAGAAAGCAATGGTCTCCATTGCCTTAAGTTCCTCCATTGGGGGGGAGGGGGGAATTTTGCTGAACTTGGTATTGGATTTGTCGAGGATGTCACAGACCTGTTGGCAGATGTGCTGGATGTAGATGTGCCACCAGTGGGCAGTTGTTGAATGATCTGGGAAAAGCTATCCATCATCGCATTCCTCTATTTTTCGAGGGCCTCCCTGAGCAAGATTTTGATAGGATCTCCTGCTCCCTTGTCTTTCTTCCCTTCCGCCATGGGGGGTCGTCGAGGTTGGTGAGGTTGATCTTAGAAGGGTACAAACAGATCGAGCTCGAACTCCTTATACCCTAATCGCACTGGGGACATGCAAAGAAAAACAGATAAAAAGAGTAGACCTGATTTCATACCACTGATCCGGATTTTTTTGCAGGAACGCAACAGAATACACATACAACCATAAGCATAGAGATGCAGCGGAAATAATGCTTCATTTTATTAATAAAATAATGACTGAAATAAGCTTACAAACATAATGAAAACAAGCTAGGGCGCTTGTAGCATATCTCTAAGAAGAGATGTAGCATATGCAGGCCTCTTAACTGTGTTACATTGAGGCTCAAAGACCTATTACAGACATAATAGAAATAGATGAGCTAGGGTATTGGCAGCATATCCCTGAGAAGATATGTGACGGCTACCAGCCCCTCAACTATATTACAATGAGGCTAGAAGGCTAATTTATTGTTGAGAAACAATGTAAAACCCAAAACGTCCAAAAACCTAACCCTAGGATATTAAGCATGAAAATTGTGGGCCCCGTTTGGTAAATTGGTGTTTTAACTTCTCGGGGACGTAACTTTGGCATATGATCTCTGTTTGATGCACTCAATAGCTAGTTAAAAAGATCTATCTGAGGACTACAAGTTTTGGTGCATATAAAAAAACTCAGTCGCTCTCAATTTTCCCAAAAAATGTCGTTTAGGGCCTCAAAACGGCTTCGGAAGTTCAAGACCCAAAAAACTGCTAAAAATAGTAAGTTGTGCTGAAACTTAAAAATGGAAAGAACTAATGGCAAGGGTTCAAATGGAATAGGTGGGTGGCCACCAATATCCACCTAGATCATTAGTGCCCCAAAATGGCTTCAGGTGTGCAGGACCTGAAAACCTGCTAAAAATAGTAAGTTGTTGGAAGTGAAAAACGACAAGAATTGATGTTGTGGGTCCAAATGGAATAGGTGGGCGAACACCGATATCCACCTGGATTAACTCCAAGGTAGGATAGGATAGGATTTGAGAGTTTTATATGAGGTAAATAGTTGTAACAATTCTTGGAAGCTTCTGGAAGAGGAAGCTTCAGAAATATTTTTATTTTTCCCAAATTTATAGAATCAATGCACCCCAACACAGAGCAATCTGCTGGTGATCAACCTTGCCCAACATGGAGAAACCTGCTGGTGAACTTAGGTCATGGGCTTAGAGACTGTGTTGGTCCTTAAAATGACTTATTTGAGGCAGTTTCAGGCAAAAAATATGGGATTGAGGAGATTCATGCTTAGGGATTTGTGAAATGATGATTTCAAGGGGTAAAAGAATGTTTATTGATCCAGGTTTTAGGCCTATTGACCAGATGTGACAAAATGGCCTATAACATATTTCCCGCTAAAGTGAAAAGTTAGAAATGGAAACTAATGACTGAAGTGCTTTACTTTGTGACAAGTCAAGATTAAGAACAACTAGTGAGATCATATTTTGTTACAATACATTTACATCATGACATCTTTGTTGAGGGAGGCATAGCCATACTCAACACATAAGAAAACATTACATGTAAAATTATCAAAATATGTGCTCACTAATGAAAAATGGTAGACCCATGACTGGATGACTCTCTGATTGATCATAGCCAACATATATCATGATCTTGTATTAATCCTAAAATCATAGCCCGAATGGATGAGACTAGATCTAGGGTCTTCTATCTCGTTCACATGACCGTCTAATGTACGAGTCTAACCATGTGAATCAATGAGTTGGAGTTGAACATGGTAGACACCATCTAATTACCGAACAATGATGTAAGTCGTTAACAGACGCAGGAGAAACCACCATTGATGTTAATGGCTCTCAAGGTACTACAATACAATTTGTATGGTGTGAATGAATGAATTGAAGTCTAAAACCACACATAATATTTCAGTTGAAGGCCATTGATGTAAGTTTGTCACGGATGTTATCACTGAGAAAAAGTTAAACATTATTTGACATGGTCTTAGAGTTCATTTGTCAAAGGTATGGTCATAGAGTTCATTTGTCACAAGTTGGTATAGGAAAATTTAAATTTTTTCATCCTAGCCTATTCTAAGTTTAAAACCCACCTCCATTAAAGTCATATCATGTCCCATTAATCATCATTTGCTGACATATTTCATTTCCCAAGATTTTGAATTCAAAAAGGTCACTTTAGTTGGTTTTTCTTGTTTTCGTATCGATTTACACTGTAAAAAGGCCACTTCCGGTACGAAACTGCCAGGAAATGTACTAACCACGCTAGGAAAAAGGGTATTTATATTTGTCTTGTCAAATCCAGTGCATGGTGTCAGTCCATGATTAGAAGTGTTAGGTTGTATGTCATTTGAGTTAGTTAGGGTTAAATCAAGGTACAAAGGTCATGTCTTAGGTCATTATTATTGTTTTTAGCATGTATGAGGCATGATTAGAGCATGAGCTGTCATCGGGAATTTAAAAAATTACCCAATTGAGTCTTTTTCATTTTCCAATTCATCTTTGCATGCTACTGAGTTCTGGAGAGTTGTTTAACCAAGCCAAGCTGGTTGCTGGCATTTTTAGAAGTTGCAGGTGTCACTAATCAAGCGAGGCAGAGAAGGTATAAAATCAACATGGTTGCAAAAAAGAAGACCAAAAAAGGTGGTCACTGCCTCAAATATGAGAAATTAGACATGAATTTGTTAAATGGAGATGCAACTTCATTAGAAGTTTTCAAAATAATAGGGTGTTTTTAGTTCTGCCAAAGATTGCAAGGGTGCCATGTGCAGGTTTCTAAGGAGTTTGCTATTAGTTTCAATGGGACAACTTCAAAGGTGGGAATGTCAAACATCACTATAACACCAGAGACCATTGTATTAGCAACAAGAATCCCTAGCGGATGAGAGAAATGGTTAAAAGGTATCAAGTTCACCATGCAGGATTGTAAAGAATTCATCAAAACAGAGCATAGTGAAATTGATCTCACAAATGCTATCCCAAATAGCTATATGAAGGAAAACTACTCAAAGCTGTCATTCAGAAGTAATTCACCTGTGAAGGGAGGTACCACATGGTTTATTCCTACCACCTTAGGCTTCTGCTACATTTTGTAGGTAAGAGTTCTCGTGATTTACCTTTTTACTTATACAAAAGCTTAGCTAAAATGTCAGTCAAGGTCCAAGTTAAGCAGAAGGAAATGAAACCTCTCTTTTTCATAATGGTTTGATCAAGTTGTTGATATTAGAGGATTTAAAGAGATTAGGCAGAGACTGGTCATGTTTTCTGTTCATCAGTGGTTTTGAAGCAGGTGCTATCACTCCTAAAAGAACTCCCAAACCTAGAGATATCTCATCAACTTCAGTGGCAGAGCCAATTGAGCTAGGGATCATGGAGACGGAGCCTTTGCAGAAGGTTGACACGCCCAAAGCTACACCTATAAAACAAAAGCTAACAGTGAGTAAACATGGCAGCAAGAGGGTTACAAGAAGCCAAACAGTGGTTAAGGGTAACTTAGAGGACATTTTACATGTTATTGATATTGAAGAAACTCCCATAGTCCAAGCTGAAGATATAGATGAGCAAGGAAGGAAGCTCTAGAAAGCCAAAATAGCTAAAAATTTAGAGCTTGCAGGTGAAGACACAGGATTCATGTTTCAAGCTAGAAAACCAATGGAAAGACATGCTAGAAAAGTTTTGGAAAGTAGCAAAGAAACTCAGAAGGCCAGTTAAACTTCTCAGCCACCACCAAGCATCATTGACCTCTCCTCACCTGCAAAAGAAAAATTAGTCATCAAACAAAAGAAGGCAAAGAGAAAATAAATGAGAAGTCAGAAGTTGAAGTCCTTAAGGAACAGTTGAAATATGCAAGAGAAGAGATAACAGTCTTGACGAAAGAGGCAAAGAAACATAAAGTTGAAAGAGTGCAGTTTGAACAGATGAGAAAGATTTGGGAGGATCAAGTCACAAGTGTCTCTAAGACATTGGACAACACATAAAAAATGATAAAGTGGACTCAGCCACTAAGAAAAGAGGTCAAGCATGTAGAGAAGGTAAACCTACATTTCCAATCTAAGAATAGGACATTGAAGGACCAAGTTAAAGATATTCAAGATAAATTAGAACTGATCCTTGAAGAGCTGGAGAAGAAGGGTTTGAAGATGACTGTGGTTGAAGATCCCATTTCTCAACTGATCATAAATGAGGAGGAGAAACCACGGGAGCCACAAAATGAGATAGAATATGTTTCAGAGGGTTCATTACATGCAAAAGATCAGGTTTTAGCAGTAGGAGGTCATTTTGTGAAGATAATTTTGAAATAGGAAAATTATGTGTTTTTACACATTTTTTCCTCTTTCTGTAGCGTTTCCTAGGCTTAAAGATAGGAAAACGCTACGAAAAACCTATAGCAGCTTTTTGCCTCTAAAGTCATTTTTTGCAACTTTCAAGAAGGGAGATTGATGGTTAGGATATGTCATGATTTGATTGACACCATGGAATAGCAAAAGAACATATTTTTTGGGTGCATTAGCGATGTTTTAGACACTAAAGCTCGCTATGAAACTGTCCCTTTTTCGTAGCGAGATATTTTTGAAGGTTTTGGAGCATCTTAATGGTATTTTTAGAAATTTGGACTCCTCCAACATGTCAAGGGACCTTAACATCAAGTATTTATGACTCGAAGGAATTATTGTGGAGACAGGTCATCAGCTAAATCTCTTGTTGAAGATAAGGATTATGCATTCATGAAAAATAAGGTTTTGTTCCACATGTCTAGGAGGGTTTTTAATATGTAAAGTGGTGACAAATTATGTCATAGCTTTTTCAAGCATGTGATACCTATTTTTTAGCTTTCATGTAACGGTTTCACAAGATAAGGTAAAGTGATGTAATAAATAGGAGTTTGACTCATGTTAGGAGATGTCTTCTTTAGGGTATAGATGTCAGTTTCTTGTTAGAAGTCATGTTTTTTAGTTATATGATGTGTCATAGGAGAATTCGATGAATCTACCCATCAGGAAAATCATCTTTATTGTAAGAATGTCTATTTAAAGGCAAAGCATCGATATAGTGAGGGGTTGGAGATTTTTTGCACCAAATTGCCGCTTAATGTATTTTGACTTATATCATTAATACAGAGGGACTTTCTTCTTGATAGACCTGAGATTATCATGGGGTTTTTAATGGATTATTGATCTACATCTTATGTTTTACCACTTGCAGTAGATTTCATTTCTTTTACTCAGAATTCATAGCTCTATGCTCTGACTTCCTTTAGTAATGAAATGATTGTGTTTTCCTATGTTTTATGAGTGAATTTCCTTTGTTAAAGACCCCTATCTACCTCAGCTTCCATGTCAAGAAACCTTACCACTGAAAATACTGATTGTTGACTCCATAAGCCCAATGGTAGCAAGCCCGTATTCTTTCAACCTGCAATCATAAAAAACAAGATACAAATTATACAGATTTACCATCTAGCACTACCATTAACCAATATCATAAAATCCCTTTGGGAGAGCCCTCTCAAACTGAAGAGGCTAAGCTTCAGTCAAAAGCTAGTTTGAAACAGTTACACTGAGTTTTCTTATCAGCAGCCAATCAAGTACAATTTTGTGATAACATTTTGGTGTGTCTGCCGGGAGCCTGAAGATATACTTTTCCCAAAATTTTGAAGTAGAACTCTTAAAGGTAGCGAAAGCTCAAAATTTGTTTGAGGCTTACCTTGGTGACTCCATTAAAAATTCTCATGTTCAAAGGTGGCTTCAAAAAGGAGATATATGAAGAGTAATCCTGACCCAGATCCACCTACAATTGTGGATAATGCAAACACAATTTCCAGAGGCATTCAAGGCAATTCTACACAATCGAGTACTCCATTACACACAAAAGCCTTATTCTCTGAAGTTTTAAGAAGTCCTGAAGATCAAATTTTGATGATAAAATTCAGGAAGTCTTGTTTAGGTATGAAAATGTAAAATAATTGACTGAAATTGTCTTATACCTACAAAGACGAGGTATTGATACCTCAGCCTTAGTAACCCAAAAGGATAAAGAAGATTTTTGGGAAGCAGTCACATCA
The DNA here is from genome assembly GCA_034641835.2 of Pinus albicaulis. Classification (NCBI taxonomy): domain Eukaryota; kingdom Viridiplantae; phylum Streptophyta; class Pinopsida; order Pinales; family Pinaceae; genus Pinus; species Pinus albicaulis. Next base: position 149,192,745 of record CM076579.1, on the reverse strand, counting down.
GAGTTATTGTTAGAGATGGAATCTTTAGATAGGTTGAAGGAACTAGACCCATTTGAAATATTGCGAAGAAGTAAATCTATTTTCCCTTTACCTGACTAGAGTTCAATTGTAACTTGACAACAAAGACCAACCAACCCCCCTCCTAACAGTCCCTCTTCCTCTACTACTGTTTTCCCTAAAACTACCACAATTCCAGTCATCATGGCAGGAAATGTGCCACCTCCACCTGCTGCTGCACCTGCTAGGTATGCCCCTCTTGTTCTCCCAACTATCCTTAATGCCCTTCCTAGAAATTACTCTACTAGAATCAAACTTGGGGAAGTGATGAAGAGATTACAGCTAAAGATCATGTAGACCAGTTTAATGACTTCATAGATAGGGAGGAGGTTGACCATGAGAATGTTAAGATGATATTATTTTCTTAGAGATTTACTGGTGAGGTTAGAAAGTGGTTCAAATCCCTTGCTCTAGGAAGCCTGCATAATTGGAATGAATTTGAAGATAGCTTCTTGAGAAAATGGGGAAATAGAACTAACCATGTACAAGCCCTCACTGAGTACAATAGTTTGAAAAGAGTTGTTGATGAAACTGTCCAAAATTTCTCCAAGAGATTTAACAAAGTTTATGACTCCATCTTAAGCCTCCTCCAGGAGCATCTCAACTGAGATATGTTGAGGCCTTTGATTAAGACTTTTCTATCCTGCTAAGAGAAAGATAATCCCCTTCACTAGCTAAAATGAAAAATGATGCTGTGAAGGTGGAGGTCAATATGATAGCAACTAAAAATTCCAAGATGGGAAAGACAAAATTGAAAGAACAAGATAATCTTTCCACCTCAAATGATATATTTGACTCTATGATGAAGACAATGGAAATTTTTTTGGATAGGCTTGCCCTTGGGAATGCCTCTGCTCCAACTTCACAACATGAACCTCAATTTATAAATCCTCAGTTCAAAAGACCTCAAAACTAGCAGAGACCAAGGGAAAATAGAAATCAGCCTGACCCTCAAGTAAGGCCTCCTTTTCAGCAAAATTTAGTTTACGAAGAAGATCAGCTTGAAATACCAGAAGAGGGCCAAGTGATATGAGAGAATCCCAACACAAACCTGCGGTAGAAATTGGCAAGACCCAGAAAGTTACGAAGCTCTATTAGATTGGTTGGGGTTGACCAATCCCGAATGACTTGGATCTTGGTTAGATCCACATGGGGGCTCATTAATAATTTAGCCCAGATACTGAACCTGGGTTATGCCAAAAGTGCACTTCTCCAAATTGGAACACAACTTGCGTTACTATAGTGTTTGGAGGACCTGTCAGATGTGGTGAAGGTTCTCTTCCCAAGTCTAGCTGAAGATCAGGATGTCATCCAAGTATAGTACTGCAAATGAGTTGGTGAATGGCTGCAATATGTCAGCCATCATCCTCATGAAGGTTTCTGGAGTATTCTTCAACCCGAAAGTCATGACGAGCTATTTGAAAAGGCCCTCCTTGGCTTTGATGGCAGTATTCCACACATTAGAGAGTTTTATTGGTATCTGGTGATACCCGAACTTCAAGTCGATCTTGCTGAAATATTTTCTCCCCTTAGGTTGGTCCAGAAGGTCATAAATTTGTGGGATTAGGTACCTATTCTGGAAAGTGATCTTGTTCAGAGCTCAATAGTTAATACAAAGTCTTCAAGTCACATCCTTCTTCTGCACCAACACGATCGAGCTCCCACAGGGCGATGAACTCGTCCATATGTGAAATTTCTGTAGCAGCTCCTGAATCTGCCTCTTGATTTTGTTGTTCTCCAGAACAGAGCGCTGATAGATTGGTCCATTGGGCAGCGGTGCACCTAGGGTCATATCGATGGGGCGCTTGACCTGATAGTACAGAGGCACCCTTGTGGGTGAGGTGAAGATGTCCCAGTACTCCTCCACGACCTTGTTCATATGTTTTTTTCGTGTCGAGGAGCCTTGTCTGGAGGTCTTGGCCACATTCTTCTTCTTTCCCTGAGGGAAAATCATCAAGAAAACAAATTTCCTGGTTTTGGAAATGAGCTTACTGCATTTTTTTTCAGTAACCAAAGATATGGCAGCAGGCAATGCTACCATCGGTATCCTGTACAAATTATTACCCAAAATAACAATAACATCGGTTGGGACTCATACACAGCATGTCACTTCCACAAGTATGGTTGGCCTAATAATACATCACAAAAATCAAGAGGAGCAATGTCACATAATACCTCATCCATGAAGGGCTTCATGTTGTAGGGAAGGTGACACTGTTGGCTGACGCAAAGATCTCGTCAATAGTGTATAGTTGTGGATGTGTTGTGGTCAGCAAAAATTTTGTATTAGCCCTTATAACCTATTAAAAATATTCATGGTAGCATAAATACTCAATGAGCTGCAAAAATGTTCAAAACAAAGGCACTATGAAAAGTTGCTACGAAATTTCCTACAACACTATGTTTTTGCAGCGCACACTTTTGATGAAATTTTTGAATTTTAGAGGGAAGTTGAAGGCCAGCCAAGAACGTGGGAAGAAAAAATAATAGCAGTGGAATATTCCAGCAATTTTATCTCCTTAAATGAGGTTTCTTATGCTACACATCAGCCTAAAGACAGGGCTTCATGGTCATTATTGTCATCTCCTTAATATAGGAATATTTGTTTCTTAATCTAGTAGATGTTTTTATGGCTTGATCATGGTCATTGCCACATAAGCACAAAATGTTCTCCATTGTAAAGATTCACTCATTTCAGTTGAAAATTTAATTAATAAGAAGTTGAGTTATATTAGGACTCTAACTCCTAAGCTTAGCAAATGTCTATTTTGTTTCCAGATATTTAGTTTTTAGTTAGATGACGTGTCAAAGTGAAGGGTTCAATGGTCATGCCAACTGTGCATACCCTATGTAAAAGTGAAAGGCTTATTAATAGGCAGGATTTGGAAGGAAAGAGGGTTGGAAAATGTTATTTCATATACTACTTTGTAAAGGTTTTGGATTTTAGCAATATACAGTGACAGTACAACTTTTCTTCACCTAAGATTCTTATTATGTTTCAATGAGTTATTATTCTATCTTGCTTAATGTTTTTCTTCCAATTTATTAATGCTTGATTACTCAGAATTCATGTACATTATGCTCTGACTTCCTTTAATCATTAAGCTATGGTATATATCTCTTAATGTTTTTCTTTCAATATCTTGATTCCTCATTACTCAGAATTTGTGTTTCTCATGCTCTGACTTCCTTTGAACATTAAGTTATTGAATATTTTCTATGTGTGTTTTCCTTTCATTGAAACATCTACAAGCCTCAACTCCCACAAGGAAATACATTTTCATTGAATTCTCTAGCACTTACTTCATAAGCCCAATGGTAGTAAACCCTATACATTTTTCACCTACATACAAACACATTCAATCCAATTCAGAGTTAGCCATATGTTTTCAATTTATTCATTGAATATCCTTTATCCTTTTGAGAGAGCTCTCTCAGGCTTGAAAGGTTAATTTCCAAATACAAGTGGTTTGAAATAGTTACTCCAAGTTGATTTTTGATGCAACCCATCAGTACCAATTTGGTGATAACATTTTGGCGTCGTTGCCAGGGAATGAAGGTGTAAATTTTCCCTGGGAAGAACGACATTGTTTCAGTTCTAAGGTCTAAGAGAAGTAGACACTAAGGCACATATTGGTTGTATTTCTGCTCTGGCGACTCCACACATCAAATAATAAATTGGAAGGTGACTCCACTACTTGAATATTAGTAGCTTGATGAAGTTCCAAGATGAGTTCCATTGCAAGAAAGAATGCCAGGTATGCCCCTATGAATCGGTCTCACATCCCTGTTTTTCCAGATCATGTGCCAAAAGTCAATTGGTTAACTTATCTTCCCATGTTTAAAGATGAAAAGAAATACAATGTTTCTCTTCACTTGGTTAGATTCCATATGCATGTACGTAGAATTAAGGTTCAATTTCTTAAGGATTGTCTCATGAAGATGTTAATGGTCACTTTAGAGGGAAAAACATGGTGTTGGTACGAAAGCCTACCAAATGGTTCCTTATATTCACTTGTTGATTTCCGTGTTGCATTTTATGAGATGTATGAATGTAATTCTTCCTTATTGATGGTCAAAGACTGTTGTAAACATTTTGTGAGTTTTATTGAATACTTGGAGAATTGTTATGAAGATGATGAGTTCATGGATGAGGAAATTTTAGAGGCCCTTCATGACAATCCCTTTCATCACCAAGAAGAAAGGGTAGTCTCTCTCTTAGATGAAAATGAAACCCAACAGGATTTTATTTATGACAATAATGTTACATCCTTTGAGTTTGATGAACATTTGCAGCAGACTTATCAGTATTTTAATAATCATGAATATAAGAATCATTTCCAACAACAGAAGGAAATGGTGGTAGATATTTTCTATAATGTTCAGGTAAAGGAAGAAATTTATTCCTCATGTCATTCCTTGTATCAGCTACAACAAATGAAGAAAATTTTGAAAAGAAAAGTTTAGACAATCAGATGGATATGCTTGTTGAATCATATGAAGAGTTACCTTTATAAATTCCTGTAGTACATGATAAGGCAGTTCCTTTTGAAAGTGTCCAAGAACACTCCAAATATTTCTTCATTGCAACTGGAAACATTGATCAATAGATTGTTCCTTTCTATTTGAGAATGGTCACAAGAGTTACAATGAAAAATTTGAACAAGAAACAACATCAAAGGATCATACTTGCTATTATTTTCTTGCTGGTCAACAAGAACTATTTGTGCATACTCTCAAATATCCTTTCCCAGCTCTGCTAGAATCTTCAATAGAAATGAAATTCATAATGATCATCAGTTATGTAGACAAATTCAGATGGTGGAACAAGTTATCATATGTCAGGAATGGCTTTATGATCAGAGAAGTGGAATGTCCATTCCAATCTAGTACCCAACTTCTTGATTGGCTTCATTGGAAGTGTGAGATCACTTTATTTGGATTTTATTACTGAGCAAGTAGAGTAGGATAATTTGTATATAAATAAGCTTGAGGATCAAGCATTTTGTCAGTTTTAGTTTCAAACTTCATCATGTCTACTTTCAGTTCTTTAGCAGCTATTGGTTTTTCAGTTTCGAGGTTACACGTCAGAGCAAGTTGCAAGTTTTCATTTTGAAGATGGGAGCGCCAAATGGATAAGGCACATGAACTAATAATTCTTTGTTGTACCATAGGGGCACACCATCCCCAGTGGAGCCACTGTTATCACACTCAAAATTTGCAAAAGAATTGTTTTGATAGTATCACGTAGTCTTCATGTTGTGTCATTTACGATCATGCATTGATGAAGAGTGGTCATGCAAATTGATGAAGAGTTTGTAAAAACATGCCCATCCTAAGATTAAAAAATCATCCATAAACCATGTCATATCTTTCATTTCCATTTAAAATCATTGCAAGGTTCATGTTTAAGATTTATTGGCCACATGTCTATTTTTACCATTTTCTGTAGTGCATATAACCATGAAATGACATTTTTCGCAATGGAAACACCTAAACTTTCCGTAGTGAATCTGCTAAAAATATAAAAAAAGTGCTGTGGAATTTCATTTTTCTGCAAAAAATGGGGAAAAGGTGAGATGTTAATTTTTAGAGGTCCATAGTCATGTGAGTAGTTAAATGGGTCATATATCATCCATAATCATCAATACTTGTCATCATTACATCTCCCATTTTTGTCATTATCCTTCCAATTTTTTAATTTCCCCTTTTTTTGAATTCACCTTCAAAGCTGCTCTTTGTCATTAACCTTTCCACCTTTGCATGCATCAGTCAATTTTCACCTTGGAAGAGTCCACCCCATTGCAAATCAACTTGATTTCCAAAGAATTTCTTTGCAATTGTCACAGGTTCATGAAGGCAACGTAGCATAAAAGGGAGATGGCTAAAGAGGAAAACAAATAAAAGGTGTATCTATGTTTATATAGGAACCCATAGACCTTAAAATAATCATGGAGGACCTCAACTTCATACAAGTTTTCATCCATACATGTTATATGCATTTCTGCCAGGAGCTAAGAGGGGATTTGTTGTGTTTTTGGACTGTTTGAGTTGTTGGTTTCAAGAGAAATTTGTAGGCAACTGAAGATGACTTTCAAAAATATGAATGAGGATTTTTCAAATCACGGAAAAAGGAACAACAACCTCTTTCAATTTTCTCTCAGGTGCTACCAATTTTGATATTCAAAGATGTCTTTGGGACCTATTTTCAGAATTCCGAATTTTCCTTTTTTATACATGATTTTATAATGCAGATTCCAGACAGCCGGAGATTTTTTTCAAAAAACCAAGAGAGGTTTTTCTTACAACAATTATTATTTGCAAAACCCTCCTCCAATTTGGCAACATATATCATGGATCGAGAGATAAAATCTCATTATTGCAGCCTTATTTTTCAGAAAAAAGGGTAATTTTAGTGGAGGATGACCTACTTGTTGCTCCATGAAGAAGAGTAAATCATATTTTTATTAAGATTTGAATTTAAGACACCTCAAGAATACATATTAAATCTATAAAAATTATAAAATCATGTTTTTTGAGCTTATGAAGAAAAAATTATGAAATTCTGTCAAACTAAGCGTTTTTGTAGCGCCTTCCAGGCTTAAAGCTCAAAATGCGCTATGGAATTGTTGTAGGTGTGTTTTTGATAAAAATATGGAAAAAAATCAAAGTTAAGGCCTGGAAATTTTTTTTCTTACCTCTCTAAACCTATCAAATAGATCCATGATAGCAAAGAGAGTTGATAGGTGGCAGAGGTTGGTGAACTAAATTCGCTACAAAATGCGCTACGAAATTGTTGTAGATGTATTTTTTATTAAAAAGGTGGTTAGATATGAAATTAAAATCTGAGAAAATTTTGTATTAGCCCTCCTAACCTATTAAAAATATTCATGGCAGCAAAAATACTCAATGAGTTGAAAAAATGTTCAAAACAGAGGCGCTATGAAAAGTTGATGCGGAATTGCCTACAGCACTCTGTTTTTGCAGTGCACAGTTTTAATGAAATTTTTGAATTTTAGAGGGAAGCTGAAGGCCAGCCAAGCATGTGGGAAGAAAAAGGATAGCATTGGAATACTCCATCAATGCTATCTCCTTAAATGAGGTTGTCTTACGCTACAGATCAGCCTAAAGACAGGGCTTCATGGTCATTATTGTCATCTCCTTAAATATAGGAAGATCTGTTTCTTAATCTAGTGGATGTTTTTATGGCTTGATCATGGTCATTGTCACATAAGCACATCATCTTCTCCATTGTAAATATGCACTCATTTTAGTTGAAAATTTGATTAATAGGAATTTGAGTTCTATTAGGACTCTAACTCCTAAACTTAGCAAATGTCTGTTTTGTTTCTAGATATTTAGTTTTTAGTTAGATGATGTGTCAAAGTGAAGGGTTCGATGGTCTTGCCAACTTTGCAGACCCTATGTAAAAGTGAAAGTCCTATTAATAGGCAGGATTTCGAAGGAAAGAGGGTTGGAAAATTTTATTTTAAAAGACTACTTTTTAAAGCTTTGGGATTTCAACAATATACAGTGACAGTACAAATTTTCTTCACTTGAGATTCTTATTATGTTTCAATGAGTTACTTTTCTATCTTGCTTAATTTTTTTCCTCCAATGTCTTAATGCTTGATTACTCATAATTCATGTACATCATGCTCTGACTTCCTTTAAGCATTAAGAAATGTTATATCTCTCTTAATATTTTTCTTTCAATATCTTGATGTCTCATTACTCAGAATTCGTGTTTCTCATGCTCTGACTTCCTTTGAAAATTAAGCTATTGAATATTTTCTGTGTGTGTTTTCCTTTCATTGAAAAATCGACAAGCCTCGGCTTCCACAAGTAAATCCATTTTCACTAAATTCTCTAGCACTGACTCCATAAGCCCAATGGTAGTAAACTCTATACATTTTTCACCTACATACAAACACATTCAATCCAATTCAGAGTTAGCCATCTGCTTTCAATTTATTCATTGAATAACCTTTATCCTTTTGAGAGAGCCCTCTCAGGCTAGAAAGGCTAATTTCCAGCTACAAGTGGTTTTAAATAGTTACTCAAATTTGACTGTTGAAGCATCTTATCAGTACCAATTTGGTGATAACATACACATAAACGCAAAGATGCAGTAGAAATAAAACTTCATTTCATTAATATCACATAACTGAAATATGCTTACAGACATAATGGAAATAAACTAGTTAGGGTGTTGGTAGTGTATCTGTGAGAAGAGATGTGGTGGCTACAAGCCTCTAAACTATGTTAGAATGAGGCTCCAAGGCCTATTTATTATTGAGAAACAATGGAAAACCGTAAACATCCAAAAACCTAACCCTAGGAGATGAAAATCCAAACTATGGGCCTTGTTTGGGTAAATTAGTACATCAATTTCCCGGGGTCGTAACTTTGGCATACGATATTTGTCTAAAGCACATGATACCTCGTTAGAAAAATATATCCGCAGACCTGAAACTTCCAAAAATAGTATTGTGCTACAATTAAGGAAACTGAAAAACTGAAAGAAACAATGGTGGGGGTCTAAGTGGAATAGGCAGGTGGCCACAAATATCCACCTTTATCATAACTTCTTTTGAATGAAAAGACTTTTCCAAACCTCCGATTCTATGAAGGATCTGAGAAAGAGGGTTTTCCATAGTGGAACCTTCTTTTAAAATATACATAACAATGATTAGAGAATATCCAAGGAATATAATATCAGTTATCCCTTTTTCCTTAGCGATACATAGGCCTTGAAAGAGACCATGCATATTTGCTTGGTTGTTAGCATTATTTCCCAAGCCCCATGAAAACTTGATTTCATTTATTCCATTGGGTTTGATTAAAATACCTCCCCCTCCTACCACCCTTAGGTTTTTCTTCGAAGCCCCATAAAAATGAATAATTCTTTTTTTTTGTTGGGCTTTCCAACATTTAATTCTTTTGGGTATAGCCTTAGTTTCCAATTCGGGAGACAAGATTTAAGAGGAAAGGTTAGACAAGGGTGAGGAGAAATAGATACTACCCAAAGAGCCCCTATATTGTCCAAGGTAGGATCCAGAGTTATGGGATTTGTCTCCATACATAGAGATAGAGCCTTAAGAGTTGTGGATTTGGCAGAGAGATTGGATGATTTAAAAGTAGTTGAGTTTCTAGAAAGCCACACCCACCAACAAATATACTTTGGAAGGACGACCCTAAAGGATTTCATGGAGTATTTGGATTGAAGGGAGTCTGCATATTTCTTTTTCCATGAAGTGAATTAGATATGCAGATGAGAAGGCCAACTCAAACTAGAGGAAATAGAGTTAGAGACCAAACCAACTTAACATATGTACAATATAGAAATAAATGTGAAATAGTTTCTTCATTATTTTTACACCAAGGGCATCTTGAGGGACCAATAATGCCCCTCTTCTTCAAGTTATCTGAAGATAAGATTCTTTGGTGGAGAAGAAACCAACAAAATATGTTTACTTTAGGAATATAATTAGGTTTCTATATTTATTCCAAAGGGAGGACTTAGGAGGAATCTCAGATTTAAATAACTTTTCCATATACCCTTGTTTGAAAGTATACATAGAGACTTTTGAGCCCATTTTGTCCTTATAAAATCGATTAATGGGAGCCCTTACGGCCAATTTATTAATTAAAATTGAATCTCCTAGAGGCTTTAATTCACCAGGAAGAATCACCAAATTCCAATTATTCCATAATCCATCAATATTCTAAGAAGAAATATTGGCCAATGTATAAATACCTCGAGAGTGAATCTATACCATCAAGGGGAACAAAACTTCGTCATTTTTCAACGGAGGACCGTTCAGGATGGAATCTTCCCATATCTTAATATTATCTTTGTTCCCATGGATCCAAAAAAGGTGAGATCGAATCAAAGGGGAGGTTTCCATAAGAATCTTCCCAATAAGAGAACCATGACATGGAAGAAGCTCAGTCGAGGATGAATGGAAGTATTTTTATTTCATAATTTGATCCCACCAAGCATTCAGCTGAGTCTGGATCCTCTAATCAATTTTAGAACCAATTGCAATATTAATTAAATCAGAGTCTTCGATACCCAAGCCTCTGTGAGGTTTAGGCCCTCTAAACATATTCCATTTGACTAAATGCAACTTTTTTTTGTTGGTTTTACCTCCTTCCATAGAAATTTTCTCAGTTAAGTCTTGATCCTGCTTAAAATTATTTTGGGAGCCAATAAGGTTGAGAAATGAAACAAAGATATGGTGGATAAAATGGCCTTAGATAAGACAATTCTTCCAACTAGATTGAGCCATCTAACACCCCACTTCTCCATTCTATTTTAATCTTGTCAAGAATTCCCTGCCAAGATTTTGAAGAGGGGTTCTTAAGATAGATAGGTATTCCCAGATATTTGAATTCAGTCCAATCCTTGTTGACTTTAAACCTGAGAAAATCCTCAATCTTTTTTTTTTTCAGATTGTGCTGATGTTCCAAGAATAAATATGAGATTTGGCCTCAATGATTAAACCTCTAGGGGTCGATTGAAATCTATCCAAGCCATTTTTGTATCTTTTGGAAATCACCACAAATACCCCTCCCAAAAGGATCATATCATCAACGAACTGCCCATGGTTGATGCTTTAAACTCTACCAGAGAAACAAATTCCCATGAGATGCCCAATATTTATTTCATACTCCAATATTCTGCTCAGAGAATAAACCGTAATAATGTATAGGAAAGGAGACAAAGTAAAACCCTACCTCAGACCCCTAGCTAGTTTGAAGAAATGAGTTCCTTTCTCGTTAATCAATGGGGTAATCCATGGTGAGCCAATACAAAGGCCAATCCATTGAATGAATTTATCATGGAATATCATTTTCTTCATTACCTTGAAGATAAATTGGTGGGAAACCCTGTCAAATGAATTTTCCATATCGAGCTTTATGACCATATCTTGGTCCCCTCTTCGCCAACTAGAATCGACTGCTTCTTGGAACATGATCTGATCAGGAGATCATGGTCATAGTTAAAAAATGCTCAAAAATTAAAGTGCTCAAAAATTTTTGCAACATGAGTGATTGGAAAGGTCTCATCGTTGCGATTCTGGGGCCGCAAACAGTTTGCAAAATGGAGGTCGTATGCAGAGGTTATGAAGGTTTGAAAAGCCTAGTAAACTCCAAAAAAAATGAGTTTGACCAAGTTTGAATTTACAAATTTTAAAATTTTAAAAGAAAATATTCCAGGGAATATTCCTCAAAATATTCCCTGTAATATTCCCCAAAATATTCTGTATGTGCTAATCACATTTCGACATGTGGCATCATTGTATTGGATGTTGGTTTGACTTGTTAAAAATTTGGCCAAGTCACATGGCCCAAGGCTGGAGGAGGAACGGTTATTTAAAAAAAAATTGGGCCACAGGAGTCGAACGCATGACCTCGCGTAGGTTAGCACACGTGTCTACCGCCATACTACCGAGGTGTTTCTTAACCATTACAGTTGTGGCTTATATTTAAATCATTCAAATAAATTAACCGGTGGCCATATGGGGGCTAGCCCCCATACCATACGACCCTAGTAACATGACCAAGGGCTAGACGAAAACCGTAATCGGCGGTTAAACCTCGACTCCGGCTGTTAATACATTTTCCATGTCACATGACGGGTTATGTAAAACGGTTATGGAACCATGTTGTCGGGGTTCCAAATGGAAACATCCAAACTGTAAACTGGTGGTTATCAACCTTATCCGTGTGGTCGTTACGGAGCATGTGTCCACAGCTTAATGCGGCATTTAATACAACGGTTAAGCCACGGGGGTTTAATCTGGCAGTTTCGGCGGTAGGTCATGTGACCACTACCGACATGACATTTAATGCTAGAATTAATCGCCGCCAATTATGAAGCGCGCCCCCCAGAATTATCGCCATTTCTATTTTTAGTCGGCTTAACTTGAGTATCTCCACATTTAGTGGAGTTTTTAAAGGGATATTAGGCAGTTTACTGTTTTGGCCATAACTCCTTGCATTTTAGACCAATTTGGATGCATGGATAGTCAATTTTTGGTATTCTCAACATTTTTAACACATTGGAACATGTTTTAGAGACATCAGAGGTCATCTTGTGCAGGTGTAGCTTCGGGAAAGGTCACGGAGCCATTAGGGCCACTAGGGTGTTTTCAGTGTATTGAGCATCCATTCTTTGTTTTCTGCAAATGAATAGTCATTCTTGGCTAATTCAACCATTTTGAAGCTTTTTTTACAAAGATAACAGCCATTTGAGGCTTTATTTCACATGTAATTACCATTTTTGATCAATACGATATGAGGGACATGCCATTAGGAGCTGGACCAGCAGATGTAGCCCAGGAGAGGTGAACTACTTAATCAAATTTGCTGAGTATTGTTACATGTGATGTTTAATTCTCTATTATTTACTGTTGTACAATGATTTATAACCAATTTACATGCTTTAACCTCACACAGAAATCTGTTTAACTAAGTTAAAATCATTTGTTTCACCTGCAAACTTCAGATAACCTTATGCACACATTTTAATTGTTGTTTGGATACTTAGCACATCAAAACTAATAAATTCCATTCAGATCAATTTGGTATCAGAGCTAGAGTTTTACTCTCTGTATTTTTATAGTGCAAAGTTTGTTTAACTGTTTGCAAGGGTTTTCATGCTTACTAGGCTGAAGCTTAAGGGAGGAGAAGGTCAATTGGCGAAGACTTTAAATAATTCTCAACCAAGGAGGGTAAGAGTGCCATTATCTCGACCTTACATTTCAACTCAAAGAGAAGCAGAAGAAGCCATAAGCATGACTTCAAGAGAAGGAGAAATCTATGAATAATTTGATCCTAAGGAGGAAGAAAGAGTGTTTTGAAAAGCATTCCTTGACTTGACTGAAATGGTGAGAGTTCTTTATCAAGAAAGAAATGAAAAAAATGAAGGAGAAGGGTCCAAACTTCACAAGGAAGGAGACAGATAGTCAAGAGGCCATAATGATGAGGATAAATCCAAGAAGGGTAACAGAGGAAATGGAGACAGTGGAAATTCACCATCATCACCCTCATATTCATCTTCATCATCCTCTACATCATCTTCAGTACATCAATCTCACAAAGTTAAGAACATGGGTAAAATTCCTTTACTAAAACTTGATGTTAAGTTTCAATTGCCAATGTTTGATGGTGAATTTAATGCAAAAAAGCTAGATAATTGGATTAGAGATTTAGAGATTTATTTGAGAATTCAAAATTTTCATGATGATGACACAAAAATCCAACTAGCTTCATTGAGAATGGAAGGTGCAGCTCTTGTTTGGTGGGAAGCCAAGATAAAGGAGGAGATCAAAAAATATGGTAAGATTATCTTATTATGGTCTGATTTCATTTCTACAATAAAGCAATAGTTTTATCCATTAGCTCACATGCAGAAAGCCATAATGGACTGGCAAAATTTTAAACAATTGAAAGGACAAAATGTTCAAGTTTATACTCGAGAATTTAGAAGAAGAGCTCTTTTACTATGAGTATATTTTCATAGCCAAGACACTTTACTCAAGTATATAGGAGTTTTACATACTTACTTAAGACATACCATTCTCATGTTTAACCCTACAAGCCTAGATGAGGTTTGTGTTCAAGCCACACATTTAGAGGCAACGGCAAAAAAAAACTTAGATGGGAATGAGGAAAGTGAGTTTAAAGGCAAATGGAAGAAAAAGAGAAATGAAAATTCTAGAAAAGAGAAGGGAAAATGTTTCTGCAAACATTGTTCTAAAACAAGCCATGATGAGGACCATTGTTGGAAAATTCATCCAGAGTTGAAACCGAAAAGTTTTAAAGCCAAAGATAAAGCCAAGGAAAAAGGAAAGATAGTTACAATAATTGAACAAGACCTAGGGTCAGATTCAGGAGATGAAACAAAAATCATAGCTATAGCACTAAAGAACTTGAAGGGAAAAGAGAATGAAACTAAACCCAGTTCTAGTATTTCTAACTGTCACATAGAAGCTCCAAGTGAAGAAAATAGAATTGAACTGTTTCATGTGAGGGTCATTTCCAAACATACCAAGGTTGACACATTATTTGACAATGGGTCACAAGCAAACCTTATTTCTGAAGACTTGGTCAAGAAACTAAATCTTGAGACCATTCCACATCTGAAACCATATCCTCTTGGTTGGATTTGTAAGGATGCAAATTTACAGGTTTCAAACAAATGCATGTTGCGCTTTGCAATAACAACACATTTTATTGACACGGTTGAATTAGATGTTGTTCCGCTTGATATTACAAGTGTGGTGTTCAGCAATCCTTACTTGTATGACAGGAAAGCTATCTTCCATCGCCATGAGAACAAGTATCATTTATTCAAGGATGGCAAGGAGTTTATTGTGAGAGCTCATCGCAAAAAACTAAACTCTTCTTTAGTGAATGCAGGGCAGATGAAGAGGCTCATCAATGCAAGTCAAAACTTGACATTGATGATTATTAAACAAAGGGAAGTTGTATATAATCATTTTCATGTAAATGCTGATGTAAATAATGAGTTGTTTCAGTCTGAAAGCAAGTTGTCTTTGAGAGAAGATGACAAGTAGATGTATCAATTTTCTTTGGTGTCGATCGGTGCTGAAAACAAAGTGTCAATGCAAGAAGGTGCAAAGGTCCAAGAGAAGGAAAAGAAACTTATCAAAGAAGGCACAAAGTTCAGCAATGATCATTGCTAGTTCCAGAAAAACATGGTACAATGGCGAGGAAACTTAGTCAGGAATCGACACAAGTACAAGGCTAATTCAACAAAAAATCACCATAAGGACAGGATGCAAGGTGAAAGTAATTTTTAGTTTCCTTTGAATATAGACCAATGTAGAAAAAATATGTTTACTCCAAATTTAAGTTGTTGTTCTGCAAGTTTCGAAAATGTGCAACATGACAAGGTCAAAGTCAGCAACGGTTAGTCACTAAAACCAAGGAAAAATTTGTCGTTTCAAGAAAAGCTCCAATTAATGAAATCAGGAAAATTTGAGTGGATTAAGATTGGAAGAGTGGGGACATAGTCTCCTCGTCTTCATGTTTAGTAGTCCAGAGAGCTTTATGTGTCCAAAATATTCCCAGTGAGCAGGTGTGATCAGGAGATCATGTCCATAGTTAAAAAATGTTCAAAAATGAAAGTGCTCAAAAATTTTTACAACCTGAGCAA
Organism: Pinus albicaulis; assembly: GCA_034641835.2. Lineage (NCBI taxonomy): Eukaryota > Viridiplantae > Streptophyta > Pinopsida > Pinales > Pinaceae > Pinus > Pinus albicaulis. The sequence goes on along the minus strand of CM076579.1, from coordinate 149,177,495 downwards.
CTGAAAAGGTCTCGTCGCTGCGATTCTAGCACCATGAATGGTTCGCAAAATGAAGGTCATATGTAGAAGTTATGAAGGTTTTCAAAGCCCAGTAAACTCTAAAAAAATGAGTTTGACCAAGTTTGACTTTAAAAATTTGAAAAATTTAAAAGAGAATATTTTAGGGAATATTCTTGGAATATTCCTCAAAATATTCCCTAGAATATTCCGTATGGGCTAATCATATTTTGACATGTGGCAGAATTGTATTGGATATTGGTTTGAATTGATAAAAAATTTGCAAATTAAGGGTTGCCACGTGCCAGTAGGCCCGGGGCTGCCACGTGGCCCGAGGCCAGAGGAGGAATGGTTATTTAAAAATTTGTTGGGCCACAGAAGTCGAACACATGACCTCGCACAGGTCATCACACGCGTCTATCGCCATACTACCGGGGTGTTTCTTAACTCTTACGGTTGTGGCTTATATTTAAATCGTTCAAAGAAATTACCGACGGCCAAATGGGGGCTAGCCCCCATACCATACGACCCTGGTAACATGACTAAGGGCTAGAAGAAAACCGTAATCGGAGATTAAACCTTGACTCTGATGGTTAATATGTTTGCCATGTCACTTGACGGGTTACGTAAAACGGTTATGGAACCATGTTGTCGGGGTTCCAAACGACGACATCCAAATTGTAAACCAGCGGTTACCAACCTTATCCGCGCAGTCTTTATGGAGCATGTGTCCACAACTTAATGTGACATTTAATACAATGGTTAAGCCACAAGGGGTTTAATCCGACAATTTCGGCGGTAGGTCATGTGACCACTACCGACATGACATTTAATGCCAGAATTAACCATCCCTAATTATGGAGTGCGTCCCCTATAATTAGCGCCATTTCTATTTTTAGTCGGCTTAACTGGAGTATCTCCACATTTAGTGGAGTTTTTCAAGGGATATTGGGCAGTTTACTGTTTTGGCCATAACTCCTTGGATTTTCGACCAATTTGGATGCATGTATAGTCATTTTTTGGTATTATTGACATTTTGAACACATTGGCATAGGTTTCAGAGCCATCAGAGGTCATCTTATGCAGGTTTAGCCTCAGGAAAGGTCAAGGAGCCATTAGGGCCACTAGGGTGTTTTCAGTGTATTGAGCATCCATTCTCTGTTTTCTGCAAATGAATAGTCATTCCTAGCTAATTCAAGCATTCTAAAGTTGTTTTTATAGATAGAACAATCATTTGAGGCTTTATTACACATGTAATTACCATTTTTGAGCAATAATATATGAAGGACATGCCATTGGGAGCTGGACCAACAGATGTAGCCAAGAGGGGTGAACTGCTTCATCAAATTTGTTGAGTACTGTTACATGTGATGTTTAATTCTCTGTTATTTACCGTTGTACAATGTTTTATAAGAAATTTACATGATTTAACCTCACACAGAAATCTATTTAACTAAGTTAAAATCATTTGTTTCACCTGCAAACTTCAGAGAAGCTTATGCACACACTTTAATTATTGTCTGGATACTTAGCACAGCAAAAATAATACATTCCATTCAGATCATGATCACATTGTCAAATATTTGCCTTCCTGGGACAACTCCTCCCTAATTTTCATTAATGATATAAGGAAGAAATTTAATTCTTAGGGCCAAAATTTTGGAGATAATTTTGTAGGAAACATAACAAAATGAAATTGGCCAGAATCTGGCAAAGGACGACGAATTGTTTTCTTTTGAAATGAGGGAAAGGAACGAAGAATTCATATCTCCTCCCATGCAAAGTTGCTTGAGCTAGTAACCAATCATTCTTATTAAGTTTGTGTAAATACGATCCCAGAAATACTGGAAGAAGAGGGTCGGGAAACCATCAGGGCTTGCTGCCTTATCCAGATGAAAGGAAAATAGTGTCCACTTGATTTCTTTAATGGAGGAGGAGAAATAAGAGAATTTTTCATATCTTCGAAGACTAAATTAGGAATATTCTATAACATATACTGATATTCTTCTTTAGATGACTGAACCAGAGATTGGTACAGACTTCTATAATGCTCCACGGCTATGTCTTGGATCAATTGGAAGTCTTCTAATTTATGACCTTGGTGGTAAATTTATGTGATATTATTTTTCCATTCTAGGTTTTTCGCTTGATTTTGAAAAAATTGTGTTCCTATCTCCAAATTTCAACCATAAACTTCTTGATTTGAGCCTCTAGTGCTCCTCTTCCTGACGAAGGAGAACATGAGAAGAATTGAATTTTTTGACTTCTTGACGTAAGAGATCTTCTATAATATGGTTAGATTCTATTTGGGATTGGATATTAGCCACGTGATTCTCCAAATATTGCAGTGATGCATGATTTTTCAATATTACATGTTTCATCCATCATTTTATATCATGTTTGAGCCTTTTAACCTTAGTCTCCCATATACCTATTTGACTCCCTTCCACCCACTTGCTACAAGATGTTGCAACCTCCTCATAAAATCCATAAGACTAAATCCACAAAGTAGAGAACTTAAAGCGGATGGGATCGTAGTTTTGGGGAGTGCTGATTTTGAACAAGATGGGCCTATGGTCCGATCTGTTCCAGGGGAGGATGGAAGACTAAAGTATGAGATTCAGAGAGAGGAGAATTTGTACCCAAAAATCTATTCAAGCGGATGGCTATGTGCCCCGACCTTGCCATTTTATTATTCTAAGTATATCCAAATTTAGAGGGCTTTATATCAATCAGATTTAGATTACTAATCAAATCCTCCATCGATTCTTGAAGTATATCCCTGAAGAGAGATCCACCCCTTTTTTCTTTATGTTGAAGAATAGTGTTAAAATCATCGCCAATGATGCAATTAGTGCCAAAATTCATGTCTTTCACTTCCATTAAGGAGGTCCAACATTCCTATTTTTCTCTAAAGGAAATGGGCATATAGAGATTGACAATGGTGCATATTTGATTGATGACTATAATTATGAACATAGAAGAGATCCAATGTTGGGTTATTTTATTGTCCGTGAGAATTATCTTATCGGGATGCCATAGTGTGCATAAACCTCCGGAAGCTCCTTGAGAACTAACCATGAGATGGTTGATCTTAGTCCAAATATTTCTATCTCTAGATGAAAAGTCATTCTCATCTAATTTAGTCTCCTAGAAAAGGGCTATTGCCATTTTTTCTTTCAGAAGCAGATATTTTGCCTCTGATATTCTTTTATTAGATCCCAAGCACCTACAATTCCAAGAGATTTTTATTCATTACTTACCTTTTGGAAGAGGAGCCCCCTTTGTGGGACTAGTAGTGCATCCTTTATTCCTGTCTTTATTACCGTGGTTTGCCAATTGTCTGGGTATAGTGCTTTGATGATCCAATTCCTTTTATTTTTCCGTTTGAGCTACCCTGATCTCCCTGTTATTTTTTCTTCCAACATGCCTAGTTCTCATATCCATTTCTATGATCTTTTCAGCTACTGATTTTTCATCTACTGAACTGGGTATTCTTAATGGACCTTTAGCTTCCTTTGATGATAGATAAATGTCCTCGTCGTCTTCCGACAGGTCTGCTGACACATTTGAGATGATTTAGGAGCTCGTGTCTCCTCTTCTGGGACATTCTTTGGACTTTGATGTGACATTGATTGAGAAATGGGCTCTGCAGATTTTGGGGTGGTCTATTCCTCGCTTATGTTTCTTAAGGTTTGACAATTATTGTGCCTTGATTGATGGTACCTTCCTTGCTATTGTTTGTCTTGCTACGAATTGTCCCATATTGAGGGATTTGAGCTCTCTTCCTTGGATGTGGACATTGCTCCTTGTCACTACCCTTGAAGTGTCTTCCCATTAGGTATGGTAGTCAGTGCTTAAGTGCATGTAGTATTTCCAACATTTCCTTCTCATAAATAGGTTAGTATAAAGACTTTCCTTTGATTCTCTTGGGGAGTTAGAGCTTTGGAGAAATACCTTGCGAAGTGGTTGTATTTGTGGAATATCCGACACTTAAATGGTAATTGATCATAGTCTACTCCTTGGATGTGCGTCTAGTCGTCCACATATAAATTAATTGTTGCAGGAAACCCTTTTTCTAGGTCCACTTCTACACAAATTTGGGCACAGGAAAATAACCCTTCTTGGGGTTCGACACAGTCAATAGATTTCCCAAGGGAATTTTCTATAAGCTTGAAATTTGCATCATTCCAACAGTGGAGAGGAAGATAGGGAAATTTTACCTAAATTGGGATTGTCTTGGGAATATCACAGCTTGGGTTGAAATTAGGGTTCCATCTATCCAAGTACAACCCCTAGGGACCCATGAAGTAAGGGCCACTTTTGAAAATAAGGTCCCTACCTTCCTTGAGCTCAAAATTGAAGGTGAAAAACCCCTTCCCAACAAAGGAGAAACCACCTACCCTTTCATTTTTTTTTCCAACTGTTCTCGATCCATGTTTTAACAGATTTTGGAGAAGGCCAAAGAATTGGTCAATCAAACCATGATCAGCGAGTTGCAGAGCTCTAGATGAGGCTTGGGGGACATAGATCACAACTTTAGGAATGCCAACTAGCTTCTTAAAAAATTTGGATGAAGAGGCCTTTTGAAATTTAGGACCATTGACTACGAGGTTGTTGAATGAAAAAACCTCCTGAGAAATATAAGAGTTTTGGGTTGGATCGGCCATGGCGGCTTCCCGGCCAAGACAAATCAATCAAAAACTCAAAATCGCGGGATCCTTACCTTATCTAAAGAAAAATATGTTGACCCTGGGAACGTTAGAACCAGTTGATCCGGGAGGGAGAGAGGAAGAGATGTCGAAAAAATAGACAAAACAATGGGGCATCATGATCGGCAGGCTCGAAGCCATGGCCTCAGGGCCTAGGGTTTCCACAAAGCAATCCTGAGCGAACCACAGAGCTCTAAAAGAATACTCAATTATATTTATATAACAACTCATAAATACTATTAAAATTATCATAATAGATAATTACAGTGACAAAAATTTTATTTTGGAATAAGGCTTCCAAAATTTTAATAGATAATTACAGTGACAAAAATTTTATTTTGGAATAAGGCTTCCAAAATTTTAATTCAATTATCAATAATTATTAGGTGCATGGTAGGGATGTAATCTCCATGGAATATTTTAAAATATTCATAGTATTAAGCAAATCAATGGTTGAGATTATTGATAAGCCATGGTGTTGGTCCATGTTATTGTAACAAAATGTATTTAGATTAAGAATCTAAGCTGATAATTTTTATAATTAATAATAATTTAAAATAAAATTATAATTTAGTTAGTTATATTTTAATACTTATTCACACAATTATTCAATTATTCACTTAAAAACTTGCATTGCACCATTGCACCATGTCCAAAAATCAAGACAATTGTATAAATGGAACAACCCTATACAGACAATTGCATAAATGAAACAACTCTATACATCAAAAATGGTTGCCAAAGTAATTGGGTGAATTTACTTAGAGTTTGAAGATAGCGATATTTAATAAAGCCACACTGAAACATACAATATGGTAATTTCTGAGAAGGTCAGCAAATGTTAATCACAGATGCATGTTATGTACCTGTTGGAGTTTGTCATAGTCCATCAACAGACCAATTCTAACTAAACTATGACACTAACACCGCCCAGCAAGATACCAACTTGAACTATGACACTAAAACCGCCCCAGCATAAATGAAAAAATATATCACTTTCGCTCGAGTCACTCTCCACTTTCTACCTAAAGCATCTATTCATTCCACTCCGGTCGATGGTCGATGATCCGTCACTTCAGCTTTCCTCACACGAACCTTGTGAGAAGTCGCAAAATTAAAGACAAGTCCATTAACTCTTTTTTTTCGAAAAAGAGGCATCTTATATTTAATTGTTTTTTTAAGACTGCATAATATATAAATCTTTTGGAAAAAAATTTATTCCGGCTTTATTTATAATTATAATTGCCATTTTTCAGAGAGAAAAAATATTCCGGCTTTATTTATAATAATAATTGCCAATTTTTTCAGAAAACATCTGATTCTGAATCCTTATTTATTATAATAGAAGAGAATTTACAATTTTGTACAAAACTCGAAAATTATAAGAGGCACAGGACCGTCCGTGTGGAAACAAAATGGAAAATTCACGGTTCGAAATAAAAATCTGGAGAAGTGAAAAAACAACTGCTCTTTTTACCAGAAAAGTGAAATCTCCTCTAAATGGAAAATCCGCAGTTCGAAATAAAAATCTGGAGAAGTGAAAAACAACTGCTCTTTTTACCAGAAAAGTGAAATCTCGTCTAAAGTCCAATATCACGTGTAGATTTGGAATCTAATAAACAAGGCTATAGTTAATACCTGCTGTTTAATTTAAGTACAAATCAATTAAATTAAAAAATAATAAAATAAAAATTTTATTATAAAAATTAAACAACTAAAAAATAGGATTAATTAATATTGATTTATATTAGCATATATAAATTTATATATATATTTATGTGTTTTATTTTTTATTAATATATATAATTGTTTATAATTAAATTTATTAAAATATGTTTTTCATATAATAATAAGTCATTTTTAATTAAAAATATAGAAAAAAAAAACTTATGATTCATGAAAATGGAAATAATAAGAAAAAATAAAAAATAAAATAAAAAAAATATAACTGAAAACAAAAAAATAGTAACTACTAAAAATTGAAGTTACTAAGTAGTCCATAATAAGATTTCAACAAATCATTTAACAAATAAATAAATTTAAATAATAATAAAAAATAACAAAAAATGGAATTCCCAATATTAAATTATGAATAAGCAAAGAATAAATTAACAAAATAACTCTCAACTTCAGTTAAAATAAAATAGAGTAGTTGTTTTAAGTGCTGCTTTTTGAAGTTTCTGGGAATTTTTGGCCAGAATTAGGCAAAAAAATTGTGGCCAAATCCTGATTTATGTTTAAATTGATTTTTTGATTGCATATATGAATTCAACACCCTCAAAAACAACTAGAGCACTTTAATTATGAAAATTTCATATGTCAAACTTGTGATTTCAATAAATCCTACCAAATTCTAGATAAATTAAATAAATGAAAATTAATGAAAAAAAAACAAAAATATAAACATTAATCTTTTTAAATAAAAAAACAAAATTAAAACATCATTTACAAATAAAATCTATAAAAATAAATAAATCCATCTGAAGGAATAAATAAAAAAATCTATTTTAATCAAATAAACACATAAAAAAATATTTTAATTTAAATAAAAAATTAATATAAATAAAAATATTTTAATTTAAATAAATAAATAAATAAAATTTATGGTAATTTTTCTCACAAATTAAACTACCAGAGCTTCATTTACACTTAATTTAAGAAAATAAATACATGTGCAAAAATAAATACTTGAATTAAATTGCATTTTTTATAATGGAAATGGATTCGCACCCAAAATACTGAATTTAAACAATTGTAATCAGATTTTCAATATCTCTACCTGATTTTTTCATAATCTTACAATTTTACCTGATTTTTTCATAATCTTACAATTTTTTCTAAATTATTATATGAGTTTTTTAGACTAAAACAAAATAAACCTATACAGACTTCACATCAATATTCTTCATCTCATTTATTTCTATTTTCAGGTGTAATTATTAGATTTTTTTTTCCCAACTATTTTTTTCAGGTTAATTTTGGTCTAAAATCCTATAAAAAAAAATTTTAAATCATCAGATTTTCTATTCTGTAATTAACAGAGAAAACCATTTCGTCTAAACATTTATGCTCTGTTCCCACTACGGGGTAAAATGAATAAATAATGAACAAATACAAAAAATTTAAAATCATAAGATTGAATTTTCTACTTTGCAATTAACCAAGAAAACCCCATTTCGTCTATTAATCGAAGCCTTTATGGTCTGCTCCCAATACTAGGTAAAATGAATAAATAATGAATCAAGAATAGGGTAAAATGAATAAATAATGAATCAAGAATAGGGTAAAATGAAAAAATAATGAATCAAGAACATTATCGGTGAAATCATACCAACATTTGTGAGAAACTGAAGGTAGTGAGCACAAAAATATATTTATTGATCAAGAAAACGTTTACAGTGGCTCGCACTGCGAGAAATCTCAGATGTTCCTTGTTTCTTGTCCCATCTTACAGACGGTCTCCTTCCGGCAGCGCTATGCCTCGTGTTAATGTCTCTATTTATCTACTTTCCAGAGGAGAGGACCTTCTGCCTCAGCTCTGCATTGTCGGTCTCGCCGAAGTGATCCTCCGGAATCCAGTCCCCGGTGGCCGGATCCCTCATCCAGAATGCTGTTCTCTTTGTATTCCCTCCGCCTCCGCCTGCCTTACTCCCCTCTGGAAACTCCCGCGCCGCTACTCCGCGTGATCTCATCGCTTCGGCCGCCGCTGCCGTATATTGACTGCAAAATCAAAACAACATACAACAGCGAAACCTCATTTCTTTGATGTGATGCACTCTGCAAAACCCTAAAGCTACCGCCCTAATTTCAAGAAACAGAAGTTTTATGGAAAAAAGAATGCAATATAGGTTTCATTTTTGCTTTTCCTGAGAGATTCTGGAAGTGCATACCGAGCATGAAAATATTTGATGTCAGGCAGCAGAGAAGACAATATGTGTGCAGATGGAAGCCGCTTCGCCATGATGAAAACAGGGGCAAAGCAATGAGTCTCCGGGAGAAGATTTGGTCAGGCAAGATGAATGAGCCGAGGTTCCTCTTCACCGATTTGGGTGAGAGATGATTTGCTTGCCTCCACGCCCCTTTTTAAACTTGATTCTTTGCCATACTCACCGTCAATTAGGTCAAAAGTAACATCTGTAGATTACTGAAACCATTATCGAGAAGACTTCAAATTTTGGTTTTAATTTCGTTATGATTCTAAACTAGATTTGTGATCTACTCGTCACAGTTAGTCGACTTTACTGAAGGGTATTTGTGAAATCCTAGATGTATGAACATTGCCAAAATCGATATCAAGTATGTTTGAATTTTAGGTTAGTGGGAAAATTAAGTCAATGGTGATATTTAATAAAGCATTAGTCAAACATGTTATAATAATAATAATGTATGAATGTTTTAATTTGTGTGAAAAGTGTGGGTCTTAAATGTCTAAGATGTTTTAGTTGAAATAACTTTGCATGATGTTAATTATATAGATACATGAGTTAGTATTATAATAAAACTTGGTTTCTTGATAGACTTAGAATAGAGTAGGGAGTTGATGAAATCAACTAAGTTTGCATGAGGTTAGTTATATAGATACATGAGTTAGTGTTATAATAAAACTTGGTTTCTTGATGGACTTAGAATCGAGTAGGGAGTTGATGAAATCACATATGCATGTATGAGTGTCTTATTATGAATTGGTCTACTATGAATGGACCATCTAAAGTCATTTTATGTAATTATTAAAATAGGAAAGTAATGGAAAGTGTGGTGAGTTATGAAGTCTAGATGGACCATCCAAGTTATTTTTAGTTATAATAAAAAAAAGTAATGGAAATTATGGTGAGTTGTGATTTTTTTATTTTTTTTATTTTTGCGCTTTGTACTCTCATAAATTCATGGGATGTGGATGTGTTATGCATATTTTATTTCTTTGCATGATGGTAGTTATATAGATGTTAGTGTTATAATAAAACTTGGTTTCTTGATGGACTTAGAATCGAGTAGGGAGTTGATGAAATCTCATATGCATGTATGAGTGTTAAATTAAGAATTCATCTACTATGAATGGACCATTCAAGTCATTTTATGTAATTATTAAAATATGAAAGTAATGGAAAGTGTGGTGAGTTGTGAAGTCTAGATGGACCATATAAGTTATTTTCGTTCTTTCTTTCCTTTTTTTTGGGTTATTATTACAATAATAAAGTAATGGAAAGTATGGTGATTTTATTTATTTATTTATTTATTTATTTATTTTTTAATTCTTATGCATTTTTGGGATGTGGGTTGTTAGGTATATCTTATTATTATATTAAAAATATATATATTTTAATTTTAAAATATAATTTTAAGTGTATTTAAATATAACATATTAATATTTCTTATTAAGTTAATATCTCCATTTTAAGAATAAGGATATACTTAATAAGCCATGCTTAGTGAGTCAATGTGTTATTCTTGAATATTGATTCTTAAAAGTTTCCTTATGATGGTTTAGGTTTTCTCTTTCAAAAATGTGTAGGAACCAAAGAATCGCATATTTACTATTGGAAAATTCCTAAGTGCACCCATATTCCTAGATAAAGAAAGGGATAACCTTGAGATATTTGTATAGTGGTTCTAGGTACTATTCATATCTCTGTATTCTAATCAGAGTAATTTAGGGTTCGATCACTATATTTCCTCCCATAACCATGTAAGTGCCTCAAGACCCATAAGTAGTGCTAAAAAATATTCTAATGATGCATGTGACAAGGATGTCCTTAAAATGTCAATTATGTTAGTTCAAGTTGTTGGTCTAGGGACCTTGATACTTAGAAGCAACCTTTATGCCCTAAGGCCCAAGTTTCCTTCCCTTTCCATGTCAAGAACACTATTACCCACACTTAATGCTCACATCCTCTGATGTCATTGATATCCCCAATTGGAGATGAGGGTTATATATTGAGAAAAGGATTTAATCACAAAAGCGCACACACGCTTTTAATATTTTGTGCACGTTCTTTTCATTTCATTTTTTTCTAGGAGCCACAAAGTTAATGATCAAACGAGAACTATTACCTCAAAACGAGAACTCTAGCCCAAAAAAACCAAAAAGAAATGAAAAAACAACCCAAAAATGAAAAGTGTGTATTCCATAATGATGTTTTTTTAAGGGTAAATTTTCAATATTTTTTTGGCAAAAATGATTGAAAAAACACCCTCAAAACAAAAAGTGTTTATGCTGGAATAACAAAAAAAAAAAATTGGGTTACAAATTTGACACTTTCTAGCAATGGAATTAAAGATAAAATATTAGGACTTTGAAAAACCATAAAATTCCAACAATTTTCATACATTATGTTAAAGATAAAATATCATGTCTCAAAGCCTTATAATTCCAACATTTTTCATCAATCTTTTTAAAGATAAAATATATTGACTCTAAAAACCCTAAAATTGTAACTATTTTCAAACATAACATTAAAGACGAAATATCATAGCTCAAAAAAAGCCCCCAACTGGGTGGGAGTAAATACACAGTATACTCAGCCACGACGGCCCCGCCCACTAGCCCATGGCCCCCTGTTGAGGGGGGAGGGTAGATACTCAGTATATTGAGTATTGATCCCCTGCCAAGCTGGGGGCCAAAGGCCAGCGGGTGGGGTCGTCGACGACGGTGGCCCCTCCCATTGGCCTTTGGCCCTGGGCTAGGCGGGGGGTAGATACTCATTATACTCGGTATATCGAGTATCTACCCCCCACCCAGATCAGGGCTAGAGGCCGATGGGTGGGGCTACCATGGCCACGTCGTAGCCCACAGCAGCCCCACCCACCTAGCAGCGGAGATACTCAGTATAACAGAGGGGGTTATATACTCTGTATAACTGGGCGGGGGATAGATACTCGAATAACAATGGCCCCACCCGTTAACCACTGGCTAGGCGAGGGGTAAATACTCGGTATACCGAATATCTACCGAGTATGTACCCCCTGCCCAGCCGGGGGACGAAAGTTATACCGAGTATCTACTCCCAGCCCAGATCGAGGTCAAAGGCCGATGGGTGGGGTTTCCATGGCCACGTCATGGCCCACGATGACCTTGCCCACCTGGAGGCTGGAGATACTCGGTATAATAGCGGGGGGTAGATACTTAGTATAACTGGGTCGGGGGTAGATTCTCGGTATAAAAACATGGGGTAGATACTCGGTATAACTGGGTGGGGGGTAGATAATCAAATTAACAGTAGCCCCACCCCCCTGCCTCTGGCCACCAGCTGGGCGAGGGGTAGATACTCATTATAACGAGTATCTACCAAGTATGTACCCCTCGCCTAGCAGGGGGCCAAAGGCTATACCAAGTATCTACCCCCCACCCAGTCGGGGGAGCGAGACTACGCCAAGTATCTACCTGATCAGGTGCTCAGTGTAAAAGCTCAAAAATGAAAGTGCTCAGAATTAATTGGAAACTCAACGAAAACAAAGAGATTGTCATAAGGAATCTGGCACAATTCGTTTCGTTGAAAATAGAGTCTGGATCAAGAAGATAGAGTCTGTTGTTTGTTTTCCTAAACAACTAAAAAATTTGCAGAACAGGTCAAAAGGATGACATGGCAATTCAGTCAGCGTACAAGGTATATTCTAGGAATATTCTTCAGTTTTTCCCAATGACACTGTGACAAGTGTCACTGCAGGATTAGCCAACTTGGTTTAAAGGTGAAATTCTTTTATGAATTTCTCCAAAGGTTGAAGTTTATTTATTTTTTTATATATGGATGGACAAGCCAACCAGAGGTTGACAAGTGGTGCAGCTCAGGGTCGCCACGTGCCCCCTATGGTTGACCCTATCCAAGGTCAAATTGCATCCTTATATATACTTCGAAGGTTGAAACTATGGGTTCATATTACATCAAAGTTTGTTGGCATTACATTTTTCCAAAGTCCCAACTTATATCATATATTATATTGGCACATTTTAATACATACACCAAAGTCCACATAGTTCAAAGGTTTGGAATGTAAATACAGGCCGAAGTATTTTTATATGCCAAAGTTATTAACTATGACAAGTGGCATATAAATCATTGAGAAAAATGTATACACAGGGTTGGGCGGAAGTCGGGGCTCGACCCTGTGACCTCCCCCACAATACTCTCCGTGTTTACTAATAGACCAAGACACAAGGACTTAACCATATATGCATTCGATTTACACTTATGGTGATATGTAATGAGCGGCGGGGGTTTGGAGGGGGCCAGCCCCCTCCCCATATGACCAATCCACAAATACCAAGAACAAAGCGAAGATTATATTGCACGGGGATTAATGTGTTAAATGTAGGGTTAATACTGCTTAAACCTTGATTAAATACGTTAAGCATTTTGCTAATCCAGATTTATTTAATTCTCGCTTATAGTGTTAATCATTATTATCCCCCCTTAATTACCATTTAACTTTAATTAAACTCAGAGTTAAATTAGCAAGATTTTTGGTGGATCTCCAAATTAGGCACCACCTCCATAATTAGCAGGGCTAACTGGAGTCTTCTCCAGTTTTGGAGGCAGTTTACTACGAAAAATGGTTTTGGCCATATCTTTCGCAATTTTCGACCAAATTGTAAAAAAGAAGAGGAATTTCTGATAGATTTGGACATTCTGGACTCATTGAAGCAGATTTCAGGAGTTGTAGGTGAATTTAAACATCAATTTTTCCACTTATGAGCTAATAAAGAGGCCCTAGCCATGGAAGTTGGACCAAGGAGATGTAGCCTGGGAGGGGTGAACTCCTTCATCAAAACATTGTGTTGATGGATCAATTGTGATGGTTTGCTGTAAAAAAAAAAAAAAAATTGTTCAAAATTTGTATTTCATGCTTTATGCTCTTGAATTTCACTTAAAAAATCAGCTCATTTATGTGTTTGACACCCATAAACAACAAGGAAACATATGCACATAAATCATAAGATTAATAAATAAATTTTAAATCTGAATATGAAATTAGCACAGCAAAACTAACATTCAAATTTAGATCAAGTTAGTATCAAAGCCTGGTCGAAAGGTTGTTTGCTTGATAGTTTCTTGAGTTTTGTGCAAGTAGGGTTTTAATGGTTGCAAAATTGTGATGCTTACAAGGTTAAAGTTGCAGAGAGGTGAAGAAAAATTTTTGGTTGCAAGCCCTGAGATTAGGAACAGAAGAAGGAGAGCCACAAGGTCATCATCTCCACCCAAAGTTCCACTCAAAGCTGCATTTGAAGCACCTCAAGTTTTATCTCAAGAAGTTGAGATTGAAAAGGTACAAGCACCAGAAGTTGAGCTTGAATCCATAGCCATCATGTTAGGTTTTGGAGAAATTGAAGGTCATTCAGAAGAGGATGATGTCAAGAAAGACTTCAATGACATAAAGAGGATGGTTAAAATTATGTTTGATGCATTTACTGCTGGGATGGCAGGAGAAGGTTCTAAGCCTTGACGTGGAGAAGGAACTTCAAATGATAAGAAGGATGAAGAGAAGTATCAAAGGGTAGTGGAGGAAAGCCACCTCCATCTCCACCATCGTCATCATCATCCTCTGTTGTGTAACCAGCTCCAAAAATAGAAGAAAAGAGATATAAACGCCTTAGAAATGAGCCACTTCGAGGGGGCAACCTCCAATACATTACATGAATGAACAATTCTTGGATGATACAATTTACAAAACCTCCTTTCTATATATAGGAGTCCATGGGTCCATAATGTAATCCTAGTGGGCCACAATGTAATCCTAGCCAACCTAACAATAATAATTTAAGGGCACAATAATAACAAAATGGGGGTTACAAGGGTACAATAATAACAATAAGGGGGTTACACTAACAATAATAAGGGACTATACTAGTAATATAGGGACCTAACATGCCCCTCTCCTTCAAAAAAAGTGTTATCCTCAACGCTTGAGTAGCTCTGGGTGCTTTTGTATAAAATTCTCATCCTCCCATGTAGAATCTTCAGTGGGTAAGTTCTTCCACTTGATGAGATACTCTGAAATTGATCGATTCCATAGTTGTCGAGTTCTCGTTTCCATGACCGCTTCTGGTTCCAATATGATTTTTCCTTCCTCATCAAGTTCTGGCAATATTGTTTGAACTGGAAGATTTTCACCTATAACCTTCTTTAAGCATGAAACATGGAAAACTGGATGTACTCGTGAAGAAGTAGGAAGCTCCAATTTGTATGCCATAGAACCAATCTTTTGCAACGCCTTGTAAGGACCATAGTACTTTGGTGATAATTTATTATCCTTCTTAGCTTGCTTGAGGGACATTTATTTGTATGGTTGTAGCCGTAAAAATACCCAATCTCCTACATCAAAACTTCTCTCGCTGCGATGTTGATCTGCCTGTTGTTTCATTCGATTTTGTGCCAAATTCAGGTTATCCTTTAAGAGTTAGAGAACTTCTTGTTGATGCTCGATGTGATCTTCCACTGCTTGAACCTTAGAATTTTCTCCTAAAGATGATGTGATGGATGGTGGATGATATCCATAAAGTGCCATAAATGGGGTCATTTTTGCTGCAGTATGGAAGGAAGTGTTATACCACCATTTAGCAAGAGGTAACCACTTGACCCATTGTGTTTTTTTATCAGATACAAAACAACGAAGATATCCTTCCAAACATTTATTTACTATCTCAGTTTGACCATCAGATTGAGGATGATAAGATGAGCTATGAGCTAATCGAGTACCCAAACAAGAAAATAACTCCGTCCAAAAATTTCCAGTAAAAATGGGATCTCTGTCGCTCACAATAACCCTTGGGCTTCCATGTAGCTTTTGAATTCTGTCCATAAATGTAGTAGCAACCGTACTTGCTTTAAATGGATGAGATAAAGCACAAAAGTGTGCATACTTGGTAAGTCTATCAACTACCACCATGATGACACTCTTTCCTTCGGACTTAGGTAAACCCGTGATAAAATCCATTGAAATCTCCTCCCAACGTTGACTTGGAATGGATAAAGGTTGTAGAAGTCCCGGGGTCTTAATTGTTTCCACTTTATTCTGCTGGCAAACCAAACATTCCGCCACAAATTTTTGAATATCAGATTTAATGCCATCCCAAAAAAATTCTTTCTTCACCCTGTGGTAAGTTTTTAAAAATCCTGAGTGTCCTCCTAAAGGAGAAGTGTGCAATTCCAGAAGAATATTTTTTTTTAGTTGGGAATTATTACAAAGATATAAGCGATCTTTGTACCATAAGGAATAATTTTTCCAACTAAATGTATCAGATGTACTAGGATCTTGCTGCAACTTTTGAATGAGTGTCCATACATCTTTGTCCTTCTTCCATTCATATCTTGCTTCAGTTATCCAATCTGGCTGGATAATAGAATGGCACAAAGAAATGCTTCCACCTCTTCATTCTTTCTTGAGAGTGCATCTGCAACAACATTAAGCTTTCCTTTTTTGTAGATTATTTCAAAGTCATAACCCAACATCTTTGTGACCCATTTTTGCTGCTCTTCTGAAGATAGTCTTTGTTCCAAAAAGTGTTTTAGACTATCATGATCAGTTTTTACCTTGAAGTGTCTTCCCATTAGGTAAGTTCGCCATTTCTTTAGTGCATGCATTATTGCTAACATTTCCTTCTCATAAATAGGTTTCTGTAAATACTTTCCCTTGATTGGACGACTTTCAAAAGCAATGGGTCTTCCTTCCTGCATTAAAACTGCACCAATTCCATTTCCTGAGGCATCACATTCCACAATAAAGGTTTTTGTGAAGTCTGTCGTAGCTAAGACCGGTGCTAGGCACATTGCCTCTTTAAGATGTTCAAAGGCCTTAGTTGCTTCAGGAGTCCATGAAAATGCATCTTTCTTCAATAATGTTGTTAGAGGTGCTGCTATTCTCCCATAATTCTTAACAAACTTGCGATAATACCCTGTTAACCCAAGAAATCCTCGCAACTTCTTTATGGTTGTGGGGACTTTCCATTCCTTAATGGCTTTAATTTTGTTAGGGTCTACTTTCACACCCTCGTGAGATACAATATGACCCAAATATTCCACCTCTTGTACTCCAAAGAAACATTTGGATTTTTTTGCATATAATTGTTTCTCCCGCAATAGTTTGAGCACCTTGTCAACATGTTCAACATGATCCTTCCAAGACCTGCTGTAGATTAGTATATCATCAAAAAATACTAGCACAAATTTTCTAAGGAAGGGTTTGAAAATGGAATTCATCAACCCTTGAAACGTAGAAGGTGCATTGGTAAGGCCAAAAGGCATGACCAAAAATTCATAATGACCCTCATGAGTTCGAAATGCTATTTTTGGAATATCTTCAGTCTTCATTCTAATTTGATGATATCCCGAACGAAGATCCAACTTGGTAAAATAAATTGCTCCATGTAATTCATCCAATAATTCATCAATCACAGGAATGGGAAATTTGTCTTTAATGGTGAGTTTATTGAGCTCCCTATAATCTGGACACATTCGCCATGATCCATCCTTCTTGTGTACCAATACTACAGGAGCAGAGAAAGAACTTTGACTAGGTTGAATTATACCCGCCTCTAACATTTCTGCAATCATACGTTCAATTTCGCTCTTTTGGAAGTAAGGATATATATAAGGCCGATGTTTGGAGGAACACTTCCCGGAATCAAATGAATAGCATGATCATGATCACGAATAGGTGGGAGTCCTTTGGGAGTTTCAAACACCTTGGAATGATTGTCCAAGACTTGTTGGAGATCTGCAGAAATAGATGATTTTGATGTCGGAACTTCTAGTGAACATAATTGTGCAATTACACCTCGTTGTTCTTTCTTTAGAAGCTTTGTCATGACATTAGAGCTTATTATCCTTCCCGGCTTCCCTTCAATACCTCGTAATTCGACTTCCTTTCCTTCTGAAAAAAATTTCAAGAAAAGTTCTTGAAAATTAAAAGCTACCATCCCCAAATATTGTAACCATTGTACTCCTAGTACAACATCAACACCTCCCACAGGAATGGAAAGCATTGGACTAGTCAATACATATTCCCCCATGGTTAGCTTGATATTATGGAATTTTCCAGAGCAATTTATAGTTCCTCCATTTGCAACCATCACTTGACATTCTGGTGCTTGGTATAGGAAACAATTTAATTCCTTGGCTACCTTACAATGTATAAAATTATGGGTGCTACCTGAATCAATCAACACTATTACCTTTTTCTTCTTGATTTGTCCCGCTATCTTGAGAGTTTGAGGAGTGGTAATTCCTTCCAGTGCATTACACGATATGGTCGGATTCATTTCTTCCTCTTCTAGGGCTGGTTCCTGGTGTATATCCTCTTCTTGTTCATTTTCTTCTTCCTCTTCACAATCTATGTAAAATAATTTCTTCTCAGCACACTTATGACCTTTAGTGTATTTGCTATCACAACCGTAGCAAAGCCCTTTTGCTCTTTTTTCTTCCAATTGTTGTGGTGTCAACCTTGTAGGTTGTGGAAATCTAGGCGTAGCAACACTTCCTTCTTTATAGAATTGAGTGGTAGGCTTCCTTGTCGCCATTACTTTACATTCAACTTTTCTTGCCAACCTGAATGCCTTCTCCAATGAATCTGGTTCCAAAACGCGAACTTCATGTTGGATATTATCCTTTAAAGTGCCTATGAAGAGATCGATCATGTGTTCCTCTGGAATATCAATTACCCTTATATTCAATTTTTGGAATTCCTCAATGTGTTGCCCCACTAAACCCTTTTGTTTGAGATTTATCAATTGGCTAAAGAAGGTGTTGCTCTTTGTATCCTCATAATGTGCTATCATTTCTTCCGTAAAAATTGACCAATTGGGTAAAGAAGGTGTTGCTCTTTGTACCAATGGTCTGCAGCACATTTCTTCCGTAAGCTGTACCGTTGAGCCGTTGAACTTAATTTGGAGCAAAGCCATCCATACCATACAAATGTATTTTGTTCTAAATGTAAAGTTGCAATGCGTACCTTTTGTGTGTTTTGCACGTTATGGAGATCAAAATATTGCTCCATCTGTAGTATCCATGTTACAGGATCCTTTCCATCAAAATTCCTCATATCCATTTTTGGAATATGGTGGTTCTTCCTACCAACATTAGAGTTTATGAAATCACGATTAACATTTATTTTTTTCTCATCATGAGGTTCTTCTACTATCTTTTCACCATTAGGAAACTTTTCTTGTATCAAATTTGTCAAATCTTCGATGTTTGATTTTAGATCATCCATCTTAGCTTCAATGCTAGCTTCAATGCCATCCATCTTAGCTTCCACGCCTTTCTTCAAACCGTCCATCTTCACTTCCACGCCATCCATCTTAGCTTCCATGCCTTTCTTCAAACCGTCCATCTTCACTTCCACGCCTTTCTTCAAAACTTCCATTTCATTTTTTGTTGCTTTTTGTGAGAGTGGAAATTTGTTGCACTTGCTCTTGTAATTTTGATAGATCATGTTGCAATTCTTCATCTTCATGAGTCATGGTAGGAGCCTTCGAAGGCTTAATGGGTGTTGAATTCTTTTTAGGAATAATTTTAGAATCCAATATTGATACCTATTCTACAATATGCCCTTGGAATCAATTCAACTTGATTCTTCAAACACGACTTATCGATTGGAAAAAAATACACACCTTTGCTTGCTTTGAGGAGCTCGATATTGAAATTGAATTATATCTGTAATTGGGGATCTTCAATATCTAAAATTCAGCCCTATAGTAGCCCTATGAAGCTTCTTTCAAATGCCACAGGTCTGATCTAATTTGGATTCTTCAAGGCAAATTTATTTCCAATCTCCCACAATGACCCAATTTTGGACTGGTTCAGTAGAGTGAACTTGTACGACTTTCCACGTGTCACTGTTTCGTCCTTCGTCTCTAAAATTGATAGCCAAGAAACTGCAGTCTGTGTACTTACAACCACTTTTTACGGCACTCCAATCCGATGCCCAGAGAGAGAGTTATTGAACTTTTCCCACAATCACCACTTTGAGATGAAATTCAGGAGCCTGAAAAAGCACTACCTTCCACAGATCATATCTCCAAAAATATTGCGAACCAAGCTCTGAAATTTTTGACGAATTTCCTCAGGATTTCAGCTTCACGCCATATGAATTTCAGATTCTGAACCTTCGTAGAAATTTTTTTATAGCGCAAATGCCACGATGACCTGTTTAGGAGCCTGAAAAAATACCTAACTTCCACAGATCATATCTCCGAAAATATTGTGAACCAAGCTCTAAAATTTTTAGACAATCTTCCTCGGGATTTCAGCTTCGCACCCTAAAAATTTTGGCTTCTGAAACTTCGTAGAAAAAAATTTATAGTGAAAATTCCACGATGACCTGTTTGGAGCAGCGAAACCCTAGAATCCAAAGCTCTGATACCAAATGTTGTGTAACCAGCTCCAAAAATAGAAGAAAAGAGATATCAACGCCTTAGAAATAAGCCACTTCAAGGAGGAAACCTCCAATACATTACATAAATGAACAATTCTTGGATGATACAATTTACAAAACCTCCTTTCTATATATAGGAGTCCATGTGGCCATAATGTAATCCTGGTGGGCCACAATGTAATCCTAGCCGACCTAACAATAATAATTTAAGGGCACAATAATAACAAAATGGGGGTTACAAGGGTACAATAATAACAATAAGGGGGTTACACTAACAATAATAAGGGACTATACTAGTGATATAGGGACCTAACATCCTCATCTTCTTCATCGACATCATCTTCCACTTCCACCACAAAAACTACCCATACTCACTCAAAGACCACAAGAGGAAAAACACCCTTACTCAAACTTGATGTCAAATTTTAGCTTCCAATGTATAATGGCGAGGTAAATGCAGAGAGGTTGGACAATTGGATACGTCAATTGGAGGTGTATTGCAGAATTCAAAACCTTCATGAAGAAGACATAAAGATTCAATTGGCTTCCTTGAAGATGGAAATATCTGCACTTGTATGGTGGGAAGCAAGGGCTCAAAAAGAGATTAAAAACTACGATAAGATCTCTATGTCTTGGTCAAGTTTTATTGCTTCCATTACAAGGAAATTATGTCCCTTAGCTTACATGCAAAAGGCCATTATGGACTAGCAAAATTTTAGACAATTGAAAGGGAAGAGTGTGCAAGTATATACTCATGAATTTAGGAGAAGAGCTCTTATTTTGGTTATTAATTTATATTCTCATGAAACTTTGTTAAAGTACATTGGGGGTTTTCACAGTTATATTAGACACAGTATTCTCATGTTTAATCCCACAAACATAGATGAGGTTTGTGTTCAGGCCACACATTTAGAAGCAAGAGGGAAACATAACATAGATGAGAAAAGTGATAGTGAGGGTAAAGGAAAGGGAAAGTTTTATGGAAGAGAAATAGCTCTATCAAAAGAGAGAAAGAGAAACTCTCATTTAAACATTGTTTAAAGAATGGCCATGATGAAGACCACAGTCAGTAGCTTCATCCAGAGTTGAAGCCAAACAAACTGAAAGCCAAAGAGAAGGGGAAATTTGTTGCTATAATTGAACATGACTTAGGGTCAGAGTCAGGAGATGAGACAAATATTACAACCATGGGTTTGAAAGGTAAGAACATAGCAAGCACTAGTTCTTCAAATTTTTCGAATGTCACTCAAGATGAAGATATGAGAATATAAATTTTCCATATTAGAGTCGTCTTTAAACATACAAAGATAGATACACTTTTTTATAGTGGGTCACAAGCTAACTTGATTTCCAAAGACTTGGTTAAGCAACTAGACCTTGAAACTGTTAGACATCCAAGACCTTATCCGTTAGGGTGGATATGCAAGAATGAAAACTTGCAATTTATAAGGATGTGCATACTAAGATTTGCCATCAATTCAAACTTTCTTGATGAAGTTGAACTTGATGTGGTGTCACTTGAGATATAAGGTATTGTTTTGGGAAGTCCTTATCTTTATGATAGGAAAGCAGTATTTCATCCCCATGAGAATAAGTATCACTTTTTTAAGGATGGTATTGATTACATAGTTAGAGCACATAAGAAGAAGACAATTTTTCTCTTATACATGCAAGAGAAATGAAGAGGATAGTGAATGCAAGTCAGAATTTGACATTTTTGATGATCAAACATAGAGTGTAGAAATTATACAACATGCATGTATATCTTGGATTCACCCGATCTAACAATGTACTAAAGTTAAATATTGAATCGCTTCTACGAATATTTTACGGAATTAAAAACACAATCGCTAATTACATGAACATGAATAAAGATCAATCACACACAACACAAATAATTTCCCAGGGAAAGCTTACAGCTAAAAACCCCACTATCTTCTATTGTATATTCAGCATGGATCATGAAACAATTACATACAGAACTCTTGTCACAAGAGCCCTCCAGTACTTAGCTAATTGTCTCACACTTTCATATGCAAAACTAACCAACACATAGCCAATTATCAGCCTCCAGATAGCTTGCCTTGCTTACGCAATCCCTGTTGGTATAGATCCCTAAAAGATAGGAATTCTTTCCTGCCTTGACTGCACAAGTATCATGGGCACTCCAATGGGTGTTTGGTTGCATGTGTGCAACCCAATTATCCTACAAGGACTCTGGTAAGCTCTCTCCAGAGCCGAATGGGGTTCAAGACAAGTACTAGAAATTCAAGAATGTGTAGATGCCAATATGTGATGCTTTCTTTAGCTTCAGAAAGACAATATCTTTTTGGTGGTCTAGGCATATGAATCAAGGCCAAAGAAAACCTGTCAAATTTGTCAACCGAAGGGGACAAGCTTGTCAATTTCTTAGTGTTTTCATCTTGTGAATCGGAGAATCAGTTGAGGCCAATATTTGAGCTTTAAATATCCTGTGAACCGGTTGTTTGAGGAAGACGTTCAACTCGCCGCAGCCTGTGTCTAAATATTTGAGGAAGACGTTCAACCCTTAGCCGCGTCTGAAGGTAAACCACGCAAGATTTTTTTTTTTGTCAAAAATTTAATGTTAACCTAGTTTCAATAATGATGTGAAAATGTTCTTCACTACTTTCTTCAAATCATAGTCTGCTTAAAAACAATATTTGAAAGGTCTTCAAATCACAGTCGCCTTAAAAACAATATTTGAATGGTATTTAGTGTTTTAAGTTTCTCAATTTTTTCATGTATGGAATGGAGTTGGAATTTCGTATCTATGCACAAAACGATTTCTCAAACCCTAAAACTCAAACAAAGGGTCACATTTAGAATTAAGAGCAAGCTATTAAAGGCTCCGTTGAAAATTAAGATGGTATCCCCATTTAATTAACTTTGTTGGAATTGTAAGAGGACATTAAAATCTAGAATTTTCAAGAAACACAAAAATGCACCAGAAAGATCCTAAGTTGTTGCACTATTGCCACAGAACGTAGGTCAGCAAAGGCAGTAGCAGTTGAAGCAATCATTATTCCCAGGATCATTTCTAGCAGCGATCAAAAGCACCATCCTAATTCCCAGTCTAAGTCCCCAAATCATTCAAATAAGAAGCAACATCAGTTGAAATGGAATTATTTCCATCATCAATGAAAGGAGCAGTTGAAGCATCATAATTCCGAGCAGCAACAGCCAAACAAGCAGAACTACAAGCATCCCTAAGAATAGTACCAATAGCATTTTCATCATCAGTTGAACAAAAAGATTTACTTATTATATAATTCCTGATGGCATTATGACTATAGGTTCCGAGATATAATTCCCATAAGCAGAAGCATAATTAGAACCAACAACACAAAAGGATACAGTATAGTTCCAAAGTAAGCAGTCATAACCTTTTGGCGGGTTTTACCATATGATGATGTTGAAACCCATATCTTAATAAGATGAGAGGAACGCATTAAGTCGCTCAACCATATGGGAGAGTAATGTTATACCCAAATAAATAATGGAATTAAGCACGAACACAATGATGAATTGGTGTTGTATAAGCCCTTGATTCTTTTAATTTCAAATTGACATTAAATTCCTTTGCAGGGGAAATTTAATTTAGGTACTTACCAATATCCCTCCAGCTCCATTACAACTTGCTTGAGGAAGAAGTATTGAAAGAATAGGTGAAATCTATTGGTGCTTCTGCTGCAAATTCTGAGCTACTCAGCATTCAGGAGCTTTTGTGTTTCCATACAGCCAAGGTTCCAGACAACAAACACCTTCTCTGCTTCCATATTGCCATGGTTCCATACAACCAACATTAATTGGTAACAGGTTGTATTAACAGGTAACAGGAATCACACTTGTTTGAGGTATGTTTGCTTGAATATGAAACTAATTGTGAATGCGGTCCCAACATTGAATTTTGAATATGGTTTCTTGATTATGAAATTGAATTGTGAGACAGGTCTAAACAAATCTGATAAAATACCTGAGTGCTACTTGCATCCTGAGTGCCACTTGTATCCCAGACCCTCAACAGCATCACAGGTAGCAGATCCATTCCATTCGCAGTTACACGTGTTTTCTTCATGCAGGTGTTTTCGTCATGCAGGTCACACTTGCTTTCATGTTAGTCGTTTGTTTCATATTGGTTTCTCTAGATAAATTAAGTGAGATATTTGTAAACATTAAATGCTTAATGATTAATGCTAGCATTAGTCTAGCATCACCTTTTATTTGTAAAGTGATATTGATTAAGATATAGAATTTATGGAATATATCCTTATCACCTCGATATGAGGCCAATAAGACCGTACAATGTTTCATTGGATGACAAAGAATATTCCTTGGAATATAAAATAAAAACATTGGTTATTTGCAGTAGTTATAATATTAAGCAGTTTAAAGTAATGCTAAGTCCTCCATTTCGATTACTATAGTCCCAGTCATGAGGCAGGGACAAAAAATAAAGGTCAAATAATACCATATAAAAGGAGAAAATTAGAGATACTGGAAAAAAACAACAACAAACTAAACTATTGATTGGAATAAAACTAGATCAAATAAAAAAAGAAATAAAATACATACATGAATCATAAGAGAAAAAATCAAATGGAATAAAATAATAAAAATGATTAAAATTAAATAAAATGAATAAATTAATAATTATGAAGAAAAAAAAAACCTAGAAATAAAGAGAGGGGATTGGATCTAATAACGTCTTATCTTCCAACCATCATCTCTATTAAGTGTATTGGAAAATTTTTCAATTTCAATGGCCTCTCTCAATTTACGTGATGGAACGTGATGGAAGTGATCAAACTTAGCAATGACTTGGGAGTCTTCAATACTAATTTGGTTTTTTTAGTCTTTTATGCATGTTTTGCCAAAGCTAAGGAGTGAGTCTTGCAATGTCAGCCACATGTTCCTTAATCCTTTGATTAATGGGGATGACATAAAACACTGCAGGACTCACTCCTCAACTTTGGCTAAACATGCAAAAAAGACTAAACACCACTTTAATATTGAGAACTCCCAGGTCATTGCCAAGATTGATCGCTTCCATCACCGTAACATAAGAGACCATTAAAATTGAAAAAAAAATCCAATATGCTTAATATAGATTATAATTGGAAGATAAGCCGTTATTGGATTCCCTCTCTTGATTCCTAAGTTTTTTTAAATTATAATCCCTTCATAATTAATTAATTAATTTAATTTTAATCTTTTTTTTATTATTCCATTTGATTTTTTCTCCTCTATAATATGATTCATGTATTTATTTTATTTTTATTTTTATTTGATTCGTTTTTATTCCAATCAATCATTTTTTTCTTTCTTTTCTCTAAATAAATTAAATAAATATAGCTCTTTTTTTATATTTTTCTTTTTTACTTTCGGTTAATTTCTTTTTCTAAGTTCAAATTCCTTTTTATATTTTTTATTCTTATTTTCCTGGATTCTTTAATATGACCTTTTTTGTAAAAAAAATTCCTGTATTTTTCTTTTTTCATTATAAGGTTTCTTTGATTAAATAATAGATAAACAAATAAATAATAATAAAATATTGTATCTCTTGTTTTTAGTCATAACATTTTTATGATTAAATTATAGATTTTTTTTTTTTCTGAATAAGCTTAATCTATTAATATACAAAAAAACAGTTACATGGAAGCCAAAGCCTCAGAGTTTCTGGCTCGAGAGATGAGCATTCTGGTGCAGCCAATTCTAATGATCAAATGATCACCACATAGTGCTGAGAGGCAGTTACAACAATGAAGCACGGACAGACATCTTAGCACAAAAACACCGCCCACACAACATATCAACCCACCGCAATTAGCTACAGAACTGTAGACATGAACGGACTTATACATGATATAATGCCGCCCACAAAGGGGAAACCGGCTTTCAAAAAAACAGTGGAAGTAGAACCAGCTAAACTGAGACAGCATATGATTACTAGTGCTGAGCCTGGCACCACGAACAGCCAAAAACAAGCCTGTAAGAAGAGAGGCCATTAATCACCTTGAGTGGAAGGAGGAGACTCGACCACGCGGCAAGCATAAGCGTTGGGGTCATCCTTGTCCTGCACAACAGCATTAGCATCCGGAGCTTCCTGAATGGTAGTGTCCTCCTTCTTCTCGTCAGATGGGGCAAGAGAACCGCCTTTCTTGAAGCCACCCACCTCAGAATCGAAGATGGGATCCAGCGAGGAGCAGCCCTCATCCATCTTCCGCTTCTAACCAACAATGGAAGGAGAAAAGGGCCTATCAGTCGCCAAAAGCACCAGAGGAGAGTCGGAGAGCTCGGCATTCACATCGCGCGGTGCTTCTTTGAAGTCAATCGTGATAGTGGCAATGACCATTGGCATGTTGAGCAGACAGGGGAAGCGGAACTACGCCCTGTGCTGCTGACTCAGGAGGAGATTGGAGAATCTACGAGCGGGCAGAGCAGTCCCATGGCCAGCCAAAGAGCCACGACCACTGCGAGTCTCAGGATACCGCCCCCTCATAGACTCAAACTGTGGAGAAGAGGAGCTATGCGAAGAGGGAGGATGGTGTCGAGAAAGACCACCACGGCTCAAGCCGCGCCTGCTCCTCATTCTATGGCGCAAATGAGGCCTGATATTCAGGTGCTGAGAGTTGAAATTGAAGGAACATGGAGTCGCAGAGTGGGTCAGGTTAGCCCTGCCCAAACTGAGGACCAAAGGCGGATGAGAATGAATCTCCTCAGCGCGAGTGCCCAATCTCTAAGAGCAAAGGGAGGTTTGTGAGAAGTGCACCCCAGGAGCAAGGTTAATGCAGCAGGAGAACGAGCACCTACGACCAGTGTTAGTCTGAGAGCTTGTCTCAGAGTCCTCTAAGGAGCAGCAAGAGCGAAAGGGCAACATAGCCGAAGTGAAGCGATCCGGAGAAGCCATATCGCGGTAAATCGAGCTTGAGATTGGGCAATTGTGCGACGTAAATGCCCCGGACAGAGGATTGTTAATGCTCTTAATTGCATACAGGACGCAAAGGAGGGTGGCGGTGGTAGAACCCCACGCGCCAACCCACCGCCTTTGCCACCTATCCATATTGTTGGCCACCCGCATCCGGGAATGATTAAATTATAGCTTAATGAATATATAATTTAATAAAATATTTTAACTAGTGAGATTATTTGTTGCATTTATATTATATATTAGTTGTCTATTTTAGTTATCTATCTATGTACTGATGATTTGAAAATATGTATGTGATCTCATCGGGAAAATATTTGATAAAAATGGTGAATAAGCCCTCATGATCTGCATCATCATCTTGAATCTTATTGGTTCTTATAAAGTTGATTTTGGCTGTACATTTTTGTTTTGAGGCCTATTTTAGACCTAAAAATTTCTTTAATGGATCACTTAAGAGCTGGAAAACCACCCCAGGTGATCAATCTCTAAGCTAAACCCCTTTTTCTCTGACCCGACGCTCCAAATACACACCCAACAAGGAAAGAGTATGGTTATATGTCTCCAACCATGTACATAGGCCTGCTTCCATGCTGCTATGTCCTAAATCGTTCAATTCTGAGCATGTGGTTCCAGGATATGTGACACCTTTTTAGACCAGCTTACAAAACACTAACCAGAATTTCCTACAGCTTTCCAAAACCATAATTTACATGATGTCAATGCCAAACATTTAAACTTGAAGAACTTTGACCTAGAATTCCTAATCCATAACAAACATTTCATCAAACAGTGGAAAACATGTAGACTACAGGTCATGAATGCATATCTGATCATAAACTGATAGTCGTCATCTAAAATTCAACAAGAAGACTCTAAGCCCTCTCTAGCTAGTTGCAATAAAACTTATTAGCCCATAAATACATCAACCATTTGATAACTTATAAAAACATGTCAAGAGCCATAAATAGATTACGCCATATAACCAACAAATAACCAACATAAAAACCATGACAATTCAGCCATAATGTCACTAACATAATCACTACAAGTTTTCATAAATCACAGTAGGAAAATAACTCATATTAAAATATGAAAATTCCAACGTCAAGGACTTTCACGTGCCACCAGAGAATATATTGGGCTTAAATAAATCTCTCTTTCATCCAATCAGCCTCATGCCATATAACAAGCATGAATGTGGGATATCATGGAATAAATAAATAAAAACTAAACCAAGGCTTCTAGACACCAAACCACCTCAACCCTCAACCATAGTAATTCCACCTCTACGGTCCCGAAATCACTAACATCAACCAAATTGGTCTCTACCAAATCTGACTAGCGCTCCAGGAACTAATATCTCAACCCACAACCTTCCAGAGCTCCAGAGCGTTTGTTCCAACCGCGACTCCAGGGGCTAGTAACTCAACTTGCCAAGGGTTCTAGAGTGTTTGTCCCAACTAAAAACTCCAGGAACTAGTAACTAAACCCAAGTTTTTCTAGGGCTTCCAGATCATTTGTTCCAACTCTCAACCATAAGGAACATGAGCACCAATTAGAAAAAAAAAACATGTAGAAACCAACCCACAATACCATGGTTGTCCAGGAAATGGCAAGGCAAGGCTAAAATCATTGTCAATCCAGGCAAATATCCACACCAATGGAAACACATAACCAAATAATCACATAATGATGGATATTAGTAGCCATGATATTTTACAACATATAATTGTTGAGGGAGGTGCTCTACAACCCAATATAGGGATGATATTTAACAACATATAATTGCTGAGGGAGGTGCTCTACAACCCAATATAAGGGAGATTTGTAGGTGTAATGTAAGAAAGTCTATCAATATATATAAATTGAATAGATAATAAAGTACAAAAACAAAATCAATAAATTGAATAAATATAAAGTACAAAACCACGATCTATAACAAAACTGTGGGAAAAAACTAATAGATTAAATAAATATAAAGTACAAAATCATTGCTTATAAAGAAACGATGAATGATAAGGCTTTTCCCAAAAGTACTTTAACACAATCAAATCTAGCGAATAAAAATTAATGGTTTAGTATGTTATAGACTCAAGTGCTAATTATATATAATATTTAATTTAGGAGAAGCTTTTAAGTGCAACTTTTCTTGTTTTTTTGTTTAACTAGTTTTCTGACTGCATGTATGGATTCAACACCCTAAAAAATCCCTACCTGTCAAATTAAATCGGCCTTACCTGTCAAACTTGTGATTTGAATGAATCCTGCTAAATTTTAGACAAATTAAATCGGATAATAAACTAGAAAACTTTCCAAAAAATTGCATTTAAAAACTAATTCTATAATTTAATAAAAATTTAAAAATCACAATTTAATAATTTTTTTAAAATTGATTAAGATTAATAAAAAATTAATTAATTAATAGTTAAATTCTAATAAATTCATAAATAGATTAATAGTTAAATTCTAATAAATTCCTAATTTATTAATTATTTTATTTTATTTAGTTTTTTTTTATTCCATTTGATTTTTTCTCTATATTATGATTCATGTATTTATTTTATTTATTTTTTATTTGATTTGTTTTTATTCCCATCAATAGTTTTTTTTCTTCTCTTTAAATAAATTAAATAAATATAGTTTTTTTTAAGTTCAAATTCCATTTTAGAATTTTTATTCTGATTTTCTTGGATTCTTTAATATGACTTTTTTTAAGGCTTTTTTCTTGTTATTTTATTTTTTCAATATAAGGTTTTCTTTGATTAAATAATAAACACAAGAATAAATAATTTAATAAAATATTGTATCTCATGTTGTTCGTAGTTGCATTTATATGATTAAATGATATATTAACAAATAAATAATTTAATAAAATATTTCGACTGGTTGCATCTCTAATATATATTAGTGGTATAGTTTAACTATTCATCTGATGATTTGAAAATATGTGTGTGATTTCATTTGATATAAATCATGAGCCACATAAACTTGCATTCTAAGATCACTATATATTAATTATTTAATATATAATTAGTTATAATATAATTAAAAATATATTATATTTAATATTATTAATTATTTTATATATTAGTTTTAATTTTAATTTTAATTCTATGTAATTTAATATAGTCAAAATGTTTTTATTGATAATTATAAATATTAATTATTTTTATTTTATTTTTATTTGTATTTTAATTTAATATCATCAAAATGTTAATAGACATTACTTTACATTACAACATCTTTATCATATTGAGTTGGAGAGCCTCTTTTCCCACAAAATACTTTAAAACATGATGATCATCAATTGAATTTGGGCACAACTTTAATTAATTTTAAAAATAACATAATTTATTTATTTATTTCATGTCTCAAATATACATAACTAATAAATGACTTTTTGATCTTAATTGACAATACAATTTCTAGCAAAATCGTGATTTCTTCTTGTTTAAAATACACTTTTGAATGTGTAAATGAATTGTGAAGTGAAAAACATCTCATGCACTTGATCATTGCAAATTAAACAACTTAAACATATGATTTTTAAAAAATTGAATTGGATTTTTGAATAAAATTGACCAAAAGAAGCTCTAAAAATAAATATTTCCTCTATTAATTTGACTACCCTTCATAATCTTAATAAAAATGGCATAGCCTTTAATTATTAAATAAAATGAGATGAGAATTTTAATATATATTATCTACTATAATTATTGTTAAAGTGTTTAATCGTCTCCCATATTCAACAAATTTGTATTTACATTTATTAAATAATTAATATATAATTATATTTTATATTACTTATTTTAATGGACCACACACATAATTATTATATAATAATTTTTTTACTATGTTAAATTTTGATGGCTAAATTTAACTAATCTTTACTTTTTATTAATTTTAATTAAAAATATTATTAAATTATAATTTTTTAAATTTCTATTAAATTAAATATTATATATAAATAGCATTTGAGTATATAATTTTCTAAACCATTCATTTTTAGTAGTTAGATTTGATTGTATTAAAGTACCTTTTTGGGAAAAGTGTAATTGGGTTTGATGGTTTTGTAATTTATATTTATTTAATCTGTTATTTTTTCCTTTGCTATAGCCCGTGATTTTGTATTTATATTTATTCAATTTGTTGATATTTTTGGCTAAATTTTTTTTTACATTTTACATTTATATATGTTTTAACTTGAACATATGTGTGTGAGTGGGGGGGGGGAGGCGGGGGGATTATACCAGCCTATATCCATCTAACTTCTGATCTAACATGAGCCTAGAGAGATGAAATTTCTTGAGTTGTAAATTTTTAAGAGTGCAAAATACAATGTATAATTTTTCTTTGTTTAAATTGTTGCAACTTAAACTTGTAAGTCCATAATTTTTTTGTTGTATGTCAACTAAAAAACATGTTCCTAAAAAAGGACTAAATTGTACCACTTACGAATGTTTTAGTTGTAAAATCTTAATTTTTTTTCAATAGCTTTTTTTTTTTTAATATTTTATTATATACAACATTGAAATATTTTCTTTTAACATTTTGTTATATATATATATATATATATAGATGAAATTGGTGTTGACGTAAATTAGTTAACATAGATCTTCAAATAGTTTATTTAAATGAATGTTGAAATATTTTTGAAAGATACAAGGTTTAAACATCTTACTTACACATTTTTTCTACTTCTAATTTCTTTACATTAAATAATAATAAGTCATATGGACTGCTAACTAAACATGCATAACATATTCGTGATTTTTTTTATTATAGTTCACATTGATTTTATATTTAGAAGATAGTTTATTTTTATTTTAAGAAGGTAGTGTGTCAAATCATGTTGAGCACGGACATACTTACAGACATCATCGTCATACTGGATTGTAGAACCATCATAGATCCATTAAGTGTAGATCTAACATGAACCAAGACGGATCAAATTTATTCATGTGCAAACTTCTTTAGAATGCAAAATACAACGTGTGATTTTTCATTGTTAAAATTTTTTTAGAATGCAAAATACAACGTGTGATTTTTCATTGTTAAAATTGTATTTTTGAATCGAGTATATATATGTAACACCCCGATACATTGGATATTTCTCATTTACTATGTTTGTTTTGGATAATTAGCTGATTCCTAGACTTTGATACTTAAGTTAAAATAAAAGTTGTGGAGACTATAAGAATTACTTTAATTATTCATGAATATCTATATATAGATATATATGCTATTATTTAGAATGTAACTAGGCAAGTTGGTAATTATTGAGATATGATTGGAGAACTCAAGAGAAGATATCCTGAAGAAGTTATCTAACTACCGGACATCTAAGTGGTTATAGTTCTTGGCTTCCTTTCATGGATATAAATGCATCTCACTCGAAAGGAAGGGGGTTCTAACCTTTTTGGGAAAAAACTATTCTGAGAAAGAGAAACCAAACCAAGAAAGTGCAGAAGAAATTCTTGACTTGGGTTGGACCCAGTGCAATACTTCAGAGATAGACTTGGGACTAGACCTGGAACAGGTCTTAAGGTCTGCAAGGAGGCCAACTAGTCACTTTCAAGGTCTATAAGGAGGCCAACTGGGCATTTTCATTACAAACTGTGTTGTCAAGGTCTACAAGGAGGCCAACTGGTCACTGTCATTACAAACTATGCTGATAGTTCGAAGCTCGAGAAAAGACTTGGGTGTGATTATCGATGTCATTGGAAGAGTGGAGGGTACTCTTCTTATTGAGTTCCCTAATCGATCTCATTATTTGCAATTCAGAGTAGACTTAGATTGTATTAAGTATTACACTTTATACTTATTATATTTAAATTCGGTGTTGGAATTACCTTAAGTTATACATGTATTTAGTATTAAATTTTGAGTCAAAATAGTGTATTTGTAAGCATGAACAATAGGAAGCTATAGTAGAACTAGAGCGTAATTGTAGAAAACTATATTATAAATGGTTATGAATGTACATGAAACGGAAAGGAGTTAAGTTGCTAGAGATATCGGTTAGTACGGACTTGGGGTGACCCTAGTCAGACAGTCCTATATGGCAACAAGTACTCCTAAGTAAACAGAAAAGAACATGTGAGAATTTGACCGATTTTAATTGCAGAACCATCATAGGGATAACATAACAACTTTTATTAATCAACTAAACTAATAAATAGTGTTAGTGACAAGGGTTAAAACCTGCAGGAAATTATTCCAAATCCTTACTGTCCGAGAAATAAGTTCTGAGCAATAATAATATATATAACAGAAGAAAGCAAGATGCATCACAAACGCAGAGAATTCTTACATAACTAAAAGAAAATCACTGAGTTCACTTATCGACTTTTCCATTCAATATACTGGTACAAGTTATGAAATAATCGTAACAGTGCAAGCACTGGGTGGTCGAGACCTTAACTAAACAAGGCCAAGAACGTCTGAGATGCACAATTATCAAAAAAAATCCATCAACTTAACATTTAACAAGAATAAGGAAGAAATTCCTTACAGTAGGAAAAAATAAGGTGCAACCAGGTAAACATCTACATTAATAATTCTTAAGACTGATATAAAAAAATAGAACCACTTTGATAAACTCGAAATGCACAGACAAATATATCAACCCTCATTTGAGGCATGCACAGTCAGAAATTTAATTCAACAGTAGAATGATTACGATATTATCTCGGAAGAGTTCCTCAATCGTCCTAGAAAAAGAAACCAGAAGCATGCATTTTCATAAAAGTCGGGCGTATATCCGCAGTTCCAAATTTATATGCAAATATACACAAATTACATCCGACTGTCACCATTGTCTTAAAAATTAAGCAAAGAAGGAACCCACTCAGGGCTAAGCAGCTCTATGGAGACTCCTGCTAAAACCATAGACTCAATTGGAAACGACATGGCTATCTGATAATCAGATTATATCGCGGTAAATCGAGCTTGAGTTTGGGCAATTGTGCAACATAAATGCCCCGGGCAGAGGATTGTTAATGCTCTTAATTGCATACAGGACGCAAAGGAGGGTGGCGGTGGTAGAACCCCACGCGCCAACCTACCACCTTTGCCACCTATCCATCTTGTCGGCCACCCGCATCTGGGAATGATTAAATTATAGATTAATGAATATATAATTTAATAAAATATTTTAACTAGTGAGATTATTTGTTGAATTTATATTATATATTAGTTGTCTAGTTTAGTTATCTATCTATGTACTGATGATTTGAAAATATGTATGTGATCTCATCGGGAAAATATTTGATAAAAATGGTGAATAAGCCCTCATGATCTGCATCATCATCTTGAATCTTATTGGTTCTTATAAAGTTGATTTTGGCTGTACATTTTTGTTTTGAGGCCTATTTTAGACCTAAAAATTTCTTTAATGGATCACTTAAGAGCTGGAAAACCACCCCAGGTGATCCATCTCTAAGCTAAACCCCTTTTTCTCTGACCCGACACTCCAAATACACACCCAACAAGGAAAGAGTATGGTTATATGTCTCCAACCGCGTACATAGGCCTGCTTCCATGCTGCTATGTCCTAAATCGTTCAATTCTGAGCATGTGGTTCCAGGATATGTGACACCTTTTTAGACCAGCTTACAAAACACTAACCAGAATTTCCTACAGCTTTCCAAAACCATAATTTACATGATGTCAATGCCAAACATTTAAACTTGAAGTAAGAACTTGACCTAGAATTCCTAATCCATAACAAACATTTCATCAAACATATGGAAAACATGTAAACTACAGGTCATGAATGCATATCTGATCATAAACTGATAGTCGTCATCTAAAATTCAACAAGAAGACTCTAAGCCCTCTCTAGCTAGTTGCAATAAAACTTATTAGCCCATAAATACATCAACCATTTGATAACTTATAAAAACATGTCAAGAGCCATAAATAGATTACGCCATATAACCAACAAATAACCAACATAAAAACCATGACAATTCAGCCATAATGTCACTAACATAATCACTACAATTTTTCATAAATCACAGTAGGAAAATAACTCATATTAAAATATGAAAATTCCAACGTCAAGGACTTTCACGTGCCACCAGAGAATATATTGGGCTTAAATAAATCTCTCTTTCATCCAATCAGCCTCATGCCATATAACAAGCATGAATGTGGGATATCATGGAATAAATAAATAAAAACTAAACCAAGGCTTCTAGACACCAAACCACCTCAACCCTCAACCATAGTAATTCCACCTCTACGGTCCGAAAATCTCTAACATCAACCAAATTGGTCTCTACCAAATCTGACTAGGGCTCCAAGAACTAATATCTCAACCCACAACCTTCCAGAGCTCCAGAGCGTTTGTTCCAACCGCGACTCCAGGGGCTAGTAACTCAACCTGCCAAGGGTTCTAGAGTGTTTGTCCCAACTAAAAACTCCAGGAAATAGTAACTAAACCCAATTTTTTCTAGGGCTTCCAGAGCATTTGTTCCAACTCTCAACCATAAGGAACATGAGCACCAATTAGAAAAAAAAAACATGTAGAAACCAACCCACAATACCATGGTTTTCCAGGAAATGGCAAGGCAAGGCTAAAATCATTGTCAATCCAGGCAAATATCCACACCAATGGAAACACATAACCAAATAATCACATAATGATGGATATTAGTAGCCATGATATTTTACAACATATAATTGTTGAGGGAGGTGCTCTACAACCCAATATAGGGATGATATTTAACAACATATAATTACTGAGGGAGGTGCTCTACAACCCAATATAGGGGAGATTTGTAGGTGTAATGTAAGAAAGTCTATCAATATATATAAATTAAATAGATAATAAAGTACAAAAACAAAATCAATAAATTGAATAAATATAAAGTACAAAACCACGATCTATAACAAAACCGTGGGAAAAAACTAATAGATTAAATAAATATAAAGTACAAAATCATTGCTTATAAAGAAACGATGAATGATAAGGCTTTTCCCAAAAGTACTTTAACACAATCAAATCTAGCGAATAAAAATTAATGGTTTAGTATGTTATAGACTCAAGTGCTAATTATATATAATATTTAATTTAGGAGAAGCTTTTAAGTGCAACTTTTCTTGTTTTTTTGTTTAAACTAGTTTTCTGACTGCATGTATGGATTCAACACCCTAAAAAATCCCTACCTGTCAAATTAAATCGGCCTTACCTGTCAAAATTGTGATTTGAATGAATCCTGCAAAATTTTAGAAAAATTAAATCGGATAATAAACTAGAAAACTTTCCAAAAAATTGCATTTAAAAACTAATTCTATAATTTAATAAAAATTTAAAAATCATAATTTAATAATTTTTTTAAAATTGATTAAGATTAATAAAAAATAAATAATTTTAATATAAAGTAGTTAAATTCTAATAAATTCATAATTTATTAATTATTTTTGTGACAGCCTCATTTAGAGCTCATTAGTTTGGATTTAGTTAAAAGACAAGTTATTTATTTTTAATATATGTTTATTTTATTTAGTAAAAGAAACTCAACAAGAAACACTATTTTTATTACTGAGCTGGAAAAAGGAAATGAATCTCTTAAACTGTTGGTAAAAAGTATCTAAGAATAGAAGTTGGTTACTTGGGAACAGTTAGAGGATAGTTACCTAACCTCCAGGGATAAAAGGAAATCCCAGGGGAGGGTTAGGGGTTCTGTGTTTTACCTCTGAAAGGAAGAAGGTGAAGGATTCTCTAGAGCTGTGGAAATGGATAGTTGAGAAAAGCTTCTGTAACCTTGTCTTCAGATTATCTGTGTGTGGCTGGATTGGCCGTCCAGAGGCCACAACAGGATTCCTACTGTTTCCATAGTACAGACTGAATTCTAGAGCTAGGGGGCAGGCGGAGGACGTCATTGCCTCCCTTGATGGTTGGGTGGACCACAGTTGGAGGGTATTCTTGTCCTACCAGATAAGTACTTAGAATTTGTCCAAGTTGTAGTACGGAAATCACTGTTTATCTGGTTATTTTATCAAATGTGAAGTACTGTTATCTGATTACTCTATCAAATATGAAGTAGATGTTTACAGTACATTTACGCATATATATTTATTTACATTACTAAATGTGATGAAAATGTCTACAGTTAATATATGTTACACTATTTAATTGTGATGTAGTTGAGTACAGTGACGGAAAGTATTTGGTAACCATTCGTAAAAATAACCCACAGACCCATAATGGAAATTATAACTAATTCTGGAATTATGAAAATTGTGGCAGATACTTTTCATACATATTCTTAAAGTGCTTAAAGAAAGTTAGCAGAATAACAGAGAAGCTAGAATACACTAGGGTTAGTATGGAGGTTAATCTACTTATTAAGCTACATTTAAAGAAAGAACAGGCTCGCTTAAACACTAGTAAACTTATGTGATGTATTTACAAGAAACAAAAGAAAACTGTGGCTATTTATCTTGTTTGCGACAGAAAATGAGAATAATAGGTTTACATGAGCTATTAAACAATATTTAATCATATCTTGACAGGTGCATGTTATAGCACTGAACTTGTAGAGCGGAGTTGGGAATAGAAACCCTACTCACTCCCGTTCTCCTTCCTGAAAACTATACACGGCCTTGTTTACGGCGGCCGGTGCCACCTAGGGTTAGGTGATTCAAATAATAAAATAGAAGTTTAACTTATGAACAATTACAAGAAATCATACATTTGAGAAAATAGCACTGCTATTACAAACAGGAAAAACGTTCTTTCTGGATGCATGCACGACTTACGCCTCATCATGAAAGATAACCGACCTATTCCAATTCTGGCCGAGTACAGTAATACGCTATAGGAAAGATTCGCATTAAGAATCATGGCCGCACTTATGAAACAAAAAAAAAATACATAAGGTACTTGAGGTAATGGAGCTGTGCCATAGTTCACCGACGTGCATAGTATATACATTACCCAAAGGAAATTTTGAACCGAAAACCCAGAGCAACCTTTAAACAAGACTTTATTGTATTATGAGTTGCAACGAGATAGATAGAAACAGGACAAATCAACAGTCTGGCCATGAAGGCGGAAAATCAAAATGTTAATACATTGTGTGTATGGCAAGATGTAAACCCTCTGGAATTATACAGACTTTCCTTCTCTGAAGCGAATGTAGGAAAACCTAGGCTAGAGAAAGCCGTAAACAAACTAGTACAGTAACTGAACAGATGCGCCATGATTCTGAGCAAGAATGAGCGCCGAAGTACCTGTATAAACGGAGAACGACCATATTATCTGTTGAACTAAACGGAAGAACCCACACAGAGAAAGAAAGACAATCCAGTCTTCATACCTGTAGTTACACAACGAAAAACTGTCAGGAAATCTCTGAAAGTTTAGCGCCGGAAAACAAAGCAAATGAACGGAAGTATTCTTAGAGAACCGAAGGGTTGGCAATCAGAATTTGTACCTGTAATGAGGATTAAACCCCGCGTAGCCTATACAGAGAGAAAACACCAGTTTATATAGGGTTTTAAACGAATCCTCGATTTAACTGAGTAAAGCATAGAAGAAATGGAAGGCCGAAGCTAGATATACCTGTGAAGTTGGGGCGGCCTCATTCTGGAGAGCCCAGTTCCATTCTGAAAATCTATTCTCCACTGGCAGCTTATCATGCATAGGCCACCCTGCTTGTGGAATACCTTTGCACAGGGCAAAGTAATAAGACTTAGTGGATGCTCAGAAAAAACTTGTAGGTACATTTATAAGACACCACTGTTTGTTAACCGAAGTGTTGATAGTAACGTTACCTCCGAAACCAGCTATTCAGCCATGCAGTCCCGAATGATTAAAAGGAGCGGCGCGCCATGGAAGAGAACAACACCGGAGCCTCCGAGCTTGTGAGACAGGCAGTGGATAGAAACCCCAAATCGTTGATCTCCCCTCGCAATCTATGCGTAGAACGAGGCGGGATTTGCTTGCTATCGTCAAAAGAATAACGCGTGACACATGTACCAGCCAGGCAGAAACGGAGCCATATGGCGGAACGAATATCTCATAGGTGACATGGAAAGTTATGACCGGATTACGGTGAATTAATTATAAGTCTCGACAAATGTGTAACACGAATTCACCAATGAAACAATACGCATGGTGGATAAACAATTCAATAGTGTTTATGACAATGTCATTAGAGCCGAATGTACACAGAGTTATATATATTCGTACCATGTCAATGGATTATACCGTAGCATGATTAGATTTGTGCTTATGGTTTGTGCTTATGGTTTTACTTAGGGATATTTTAATTCTATGATTGTATAGCCACGTTTATATGTTATGTATATTTCATATAGCAGGTGGTGGTAGGAATGTTTCGGTAGTATGAAGGTTATGTGTACAAATGTTTAATGGTAAAAATAAAAATAAAAGTAAAATGTTATTGTTACTCTTGCTAGGTTAGATGTATAGGACATTGTGACAAGTGGTATCAGAGCCGGTTACTACACTGGCAACCTAAGGGTCTACTAACAAAGCTGTGTGTGTATTAGTGCACTGAGAAGAGATAAAAGACTTGAGGAAAGGCATGGCATCTCAGTCACAACCGAACGAGACTCAAGGTCCAACAGTTATGAATCCGGAAATGTGGGTTCAACTAACTGTGGAACAGCACCAAAAGACCAGTAAGATGCTGGAAGAACAGCAGCAGCAAACTGCCTCTCTGTTAAACACGGTACATCAGTTACAAGAGGAGATGGTAAGAGTCCGAAAGGACAATGAAAGGTTACTGCTAGACCAGGAAAGGATCTTGAAGAGCATATCTGATAAACAGAATCAGGAGACGCGGCAGCCTAGTGCAGAAAGAGAGTTATCAACCGAATCAGAAGACCAACAAACTAGAAACAACACCATCGGAAAGACAGAAAAGAGTTCTTCTCACAAGAGAAAAAATCATAATTATAACGAGGAAGAATCAGGAAATCCATTTGATCAGCAGGATCATAAGAGGCAGAGAAATGAACTGCAGGGGGAGTTTCGTAAGATCAAGCCACCGATGTTTGATGGCGAGGCTGAGGAGGCAGCTGAAGCATGGTTAATTAACATCAATAAATATTTCCAGGTATACGAGTACAACAGCAATCTGAAGGCTAGGCTGGCTATATACCAGCTGCGAGAGAAGGCCACCCTGTGGTGGGAGGAGGTAAAGAACATTTGCAGCATTGATGAGAGAGACATTACATGGGAATTGTTTCAGCAGTACTTCAAAGATAAATATCTGACAGAGAGATTTTACGATGACAAGGCCAAAGAATTCCACGATCTTAGGCTGGGCCAAATGACCATGGATGAGTATGTTACAAAATTTACATCCCTGCTACGTTATGTACCTTACCTCAGAGAAGAAAAGGCCAAGGTACAAAGATTTCTGAGTAGTCTTCCTGCCCCTATGAGGGAAAGAATAGAGTTTGTTAACCCCCAAATGATGGATGAAGCTGTCCGGAAAGCACGCATGTGTTACCAGCAGTATAAGATCAAGGGGGATAGTGGAAAGGGATGGCAGCCCAAGAAGAATCAAAAGAATTCATCTACTTTTAAAAGCAGCAAAAACAACCACTTTAAAGGAACAGGACGGAACGCTGGCAGCAAGCAGTTTAACAGAAACCATCAAAGAATCAAGTGGCCAGCTGAAGAAAGACCCACTGAAGCATCAAGCAAACCAGAACAAGGACAGAATTCAAAACCCCCC
Organism: Pinus albicaulis; assembly: GCA_034641835.2. Classification (NCBI taxonomy): domain Eukaryota; kingdom Viridiplantae; phylum Streptophyta; class Pinopsida; order Pinales; family Pinaceae; genus Pinus; species Pinus albicaulis. Next base: position 149,136,750 of record CM076579.1, on the reverse strand, counting down.
TTACAGTGTTGGGGCTATGGGGAAGCACACTATTACAAGAACTGTCCCCAGCGAAAAAGGAATGAAAATGTGGCAAACTTGCAGGAGGCATCGACAGTGGGGGATGTGGGGCGAAATATACCACGTATAAACGTAGCCTTGGAGGATCGACAGGCTGAATTCCAGCCCACAATGATTGAACTGGAAGGTACTATGTTATCTAAACCTGTTTCTATTTTAATAGACCCTGGAGCTAGTTTAAGTTATGTAAGTCCTAAACTAGTGGAACTGTGCGATCTAAAAGAACAGAAATTTAAAAACCCATGGCTAGTTCAACTAGCCACCGGGGCTAAACGCAAAGTGACTGCTAAAATTTCAAACTGCATTTTGGAAGTTGCAAAACAGTAGCTGCAGGTATATTTAAATATTTTACCACTGGGATCGTATGATGTATTACTAGGAATGGACTGGTTGGAGAAACACTGGACCTTAGTAGATTGTAAGGAGAAGGCAATCTATTATAGAGCTCAGGATGGTACGCGTAAGGAAATTAGAGGAATTAAAAAGCCTATGCAATTGCGTCCCATAACAGCATCTCAGATGAGCAAGTGTATCTGAAAGGGATGTCAGTTGTACGCAATTCAAGTAAGGTATACTGAATCTAACGAAAAATCAGCAAACATAAAAGATATCCCTGTGGTACAGGAATTTCTAGATGTGTTTCCAGAAAACATTCCAGGATTGCCACCAAAAAGAGACATTGATTTCACTATTGAACTACTACCCGGAGCCTCTCCTGTGTCAAGAGCACCTTACAGAATGAGTGTACCAGAATTAACAGAGTTAAAGATGCAGTTACAGGAATTGTTAGATAAAGGATATATTCGCCCAAGCGTGTCGCCTTGGGGAGCACCCGTCCTCTTTGTTAAAAAGAAGGATGGAACCTTACGCATGTGTATGGACTACCGGCAACTCAACAAGCTGACAGTTAAGAATAGATATCCTCTACCCAGAATCGATGATTTATTCGATCAGGTGAGAGGTTCCAAAGTGTTCTCTAAAATAAATTTGTGGTCTGGATATCACCAAATCCGAATTACGGATGAGGATGTTTGCAAGACAGCATTCCGCACCAGATATGGACATTATGAGTTTGTATTATTACCATTCGGGTTGACAAATGCGCCAGCAACCTTTATGAGGTTGATGAATAGCATTTTTCATCAGTATTTAGATCATTTTGTATTGGTCTTCATAGACGAAATTCTGATCTACTCCAAGAGCGAGGAGGAACATAAGGAGCATCTAAGGATAGTATTAGAAATTTTAAGGAAACACCAGCTGTATGCTAAATTCAGCAGGTGCGATTTCTTCAAAACAGAAATCCAATATTTGGGTCATGTTGTGAGAGCTGAAGGAATAGCGGTGGACCCCGAAAAGATTAAAACCATCATGGAATGGCGAGTACCACAGAATGTGGTAGATATCAGATCATTCATGGGTCTAGCAGGATACTACAGGCAGTTCATCGAAGGGTTTTCTAAGATTGCCTATCCTATTACATCCTTACAAAAGAAAGGTAGATCTTTCAAATGGACGAAAGAATGTCAGAACAGCTTTGAGAAGCTGAAGCAACTTTTAACCACAGCACCAGTGCTAAAAGTTGCTGATCCCAGCAAAGATTATATGGTGTGTACTGATGCCAGTAAGGAGGGAGTGGGCGCAGTGTTAACGCAGGAAGGCAAGGTAATAGCCTATGAGTCCAGAAAATTGAGAGAGCATGAACAAAAGTACTCTGCCTATGATCTAGAACTCACCGCAGTAGTGCATGCTCTCCGAGTGTGGAGGCATTACCTACTGGGCAAAAGATTCATACTCAAAACAGACCATAGCAGTTTAACTAACTACTTCAAGCAGGCAGATTTAAACTCCAGGCAAGCAAGGTGGAACGCCTTTTTGAGCGAATTTGACATGGACATACAACACGTCAAAGGGAAAGAAAACCGAGTTTCAGACGCCTTGAGTAGGAAGTTACATGGGATCTATGAAATCTATTACAGCCAACCTATGAGCCAGCTATCAGAACAAATAAAGGAAGAGGCCCGGAAGGACCTAGAATATCAGTTTTTATGGCGGCAGATGGAATAATATCTGAAGCAAGGAAAGCCATCCGAGTATGGAAGTAATGAGGAACAAATGTTGATGTTTCGCGGAAGGGTCTATATTCCTAATCGTGCAAGTCTCAAGGGGTTAATCATGGATGAGTACCATCGCAGTAACTACGCTGGACATCCTGGTTATCAAAAGATGCTTACGGCAATTAGAAAGATATTTTATTGGCCCGGTATGCGCAGAGAAATTGCAGAATATCTGAGTAAGTGTTTAGAGTGCTAGCAGGTTAAAGTGGAGCATCATCATCCCGCGGGGCTATTGCAGCCCATACCTATTCCTGAATGGAAGTGGGAAGTGATCTCTTTAGATTTCATCACAGGCTTACCTCGAACAAGGAAGCAAAATGATTCAATCATGGTAGTGGTGGACAGATTAAGTAGATCTGCCCACTTCATACCTGTACAGTCCACTTATAAAACCGTGCAGATTGTAGACATATTTATGAGGGAAATCTTTAAGTTGCATGGTATACCTAAGACTGTGATTTCGGATCGGGATGTTAAGTTTACCTCCGCATTTTGGAAAACCCTGTTTTCGGGTTTGGGTACTCAAATACACTTCAGTACTGCCTATCACCCTCAAACTGATGGGCAGACGGAGCGAGTAAACCAAGTTTTGGAGGATATGCTGCGCATGTATGTAATGCGGCAGCCAACTAAATGGGAAGATTACCTACACCTAGTGGAGTTTGCATATAATAACGGATACCAGGAGTCTCTAAAAATGAGCCCCTTTGAAGCATTATATGGGCGACAATGTCGTACACCAATCAATTGGAGTAGTCCGGAGACGAAATTAATGTTGGGACCAGAAATGTTGGCTGAGCTGGAAGCTGAGGTAAAAAGAATAAGACAAAATTTGAAGGCCGCGCAGGACCGACAGAAGGTCTTTGCAGATAAGAAAAGGTCTTATCGCGAATTCAGAGTAGGTGACCACGTGTATGTCAGGATTAAGCCTAAAAGAAGTACCTTAAGGTGGACTTCTTGCGCCAAGTTAGCTCCTCATTACTACGGACCCTTCCAAATTCTGGAAAGGGTGGGACCAGTAGCCTATAGACTAGCTTTGCCTAGTCACATTAAAGTGCACAATGTATTCCATGTATCTTTGTTAAAGCGATATGTGCATGATGAAAAACATGTAATTCAATGGCGAAACATTCAGGTAGGAAGAAAGTGAGGAAATAAAATCCTAACTGAAGTTTGAAACAATTCTAAAGTTACTAATTGATAACCCTGTTGCTACTTTTCAGGTAGAACCGGACAGAGAGTTTCGGGTAGAGCCGCTACGCATACTTGATCGTAGGGAAATTGAACTCCGAAAAAGAATAATTACCTAGGTGAAGGTGCAATGGAGGCACTTTGGACCTGACGAGGCTACCTGGGAGGATGAAAAGTTTGTACGGGAAGCATACCCGGAGCTCTTTGTAGACCTGGACTGAAACACCGAGGACGGTGTTACTTCCAGAAGATCACCTGGCTTGACCTCATTTAGAGGAAAACAGGTAGTTTGGATTTAGTTAAAAGACAAGTTATTTTATTTTTAATATATGTTTATTTTATTTAGTAAAAGAAACTCAACAAGAAACATATTTTTATTCTTGAAATTTGGAAAAAGGAAATGAATCTCTTAAATTTGTTGGTAAAAAGTATCTAAGAATAAGTTGGTTCGCAGGAGCAGTTGGAGACCGATTCCACCACAACCTCTAGGGGATAAAAGGGAAATCCGGGGGAGGGTTAGGGGTTGTGTTTTACCTCACGAGGAAGAAGGTGAAGGATTCTCTAGAACATGGAAATGGATAGTTGAAAGCACATGGCGCCTTGTCTTCAGATTATCTGTGTGTGGGTGGATTGTGATCCAGGCTACAGCAGGGATTCCTCTCACCACATTTCCATAAGTGGGACTAGTTCTAGAGCTAAGAGCGGGCGGAGGGGCGACTTTGCCTCCCTTGATGGTTGGGTGGACCATAGTTGGAGGGTATTCTTGTCCTACCAGATAAGTACTTAGAATTTGTTCAAGTTGTAGTACGGAAATCACTGTTTATCTGGTTACTCTATCAAATGTGAAGTAGATGTTTACAGTACATTTACGCATCTATATTTATTTACATTACTAAATGTGATGAAAATGTCTACCGTTAATATCTGTTACACTATTTAAATGTGATGTAGTTGAGTACAGTGACGGAAAGTATTTGATAACCATTCGTGAAAATAACCCACAGACCCATAGTGGAAATTATAGCTAATTCTGGAATTATGAAACACTGTAGCAGGTACTTTTTATATATATTCTTAAAGTGCTTAAAGAAAGTTAGCAGAATAACAGAGAAGCTAGAATACACTAGGGTTAGTATGGAGGTTAATCTACTTATTAAGCTACATTTAAAGAAAGAACAGGCTCGCTTAAACACTAGTAAACTTATGTGCTGTATATACAAGAAACAAAAGAAAATTGTGGCTATTTATCTTGTTTGCGACAGAAAATGAGAATAATAGGTTTACATGAGCTATTAAACAATATTTAATCATATCTTGACAGGTGCATGTTATAGCACTGAACTTGTAGAGCGGAGTTGGGAATAGAAACCCTACTCGCTCCCGTTCTCCTTCCTGAAAACTATACACGGCCTTGTTTACGGCGGCCGGTGCCACCTAGGGTTAGGTGATTCAAATAATAAAATAGAAGTTTAACTTATGAATAGTTACAAGAAATCATACATTTGAGAAAATAGCACTGCTATTACAAACAGGAAAAACGTTCTTTCTGGATGCATGCACAACTTACGCCTCATCATGAAAGATGTGACCCTATTCCAATTGGTAAGAATGCAGGTAATGCAGCTATAGGAAAGATTAGCATTAAGAAGCATGGCACTTGCATATGAAACAAAAAAATACATAAGGTACTTGAGGTAATGGAGAGCAATGCCATAGTTCACTTAGGTACTTTTCGCACAGTATATACATTGCAAAGGGGAAACAAGAACGAAAACCCGGAGACAACCTTTAAACAAGACTTTATTGTATTATGAATTTTAGCAGGATAGATAGAAGCAGGACAAATCCTTGATCTGGCCATGAAGGCGGAAAATCAAAATGTTAATACATTGTGTGTATGGCAAGATGTAAACCCTCTGGAATTATACAGACTTTCCTTCTCTGAAGCGAACGTAGGAAAACCTAGGCTAGAGAAAGCTGTAAACAAACTAGTAAAGTAACTGAACAGATGTGCCATGATTCTGAGAAAGCATGAGCGCCGAAGTACATGTATAAACGGAGAACGACCATATTATCTGTTGAACTAAACGGAAGAACCCACACAGAGAAAGAAAGACAATCCGGTCTTCATACCTGTAGTTACACAACGAAAAACTGTCAGGAAATCTCTGAAAGTTTAGCGCCGGAAAACAAAGTAAATGAACGGAAGTATTCTTAGAGAACCGAAGGGTTGGCAATCATAATTTGTACCTGTAATGAGGATTAAACCCCGCGTAGCCTGTACAGAGAGAAAACACCAGTTTATATAAGGTTTTAAACAGATCCTCGATTTAACTGAGTAAAGCATAGAAGAAATGGAAGGCCGAAGCTAGATATACCTGTGGAGTTGGGGCGGCCTCATTCTGGAGAGCCCAGTTCCATTCTGCAAATCTATTCTCCACTGGCAGCTTATCATGCATAGGCCACCCTGCTCGTGGAATACCTTTGCACAGGGCAAAGTAATAAGACTTAGAGGATGCTCAGAAAAAACCTGTAGGTACATTTATAAGACACCACTGTTTGTTAACCGAAGTGTTCATAGTAACGTTACCTCCGAAACCAGTTGTTCAGCCATGCAGTCCAGAAGGATTAAAAGGAGCGGCGCGCCATGGAAGAGAACAACACCAGAGCCTTCGAGCTTGTGAGACAGGCGGTGGATAGAAACCTCAAATCGTTGATCTCCCCTCGCAATATATGCGTAGAATGAGGAGGGATTTGCTTGCTACCGCCAAAAGACTAACGCGTGACACATGTACCAGCCAGGCAGAAACGGAGCCATATGGCGGAACAAATATCTCATAGGTGACATGGAAAGTTATGACCGGATTACGGTGAATTAATTATAAGTCTCGACAGATGTGTAACACGAATTCACCAATGAAACAATACGCATGGTGGATAAACAATTCAATAGCGTTTATGACAATGTCATTAGAGCCGAATGTACACAGAGTTATATATATTCATACCATGTCAATGGATTATACCGTAGCATGATTAGATTTGTGCTTATGGTTTGTGCTTATGGTTTTACTTAGGGATATTTTAATTCTATGATTGTATAGCCACGTTTATATGTTATGTATATTTCATATAGCAGGTGGTGATAGGAATGTTTCGGTAGTTTAATGGTAAAAATAAAAATAAAATAAAAAATGTTATTGTTACTCTTGCTAGGTTAGATGTATAGGACATTGTGACAATTTTATTTTATTTAGTTTTTTTTTATTCCATTTGATTTTTTCTCTCTATATTATGATTCATGTATTTATTTTATTTATTTTTTATTTGATTTGTTTTTATTCCCATCAATCGTTTTTTTTCTTCTCTTTAAATAAATTAAATAAATATAGTTTTTTTTTAAGTTCAAATTCCATTTTAGAATTTTTATTCTGATTTTCTTGGATTCTTTAATATGACTTTTTTTTTAAAGCTTTTTTCTTGTTATTTTATTTTTTCAATATAAGGTTTTCTTTGATTAAATAATAAACACAAGAATAAATAATTTAATAAAATATTGTATCTCATGTTGTTCGTAGTTGCATTTCTATGATTAAATGATATATTAACAAATAAATAATTTAATAAAATATTTCGACTGGTTGCATCTCTAATATATATTAGTGGTCTAGTTTAACTATTCATCTGATGATTTGAAAATATGTGTGTGATTTCATTTGATATAAATCATGAGCCACATAAACTTGCATTCTAAGATCACTATATATTAATTATTTAATATATAATTAGTTATAATATAATTAAAAATATATTATATTTAATATTATTAATTATTTTATATATTAGTTTTAATTTTAATTTTAATTCTATGTAATTTAATATAGTCAAAATGTTTTTATTGATAATTATAAATATTAATTATTTTTATTTTATTTTTATTTGTATTTTTATTTAATATCATCAAAATGTTAATAGACATTACTTTACATTACAACATCTTTATCATATTGAGTTGGAGAGCCTCTTTTCCCACAAAATACTTTAAAACATGATGATCATCAATTGAATTTGGGCACAACTTTAATTAATTTTAAAAATAACATAATTTATTTATTTATTTCATGTCTCAAATATACATAACTAATAAATGAATTTTTGATCTTAATTGACAATACAATTTCTAGCAAATTCGTGATTTCTTGTTGTTTAAAATACACTTTTGAATGTGTAAATGAATTGTGAAGTGAAAAACATCTCATGCACTTGATCATTGCAAATTAAACAACTTAAACATATGATTTTTAAAAAATTGAATTGGATTTTTGAATAAAATTGACTAAAAGAAGCTCTAAAAATAAATATTTCCTCTATTAATTTGACTCCCCTTCATAATCTTAATAAAAATGGCATAGCCTTTAATTATTAAATAAAATGACATGAGAATTTTAATATATATTATCTACTATAATTATTGTTAAAGTGTTTAATCGTCTCCCATATTCAACAAATTTGTATTTACATTTATTAAATAATTAATATATAATTATATTTTATATTATTTATTTTAATGGACCACACACATAATTATTATATAATAATTTTTTTACTATGTTAAATTTTGATGGCCAAATTTAACTAATCTTTACTTTTTATTAATTTTAATTAAAAATATTATTAAATTATAATTTTTTAAATTTCTATTAAATTAAATATTATATATAAATAGCATTTGAGTATATAATTTTCTAAACCATTCATTTTTAGTAGTTAGATTTGATTGTATTAAAGTACCTTTTTGGGAAAAGTGTAATTGGGTTTGATGGTTTTGTAATTTATATTTATTTAATTTGTTATTTCTTCCTTTGCTATAGCCCATGATTTTGTATTTATATTTATTCAATTTGTTGATATTTTTGGCTAAATTTTTTTTTACATTTTATATTTATATATGTTTTAACTTGAACATATGTGTGTGCTTGGGGGGGGGAGGCGGGGGGATTATACCAGCCTATATCCATCTAACTTCTGATCTAACATGAGCCTAGAGAGATGAAATTTCTTGAGTTGTAAATTTTTCAGAGTGCAAAATACAATGTATAATTTTTCTTTGTTTAAATTGTTGCAACTTAAACTTGTAAGTCCATAATTTTTTTGTTGTATGTCAACTAAAAAACATGTTCCTAAAAAAGGACTAAATTGTACCACTTACGAATGTTTTAGTTGTAAAATCTTAATTTTTTTTCAATAGCTTTTTTTTTTTTAATATTTTATTATATAATACATTGAAATATTTTCTTTTAACATTTTTTTATATATATATATAGATGAAATTGGTGTTGACGTAAATTAGTTAACATAGATCTTCAAATAGTTTATTTAAATGAATGTTGAAATATTTTTGAAAGATACAAGGTTTAAACATCTTACTTACACATTTTTTCTACTTCTAATTTCTTTACATGAAATAATAATAAGTCATATGGACTGCTAACTAAACATGCATAACATATTCGTGATTTTTTTTTATTATAGTTCACATTGATTTTATACTTAGAAGATAGTTTATTTTTATTTTAAGAAGGTAGTGTGTCAAATCATGTTGAGCACGGACATACTTACAGACATCATCGTCATACTGGATTGTAGAACCATCATAGATCCATTAAGTGTAGATCTAACATGAACCAAGACGGATCAAATTTATTCATGTGCAAACTTCTTTAGAATGCAAAATACAACGTGTGATTTTTCATTGTTAAAATTGTATTTTTGAATGGAGTATATATATGTAACACCCCGATACATTGGATATTTCTCATTTACTATGTTTGTTTTGGATAATTAGCTGATTCCTAGACTTTGATACTTAAGTTAAAATAAAAGTTGTGGAGACTATAAGAATTACTTTAATTATTCATGAATATCTATATATAGATATATATGCTATTATTTAGAATGTAACTAGGCAAGTTGGTAATTATTGAGATATGATTGGAGAACTCAAGAGAAGATATCCTGAAGAATTTATCTAACTACCGGACATCTAAGTGGTTATAGTTCTTGGATTCCTTTCATGGATATAAATGCATCTCACTCGGAAGGAAGGGGGTTCTAACCTTTTTGGGAAAAAATTATTCTTAGAAAGAGAAACCAAACCAAGAAAGTGCAGAAGAAATTCTTGACTTGGGTTGGACCCAGTGCAATACTTCAGAGATAGACTTGGGACTAGACCTGGAACAGGTCTTAAGGTCTGCAAGGAGGCCAACTAGTCACTGTCAAGGTCTATAAGGAGGCCAACTGGGCATTGTCATTACAAACTGTGTTGTCAAGGTCTACAAGGAGGCCAACTGGTCACTGTCATTACAAACTATGCTGATAGTTCGAAGCTCAAGAAAATACTCGGACGTGATTGTCGATGTCATTGGAAGGGTGGAGGGTACTCTTCTTATTGAGTTCCCTAATCGATCTCATTAGTTGCAATTCAGGGTAGACTTAGATTGTATTAAGTATTACACTTTATACTTATTATATTTAAATTCGGTGTTGGAATTACCTTAAGTTGTACATGTATTTAGTATTAAATTTTGAGTCAAAATAGTGTATTTGTAAGCATGAACAATAGGAAGCTATAGTAGAACTAGAGCGTAATTGTAGGAAACTATATTATAAATGGTTATGAATGTACATGAAACGGAAAGGAGTTAAGTTGCTAGAGATATCGGTTAGTACGGACTTGGGGTGACCCTAGTCAGACAGTCCTATATGGCAACAAGTACTCCTAAGTAAATAGAAAAGAACATGTGAGAATTTGACCGATTTTAATTGCAGAACCATCATAGGGATAACATAACAACTTTTATTAATCAACTAAACTAATAAACAGTGTTAGTGACAAGGGTTAAAACCTGCAGGAAATTATTCCAAATCCTTACTGTCCGAGAAATAAGTTCTGAGCAATAATAATATATATAACAGAAGAAAGAAAAATGCATCACAAATGCAGAGAATTCTTACATAACTAAAAGAAAATCACTGAGTTCACTTATCGACTTTTCCATTCAATATACTGGTACAAGTTATGAAATAATCGTAACAGTGCAAGCACTGGGTGGTCGAGACCTTAACTAAACAAGGCCAAGAACGTGTGAGATGCACAATTATCAAACAAAATCCATCAACTTAACATTTAACAAGAATAAGGAAGAAATTCCTTACAGTAGGAAAACATAAGGTGCAACCAGGTAAACATCTACATTAATAATTCTTAAGACTGATATAAAAAAATAGAACCACTTTGATAAACTCGAAATGCACAGACAAATATATCAACCCTCATTTGAGGCATGCACAGTCAGAAATTTAATTCAACAGTAGAATGATTACGATATTAACTCGGAAGAGTTCCTCAATCGTCCTAGAAAAAGAAACCAGAAGCATGCATTTTCATAAAAGTCGGGCGTAGATCCGCAGTTCCAAATTTATATGCAAATATACACAAATTACATCCGACTGTCACCATTGTCTTAAAAATTAAGCAAAGAAAGAACCGACTCAGGGCTAAGCAGCTCTATGGAGACTCCTGCTAAAACCATAGACTCAATTGGAAACGACATGGCTATCTGATAATCAGATTATATCGCGGTAAATCGAGCTTGATTTTGGGCAATTGTGCGACGTAAATGCCCCAGACAGAGGATTGTTAATGCTCTTAATTGCATACAGGACGCAAAGGAGGGTGGCGGTGGTAGAACCCCACGCGCCAACCCACCACCTTTGCCACCTATCCATCTTGTCGGCCACCCACATCCGGGAATGATTAAATTATAGATTAATGAATATATAATTTAATAAAATATTTTAACTAGTGAGATTATTTGTTGCATTTATATTATATATTAGTTGTCTAGTTTAGTTATCTATCTATGTACTGATGATTTGAAAATATGTATGTGATCTCATCGGGAAAATATTTGATAAAAATGGTGAATAAGCCCTCATGATCTGCATCATCATCTTGAATCTTATTGGTTCTTATAAAGTTGATTTTGGCTGTACATTTTTGTTTTGAGGCCTATTTTAGACCTAAAAATTTCTTTAATGGATCACTTAAGAGCTGGAAAACCACCCCAGGTGATCAATCTCTAAGCTAAACCCCTTTTTCTCTGACCCGACACTCCAAATACACACCCAACAAGGAAAGAGTATGGTTATATGTCTCCAACCACATACATAGGCCTGCTTCCATGCTGCTATGTTCTAAATCGTTCAATTCTGAGCATGTGGTTCTAGGATATGTGACACCTTTTTAGACCAACTTACAAAACACTAACCAGAATTTCCTACAGCTTTCCAAAACCATAATTTACATGATGTCAATGCCAAACATTTAAACTTGAAGTAAGAACTTGACCTAGAATTCCTAATCCATAACAAACATTTCATCAAACATATGGAAAACATGTAAACTACAGGTCATGAATGCATATCTGATCATAAACTGATAGTCGTCATCTAAAATTCAACAAGAAGACTCTAAGCCCTCTCTAGCTAGTTGCAATAAAACTTATTAGCCCATAAATACATCAACCATTTGATAACTTATAAAAACATGTCAAGAGCCATAAATAGATTACGCCATATAACCAACAAATAACCAACATAAAAACCATGACAATTCAGCCATAATGTCACTAACATAATCACTACAAGTTTTCATAAATCACAGTAGGAAAATAACTCATATTAAAATATGAAAATTCCAACGTCAAGGACTTTCACGTGCCACCAGAGAATATATTGGGCTTAAATAAATCTCTCTTTCATCCAATCAGCCTCATGCCATATAACAAGCATGAATGTGGGATATCATGGAATAAATAAATAAAAGCTAAACCAAGGCTTCTAGACACCAAACCACCTCAACCCTCAACCATAGTAATTCCACCTCTACGGTCCGGAAATCACTAACATCAACCAAATTGGTCTCTGCCAAATCTGACTAGGGCTCCAGGAACTAATATCTCAACCCACAACCTTCCAGAGCTCCAGAGCGTTTGTTCCAACCGCGACTCCAGGGGCTAGTAACTCAACCTGCCAAGGGTTCTAGAGTGTTTGTCCCAACTAAAAACTCCGGGAACTAGTAACTCAACCCAAGTTTTTCTAGGGCTTCCAGAGCATTTGTTCCAACTCTCAACCATAAGGAACATGAGCACCAATTAGAAAAAAAAAACATGTAGAAACCAACCCACAATACCATGGTTGTCCAGGAAATGGCAAGGCAAGGCTAAAATCATTGTCAATCCAGGCAAATATCCACACCAATGGAAACACATAACCAAATAATCACATAATGATGGATATTAGTAGCCATGATATTTTACAACATATAATTGTTGAGGGAGGTGCTCTACAACCCAATATAGGGATGATATTTAACAACATATAATTGCTGAGGGAGGTGCTCTACAACCCAATATAGGGGAGATTTGTAGGTGTAAGGTAGGAAAGTCTATCAATATATATAAATTGAATAGATAATAAAGTACAAAAACAAAATCAATAAATTGAATAAATATAAAGTACAAAACCACCATCTATAACAAAATCGTGGGAAAAAACTAATAGATTAAATAAATATAAAGTACAAAATCATTGCTTATAAAGAAACGATGAATGATAAGGCTTTTCCCAAAAGTACTTTAACACAATCAAATCTAGCGAATAAAAATTAATGGTTTAGTATGTTATAGACTCAAGTGCTAATTATATATAATATTTAATTTAGGAGAAGCTTTTAAGTGCAACTTTTCTTGTTTTTTTGTTTAAACTAGTTTTTTGACTGCATGTATGGATTCAACACCCTAAAAAATCCCTACCTGTCAAATTAAATCGGCCTTACCTGTCAAACTTGTGATTTGAATGAATCCTGCAAAATTTTAGACAAGTTAAATCGGATAATAAACTAGAAAACTTTCCAAAAAATTGCATTTAAAAACTAATTCTATAATTTAATAAAAATTTAAAAATCATAATTTAATAATTTTTTTAAAATTGATTAAGATTAATAAAAAATAAATAATTTTAATATAAAGTAGTTAAATTCTAATAAATTCATACTTTATTAATTATTTTATTTTATTTAGTTTTTTTTTATTCCATTTGATTTTTTCTCTCTATGTTATGATTCATGTATTTATTTTATTTATTTTTTATTTGATTTGTTTTTATTCCCATCAATAGTTTTTTTTCTTCTCTTTAAATAAATTAAATAAATATAGTTTTTTTTTTTAAGTTCAAATTCCATTTTAGAATTTTTATTCTGATTTTCTTGGATTCTTTAATATGACTTTTTTTAAAGGCTTTTTTCTTGTTATTTTATTTTTTCAATATAAGGTTTTCTTTGATTAAATAATAAACACAAGAATAAATAATTTAATAAAATATTGTATCTCATGTTGTTCGTAGTTGCATTTCTATGATTAAATGATATATTAACCAATAAATAATGTAATAAAATATTTCGACTGGTTGCATCTCTAATATATATTAGTGGTCTAGTTTAACTATTCATCTGATGATTTGAAAATATGTGTGTGATTTCATTTGATATAAATCATGAACCACATAAACTTGCATTCTAAGATCACTATATATTAATTATTTAATATATAATTAGTTATAATATAATTAAAAATATATTATATTTAATATTATTAATTATGTTATATATTAGTTTTAATTTTAATTTTAATTCTATGTAATTTAATATAGTCAAAATGTTTTTATTGATAATTATAAATATTAATTATTTTTATTTTATTTTTATTTGTATTTTAATTTAATATCATCAAAATGTTAATAGACATTACTTTACATTACAACATCTTTATCATATTGAGTAGGAAGGTAGCCTCTTTTCCACAAAATACTTTAAAACATGATGATCATCAATTGAATTTATAGACACAACTTTAATTAATTTTAAAAATAACATAATTTATTTATTTATTTCATGTCTCAAATATACATAACTAATAATGACTTTTGATCTTAATTGACAATACAATTTCTAGCAAATTACGTGATTTCTTCTTGTTTAAAATACTACTTTTGAATATGTAAATGAATTGTGAAGTTTTAAGCTTATCTCACATGCATGTTCATTGCAAATTAAACAACTTAAACATATGATTTTTAAAAATGAATTGGATTTTTGAATAAAATTGACCAAAGCTCTAAAATAATATTTCCTCTATTATTTGACTTTATTAATCTTAATAAAAATGGCATAGCCTTTAATTATTAAATAAAATGAGATGAGAATTTTAATATATATTATCTACTATAATTATTGTTAAAGTGTTTAATCGTCTCCCATATTCAACAATTTTGTATTTACATTTATTAAATAATTAATATATAATTATATTTTATATTACTTATTAAATTTTTTTTTACATTTTACATTTATATATGTTTTAACTTGAACATATGTGTGTGCGTGGGGGGGGAGGTGGGGGGATTATACCAGCCTATATCCATCTAACTTCTGATCTAACATGAGCCTAGAGAGATGAAATTTCTTGAGTTGTAAATTTTTAAGAGTGCAAAATACAATGTATAATTTTTCTTTGTTTAAATTGTTGCAACTTAAACTTGTAAGTCCATAATTTTTTTGTTGTATGTCAACTAAAAAACATGTTCCTAAAAAAGGACTAAATTGTACCACTTACGAATGTTTTAGTTGTAAAATCTTAATTTTTTTTCAATAGCTTTTTTTTTTTTAATATTTTATTATATACAACATTGAAATATTTTCTTTTAACATTTTGTTATGTCCCTTATATATATATATATATATATATATATATATATATATATATATATATATATATATAGATGAAATTGGTGTTGACGTAAATTAGTTAACATAGATCTTCAAATAGTTTATTTAAATGAATGTTGAAATATTTTTGAAAGATACAAGGTTTAAACATCTTACTTACACATTTTTTCTACTTCTAATTTCTTTACATGAAATAATAATAAGTCATATGGACTGCTAACTAAACATGCATAACATATTCGTGATTTTTTTTTTATTATAGTTGACATTGATTTTATATTTAGAAGATGGTTTATTTTTATTTTAAGAAGGTAGTGTGTCAAATCATGTTGAGCACGGACATACCTACAGACATCATCGTCATACTGGATTGTAGAACCATCATAGATCCATTAAGTGTAGATCTAACATGAACCAAGACGGATCAAATTTATTCATGTGCAAACTTCTTTAGAATGCAAAATACAACGTGTGATTTTTCATTGTTAAAATTTCTTTAGAATGCAAAATACAACGTGTGATTTTCATTGTTAAAATTGTATTTTTGAATGGAGTATATATATGTAACACCCCGATACATTGGATATTTCTCATTTACTAGGTTTGTTTTGGATAATTAGCTGATTCCTAGACTTTGATACTTAAGTTAAAATAAAAGTTGTGGAGACTATAAGAATTACTTTAATTATTCATAAATATCTATATATAAATATATATGCTATTATTACAGAATAAAACTAGGCAAGTTGGTAATTATTTAGGAGGATATGATTGGAGAACTCAAGAGAAGATATCCTCAAGAGTTATCTATCTCTCACGCAACATCTAAGTGTTTATAGTTCTTGGCTTCCTTTCATAGGATATATTCTTCTAACTCGAAAGGAAAGGGAGTCAACACTTGGGAAAAAACCTATTAGAGAAAGAGAAACCAAACCAAGAAAGTGCAGAAGAAATTCTTGACTTGGGTTGGACCCAGTGCAATACTTCAGAGATAGACTTGGGACTAGACCTGGAACAGGTCTCAAGGTCTGCAAGGAGGCCAAATAGTCACTTTCAAGGTCTATAAGGAGGCCAACTGGGCATTGTCATTACAAACTGTGTTGTCAAGGTCTACAAGGAGGCCAACTGGTCACTGTCATTACAAACTATGCTGATAGTTCGAAGCTCGAGAAAAGACTCGGACGTGATTGTCGATGTCATTGGAAGGGTGGAGGGTACTCTTCTTATTGAGTTCCCTAATCGATCTCATTAGTTGCAATTCAGGGTAGACTTAGATTGTATTAAGTATTACACTTTATACTTATTATATTTAAATTCGGTGTTGGAATTACCTTAAGTTGTACATGTATTTAGTATTAAATTTTGAGTCAAAATAGTGTATTTGTAAGCATGAACAATAGGAAGCTATAGTAGAACTAGAGCGTAATTGTAGAAAACTATATTATAAATGGTTATGAATGTACATGAAACGGAAAGGAGTTAAGTTGCTAGAGATATCGGTTAGTACGGACTTGGGGTGACCCTAGTCAGACAGTCCTATATGGCAACAAGTACTCCTAAGTAAATAGAAAAGAACATGTGAGAATTTGACCGATTTTAATTGCAGAACCATCATAGGGATAACATAACAACTTTTATTAATCAACTAAACTAATAAACAGTGTTAGTGGCCAAAGGGGTTAACTGCGGTATTCCAAATCATCTTATCAGAAATAAGTTAAAGACAATAATAATATATATATGACAAGATGCATCACAAGCGCGTTACTTACACTTAACTAAAAAAGAAAATCGCGAGTTCATATGCGACTTTCCATTCAATATCGGTACAAGTTATGAAATAATCGTAACAGTGCAAGCACTGGGTGGTCGAGACCTTAACTAAACAAGGCCAAGAACGTGTGAGATGCACAATTATCAAACAAAATCCATCAACTTAACATTTAACAAGAATAAGGAAGAAATTCCTTACAGTAGGAAAACATAAGGTGCAACCAGGTAAACATCTACATTAATAATTCTTAAGACTGACATAAACAAATAGAACCACTTTGATAAACTCGAAATGCACAGACAAATATATCAACCCTCATTTGAGGCATGCACAGTCAGAAATTTAATTCAACAGTAGAATGATTACGATATTAACTCGGAAGAGTTCCTCAATCGTCCTAGAAAAAGAAACCAGAAGCATGCATTTTCATAAAAGTCGGGCGTAGATCCGCAGTTCCAAATTTATATGCAAATATACACAAATTACATCCGACTGTCACCATTGTATTAAAAATTAAGCAAAGAAAGAACCGACTCAGGGCTAAGCAGCTCTATGGAGACTCCTACTAAAACCATAGACTCAATTGGAAACAACATTGCTATCTGATAATCAGATTATATCGCGGTAAATCGAGCTTGAGTTTGGGCAATTGTGCGACGTAAATGCCCCGGACAGAGGATTGTTAATGCTCTTAATTGCATACAGGACGCAAAGGAGGGTGGCGGTGGTAGAACCCCACGCGCCAACCCACCACCTTTTCCACCTATCCATCTTGTCGGCCACCCGCATCCGGGAATGATTAAATTATAGATTAATGAATATATAATTTAATAAAATATTTTAACTAGTGAGATTATTTGTTGCATTTATATTATATATTAGTTGTCTAGTTTAGTTATCTATCTATGTACTGATGATTTGAAAATATGTATGTGATCTCATCGAGAAAATATTTGATAAAAATGGTGAATAAGCCCTCATGATCTGCATCATCATCTTGAATCTTATTGGTTCTTATAAAGTTGATTTTGGCTGTACATTTTTGTTTTGAGGCCTATTTTAGACCTAAAAATTTCTTTAATGGATCACTTAAGAGCTGGAAAACCACCCCAGGAGATCAATCTCTAAGCTAAACCCCTTTTTCTCTGACCCGACACTCCAAATACACACCCAACAAGGAAAGAGTATGGTTATATGTCTCCAACCGCGTACATAGGCCTGCTTCCATGCTGCTATGTCCTAAATCGTTCAATTCTGAGCATGTGGTTCCAGGATATGTGACACCTTTTTAGACCAGCTTACAAAACACTAACCAGAATTTCCTACAGCTTTCCAAAACCATAATTTACATGATGTCAATGCCAAACATTTAAAATTGAAGTAAGAACTTGACCTAGAATTCCTTATCCATAACAAACATTTCATCAAACATATGGAAAACATGTAAACTACAGGTCATGAATGCATATCTGATCATAAACTGATAGTCGTCATCTAAAATTCAACAAGAAGACTCTAAGCCCTCTCTAGCTAGTTGCAATAAAACTTATTAGCCCATAAATACATCAACCATTTGATAACTTATAAAAACATGTCAAGAGCCATAAATAGATTACGCCATATAACCAACAAATAACCAACATAAAAACCATGACAATTCAGCCATAATGTCACTAACATAATCACTACAAGTTTTCATAAATCACAGTAGGAAAATAACTCATATTAAAATATGAAAATTCCAACGTCAAGGACTTTCACGTGCCACCAGAGAATATATTGGGCTTAAATAAATCTCTCTTTCATCCAATCAGCCTCATGCCATATAACAAGCATGAATGTGGGATATCATGGAATAAATAAATAAAAACTAAACCAAGGCTTCTAGACACCAAACCACCTCAACCCTCAACCATAGTGATTCCACCTCTACGGTCCGGAAATCTCTAACATCAACCAAATTGGTCTCTACCAAATCTGACTAGGGCTCCAGGAACTAATATCTCAACCCACAACCTTCCAGAGCTCCAGAGCGTTTGTTCCAACCGCGACTCCAGGGGCTAGTAACTCAACCTGCCAAGGGTTCTAGAGTGTTTGTCCCAACTAAAAACTCCAGGAACTAGTAACTAAACCCAAGTTTTTCTAGGGCTTCCAGAGCATTTGTTCCAACTCTCAACCATAAGGAACATGAGCACCAATTAGAAAAAAAAAACATGTAGAAACCAACCCACAATACCATGGTTGTCCAGGAAATGGCAAGGCAAGGCTAAAATCATTGTCAATCCAGGCAAATATCCACACCAATGGAAACACATAACCAAATAATCACATAATGATGGATATTAGTAGCCATGATATTTTACAACATATAATTGTTGAGGGAGGTGCTCTACAACCCAATATAGGGATGATATTTAACAACATATAATTGCTGAGGGAGGTGCTCTACAACCCAATATAGGGGAGATTTGTAGGTGTAATGTAAGAAAGTCTATCAATATATATAAATTGAATAGATAATAAAGTACAAAAACAAAATCAATAAATTGAATAAATATAAAGTACAAAACCACCATCTATAACAAAACCGTGGGAAAAAACTAATAGATTAAATAAATATAAAGTACAAAATCATTGCTTATAAAGAAACGATGAATGATAAGGCTTTTCCCAAAAGTACTTTAACACAATCAAATCTAGCGAATAAAAATTAATGGTTTAGTATGTTATAGACTCAAGTGCTAATTATATATAATATTTAATTTAGGAGAAGCTTTTAAGTGCAACTTTTCTTGTTTTTTTGTTTAAACTAGTTTTCTGACTGCATGTATGGATTCAACACCCTAAAAAATCCCTACCTGTCAAATTAAATCGGCCTTACCTGTCAAACTTGTGATTTGAATGAATCCTGCAAAATTTTAGACAAATTAAATCGGATAATAAACTAGAAAACTTTCCAAAAAATTGCATTTAAAAACTAATTCTATAATTTAATAAAAATTTAAAAATCATAATTTAATAATTTTTTTAAAATTGATTAAGATTAATAAAAAATAAATAATTTTAATATAAAGTAGTTAAATTCTAATAAATTCATACTTTATTAATTTATTTTATTTAGTTTTTTTTTATTCCATTTGATTTTTTCTCTATATTATGATTCATGTATTTATTTTATTTATTTTTTATTTGATTTGTTTTTATTCCCATCAATAGTTTTTTTTCTTCTCTTTAAATAAATTAAATAAATATAGTTTTTTTTAAGTTCAAATTCCATTTTAGAATTTTTATTCTGATTTTCTTGGATTCTTTAATATGACTTTTTTTAAGGCTTTTTTCTTGTTATTTTATTTTTTCAATATAAGGTTTTCTTTGATTAAATAATAAACACAAGAATAAATAATTTAATAAAATATTGTATCTCATGTTGTTCGTAGTTGCATTTATATGATTAAATGATATATTAACAAATAAATAATTTAATAAAATATTTCGACTGGTTGCATCTCTAATATATATTAGTGGTATAGTTTAACTATTCATCTGATGATTTGAAAATATGTGTGTGATTTCATTTGATATAAATCATGAGCCACATAAACTTGCATTCTAAGATCACTATATATTAATTATTTAATATATAATTAGTTATAATATAATTAAAAATATATTATATTTAATATTATTAATTATTTTATATATTAGTTTTAATTTTAATTTTAATTCTATGTAATTTAATATAGTCAAAATGTTTTTATTGATAATTATAAATATTAATTATTTTTATTTTATTTTTATTTGTATTTTAATTTAATATCATCAAAATGTTAATAGACATTACTTTACATTACAACATCTTTATCATATTGAGTTGGAGAGCCTCTTTTCCCACAAAATACTTTAAAACATGATGATCATCAATTGAATTTGGGCACAACTTTAATTAATTTTAAAAATAACATAATTTATTTATTTATTTCATGTCTCAAATATACATAACTAATAAATGACTTTTTGATCTTAATTGACAATACAATTTCTAGCAAAATCGTGATTTCTTCTTGTTTAAAATACACTTTTGAATGTGTAAATGAATTGTGAAGTGAAAAACATCTCATGCACTTGATCATTGCAAATTAAACAACTTAAACATATGATTTTTAAAAAATTGAATTGGATTTTTGAATAAAATTGACCAAAAGAAGCTCTAAAAATAAATATTTCCTCTATTAATTTGACTACCCTTCATAATCTTAATAAAAATGGCATAGCCTTTAATTATTAAATAAAATGAGATGAGAATTTTAATATATATTATCTACTATAATTATTGTTAAAGTGTTTAATCGTCTCCCATATTCAACAAATTTGTATTTACATTTATTAAATAATTAATATATAATTATATTTTATATTACTTATTTTAATGGACCACACACATAATTATTATATAATAATTTTTTTACTATGTTAAATTTTGATGGCCAAATTTAACTAGTCTTTACTTTTTATTAATTTTAATTAAAAATATTATTAAATTATAATTTTTTAAATTTCTATTAAATTAAATATTATATATAAATAGCATTTGAGTATATAATTTTCTAAACCATTCATTTTTAGTAGTTAGATTTGATTGTATTAAAGTACCTTTTTGGGAAAAGTGTAATTGGGTTTGATGGTTTTGTAATTTATATTTATTTAATCTGTTATTTCTTCCTTTGCTATAGCCCATGATTTTGTATTTATATTTATTCAATTTGTTGATATTTTTGGCTAAATTTTTTTTTACATTTTACATTTATATATGTTTTAACTTGAACATATGTGTGTGCTTGGGGGGGGGAGGCGGGGGGATTATACCAGCCTATATCCATCTAACTTCTGATCTAACATGAGCCTAGAGAGATGAAATTTCTTGAGTTGTAAATTTTTCAGAGTGCAAAATACAATGTATAATTTTTCTTTGTTTAAATTGTTGCAACTTAAACTTGTAAGTCCATAATTTTTTTGTTGTATGTCAACTAAAAAACATGTTCCTAAAAAAGGACTAAATTGTACCACTTACGAATGTTTTAGTTGTAAAATCTTAATTTTTTTTCAATAGCTTTTTTTTTTTTAATATTTTATTATATAATACATTGAAATATTTTCTTTTAACATTTTTTTATATATATATATAGATGAAATTGGTGTTGACGTAAATTAGTTAACATAGATCTTCAAATAGTTTATTTAAATGAATGTTGAAATATTTTTGAAAGATACAAGGTTTAAACATCTTACTTACACATTTTTTCTACTTCTAATTTCTTTACATGAAATAATAATAAGTCATATGGACTGCTAACTAAACATGCATAACATATTCGTGATTTTTTTTTATTATAGTTCACATTGATTTTATACTTAGAAGATAGTTTATTTTTATTTTAAGAAGGTAGTGTGTCAAATCATGTTGAGCACGGACATACTTACAGACATCATCGTCATACTGGATTGTAGAACCATCATAGATCCATTAAGTGTAGATCTAACATGAACCAAGACGGATCAAATTTATTCATGTGCAAACTTCTTTAGAATGCAAAATACAACGTGTGATTTTTCATTGTTAAAATTGTATTTTTGAATGGAGTATATATATGTAACACCCCGATACATTGGATATTTCTCATTTACTATGTTTGTTTTGGATAATTAGCTGATTCCTAGACTTTGATACTTAAGTTAAAATAAAAGTTGTGGAGACTATAAGAATTACTTTAATTATTCATGAATATCTATATATAGATATATATGCTATTATTTAGAATGTAACTAGGCAAGTTGGTAATTATTGAGATATGATTGGAGAACTCAAGAGAAGATATCCTGAAGAATTTATCTAACTACCGGACATCTAAGTGGTTATAGTTCTTGGATTCCTTTCATGGATATAAATGCATCTCACTCGGAAGGAAGGGGGTTCTAACCTTTTTGGGAAAAAATTATTCTTAGAAAGAGAAACCAAACCAAGAAAGTGCAGAAGAAATTCTTGACTTGGGTTGGACCCAGTGCAATACTTCAGAGATAGACTTGGGACTAGACCTGGAACAGGTCTTAAGGTCTGCAAGGAGGCCAACTAGTCACGGTCAAGGTCTATAAGGAGGCCAACTGGGCATTGTCATTACAAACTGTGTTGTCAAGGTCTACAAGGAGGCCAACTGGTCACTGTCATTACAAACTATGCTGATAGTTCGAAGCTCAAGAAAAGACTCGGACGTGATTGTCGATGTCATTGGAAGGGTGGAGGGTACTCTTCTTATTGAGTTCCCTAATCGATCTCATTAGTTGCAATTCAGGGTAGACTTAGATTGTATTAAGTATTACACTTTATACTTATTATATTTAAATTCGGTGTTGGAATTACCTTAAGTTGTACATATATTTAGTATTAAATTTTGAGTCGAAATAGTGTATTTGTAAGCATGAACAATAGGAAGCTATAGTAGAACTAGAGCGTAATTGTAGCTTATATTATAAATGGTTATGAATGTACATGAAACGGAAAGGAGTTAAGTTGCTAGAGATATCGGTTAGTACGGACTTGGGGTGACCCTAGTCAGACAGTCCTATATGGCAACAAGTACTCCTAAGTAAATAGAAAAGAACATGTGAGAATTTGACCGATTTTAATTGCAGAACCATCATAGGGATAGCATGACAACTTTTATTAATCAACTAAACTAATAAACAGTGTTAGTGACAAGGGTTAAAACCTGCAGGAAATTATTCCAAATCCTTACTGTCCGAGAAATAAGTTCTGAGCAATAATAATATATATAACAGAAGAAAGAAAAATGCATCACAAATGCAGAGAATTCTTACATAACTAAAAGAAAATCACTGAGTTCACTTATCGACTTTTCCATTCAATATACTGGTACAAGTTATGAAATAATCGTAACAGTGCAAGCACTGGGTGGTCGAGACCTTAACTAAACAAGGCCAAGAACGTGTGAGATGCACAATTATCAAACAAAATCCATCAACTTAACATTTAACAAGAATAAGGAAGAAATTCCTTACAGTAGGAAAACATAAGGTGCAACCAGGTAAACATCTACATTAATAATTCTTAAGACTGATATAAAAAAATAGAACCACTTTGATAAACTCGAAATGCACAGACAAATATATCAACCCTCATTTGAGGCATGCACAGTCAGAAATTTAATTCAACAGTAGAATGATTACGATATTAACTCGGAAGGTTCCTCAATCGTCTGAAAAAAGAAACCGAAGCATGCATTTTCATAAAAGTCGGGCGTAGATCCGCGGTTCCAAATTTATGAACAAATATACACAAATTTACATCCGATTTGTCACCATTTGTCTTAAAACATTAAGCAAAAGAAAGAACCGACTCAGGGCTAAGCAGCTCTATGGAAACTCCTGCTAAAACCATAGACTCAATTGGAAACGACATGGCTATCTGATAATCATACCGGCGCTCGAATAGAACAAACCCCAATTTCCTTTGAATCACAATAAGGAACCCTACATGATTTTCCTGAATACCTGGCAACAAGAGAATGAGAGAGTAAGTAGTCGTGAAATGAGGTTGATAATACTGCATGCATTTTAAACCCTCAATCAATCCAACAGTGAGGCACAATTAAATTTCATTAACTGTGAGGCATATATGATTTAATTTATATATAGGTTGGTATGAGATTAACATTATACTCTCAATATTACACTATCATGACACAAATATCTGAAGCTTGCACTTTTGTGAGTAATATTTGATGTAATTTATACATATATATAGGTTGGTATGAGATGAACATTATACTCTCAATATTACATTATCAGGACACAAATATCTAAAGCTTGCACTTTTCAATTAGTAACAACGTTCCTTTTAACAATTGTTACAATGCTTTGCTTTTGGTTTTCCCTAAATACTAATTCTTATAAGGCTGCAACATATCAACTAAGGAATCGGAGCAGAGGGTGTTTCCCATGCGCTCCCGAAAATCCCTGCGAGATATCGTAATAGGAGAAGATGAGTTGCCTTTGGAAACATATTGTTGAAAAATTCTGAATGCAATCCGACAAAGGAAATGCGTTTCCCCAAACATAGAGAATACAAAAATGTGGAATTAGCAGTCAATACATAGGCAGCATAAAAACACAGGAGTAGAACGAATTACTATTTATATTTCATCACTCTCTCAAAATGAAATTACATTTATGCTTTTATCAAAATGGCCAAAGCTTGAAAACCTAATTCTAATCAATGTTGCTTCAATGTTGAATAGAAATTCAACAACATTTTGTCCTTGGGCCATCAAAAGACTCATTTTTGCATTTAATCGGCAAGTAGGTCGTATTTTGCTTATACACAAAAAACACGCGAAGATGCGTTCAAACACACAAACTGGCGGATCTCAAATTTTACGCAATATGGTCCTAGTCCACATCACGTCTGCGCTGATCCACAAAAATAACTTTTAGGTCTTGCACTATTCTTTAAACTTTACGACATGCGATGAGTGATAGTGACATGGCACATATCACATTGCGCTCAAAATAACTTAACCTACGACCGGTTTGGTGATAAACTTAAATCTTAGCAATTACGATGTGCGATAGTGATATCACATTGAAAAGAGAATAATATAACTTCGGCTGCGGAAAAGGTAAGTGGTAAAACTTGCAATGTGCGCTCTGCGGGCGGCTTAAACAGTAGGTCCTATCGATATTGCATCGGCAGTAAAATAACTTAACATGCGGTGAGGCTTATGGGTAAGAATTAAGATTTGTGAAGTGTGGGCGGCGACGCGATTAGTTGTAGTAAGTGTGAAATGCACGAATACAAAGGAATAAGGTGGAATGCAAAGGTTTGCTCTGCGGATTGGTAATGCGGTAAGGTAGGTGGGCCCGACCGATATCGCATCGACAGAAACTTAACATTTGATAGAAATAGCTAAAAAACACACAATTACTAAACACACTCATATATTATACACAAAATGGTCTATGTGTAAACAAACTCACACACAGATTACATTCAGATCACTCTATTAAATAGAGTTTCCGAGATCCAACTTATTCCTAATTTAGATAGAGAGGTTGAGAGAATTTCTCAACCATCACAAACCAATTTCTAAAATATAGAATATAAGCATTAATCCCAACATCCCCCCTTAATGATTACATTACATGAAAATAACAAAATAATCAAGCTTATCAGTAGATGCTCCATCAAGTTGCCTCATAACCCTCGAAAAGGTGTAATTGGCAAGTTGGATTACCGAGTTCGCTTCCTCAACTCCCGAATCAAGGACCTCTCGAAGTCAATTACTGGACAACATCCTATTCTGTCGCATAACCTCATTAGGAGACCACTTCCATGTCTACCACTAATGAGGGATCATTCCCTAGATCTGCAACTACCATAGTATCTGGACAACCATCCATGTCGAGTTTTACTGCCACTTGATCTCTTCAAACACAATTGATTGCATGTTTGCAATAGCTAAACTCCTAGCCATTCTATGGACGAGCTCCCATCTCCCGAGAAAGCCGTCTAGATACAGAATGTACTTAGAATCAATGTTACAAAATGACCTTTTTATTTAGTTTGAGATTCATCACTTAATTTACAAACAAATTATAATACTACTAAACTACAAATATTTCAACACGCCAGATAACACAAAAAAAAGACTGGTCTCAATACACAGATCCAAAAAAAAATGCGCCAGCGTTTGGATTGCAATAAATATCTTGTGATCTGAAAGTCTGGTCGAGGAAAGAATTTTTTTTTTTGCATCATCTCTGGTTTAATCTGCGACAAGTCTTGCACGAATCTCGGCTTCGCTAGTTGTTTTTCAAGGATGAATATCAAACTTGTACGACCGTTTGGTTCACTTTGGAGGCATTCTAAAAGCGCAGAAACTTTGAAGCCATGCTACACTTGTTGACCTAGCTTGCAAACTGAAACGTAGACCACGGATAATGTTCCTTAAAGGCAGATAAGGCAGCCTAGCACCGACCTCTTCTCAAGCATGCAGTCTCCTCCCACGCAGGCTTGACATTTACTTGCTGCAGGCTCCTCTTGGCAGCGTCGGCTCCAAAAATTTTCATCAGATATTCAAGTATCGAAAGTGACATGACAGGGATTTAAAATTATTCACGAATAGATCTAGATAAAATAAAAAATCAGTGAGGCAAAGATCCTGTGGCATTATGCAATATTAGGTACGGGTTTCAACATTAAAATCAACATGTGCATCAACGCATTCTTCAGAATTGCGAAATTCAAACCATGCAATAGAACATATCGACCTTCTAAAGGTCGCAGTAAGGCATCCAAGAGTGTCACCCCTGTACACAAAAGGGCTGCTTGTGAAAGCGGGCGACGATAATGGACTGTTTCTCTGTTTTGGGTTCATTTCTGATACTCTTCTTTGGTTGGGAGATGAGGTTGAACCCTCCTTCTGGTCAATGTACACAGATTTCTCTCTTTAAAGACTTCCCTTTCAATGAAAACGCAGAATCGCAAAAAAAAATCATCGTCTGGAAACTACAAGTTGTGACTGCACAGGCGTACAAAAATAGATCAATCAACATAGGAAATCAATTTGCACTCTTATTCTCCAAGGACTTAGACTCACAACACACAGGCCTCTGATCCTGTGCTCTGATACCATGATAGAAATAGCTAAAAAACACACAATTACTAAACACACTCATATATTATACACAAAATGGTGTATGTGTAAACACACTCACACACAGATTAAATTCAGATCACTCTATTAAATAGAGTTTCTGAGATCCAAATTATTCCTAATTTAGATAGAGAGGTTGAGAGAATTTCTCAACCATTACAAACCAATTTCTAAAATATGGAATGTAAGCATTAACTCCAACAACATTGTGGCAAAAGGGCTTGAGGTTAAAACATAAAAGTTGTGAAATGCACTGTGCGGGTGAAAAGGTAAGTCAATGCGGTGGTTGAAGAAATAAATGCAGAGTATGTCTTTGTACTCTATTTTCTGTGGTTGCGTGAAAACACCTCCAGCTCTTGGATCTGCTGTTGTCCTTCCATGAAATCTGCGCCACTGTTTATTCATGGCGGTGGTTGGGAGTAAAATTCCAACACTCCCCCTTAATCACAACAGCCGCCATCGGTCATTCCCAGATATTTTCTGAGATACTCAAAACTCTTTTGTGCTAATGGCTTTGTGAGGATATCAGCGAACTGTTCCTCTGTCCTGCAGTGTTGCAAAACAATCTCACCATTGTTAACCAATTCTCTTATAAAATGGTATTTTGCATCAATATGATTTTTTCTCTTGTGGAAAACATAATTCTTTGATAATGAAATTACTGAGCTATTATCAAAATAAATTGTGGTTCCTTTGTCTTGATCATGACACAAATCTCTCAGCATCCTTCTCATCCAAACTACTTGGCATGTTGCTGCCACATATTCTGTTTCTGTTGTTGATAAGGAAAATATTGGTTGCTTCTTGGAAGCCCATGAAATGGCTCCCAATCCCAAATGAAACATATACCCAGATGTGTTCTTTCTACCATCTACACTTCCAGCCCAATCACTGTCAGTGTATCCAATCAACTTAAAATTATCAATTGAGGAGTATAAAACACCATAATCCTTTGTTCCATTCACATACCTCAATAATCTTTTGGTTGCTTGCCAATGTGTCTCCTTTGGTGTCTCCATGAATCTGAAAATTAAACTTACAACATACATAATATCGAGCCTGGTTACTATCAAATACATGAGGCTGCCAACTATGTTTTTGTACAATGTCGGATTGACATTCTTGCTGCAATATTCTTTGCTTAGCTTTAACCCCATGACATTTGGAGTTACTGTTGCTTTGTTGTGCTTCATGTTAAACTTCTTCAAAACTTTTGCAACATATTTTGCTTGGGAAATAAAAATTCCCTTTTCATTTTTCCTTACTTCTATGCCCAAGAAGTATCTTAATAAACCCAAATCAGTTATTTCAAATTCACTCTTCATGACTACTTTAAAATCAACAATGAGAGAAACTTCATTGCCAGTAAATATTAAATCATCTACATATAAAACAACAATAAGGATCTTACCATCATTTTCTTTAATGTAGAGTGTGGGTTCACCATCACATTTTTCGAACCCATTTTCTGTCAGGTAAGCATCTATCCTGATGTACCATGCCCTTGGTGCTTGCTTCAGCCCAGAAAGATCTTTCTTCAACTTGCATACCGTGTGATCTTGTCCTTCAATTTCATAGCCTAGAGGTTGTTCAACATATACCTCCTCTTTCAACACTTCATTCAGAAATTTTGACTTCACATCCATTTGGTAGACTTTCCATTTTGTTGTGCTGCAATGGATAACACTGTCTACACTGTTTCCATCCTTGCAACAGGTGCAAAGGTTTCTTCATAATCTCTTCCTTGTTGCTACTTGTAGCCTTTGACAACAAGTCTTGCTTTATGCCTTTCAATCTTGCCTTCAAGATTGCTCTTGGTCTTATAGACCCATTTTACTCCAATGACTTATTTACCTTGTGGGAGGTCCACTAACTCCCATGTGTCATTCTTTTCAATTGCACCAATCTCTTCATTCATTGATTCAATCCATTTTTCTTATTTTACTGCATCTTCAAAATGAATTGGGTCATCAACATGACAAAACAAAGCAAATAAAGAATTCAAACCATTTTCATTATCAGCTTCTTGCTCATAAATTTCACTCAAATTTCTAAATCTTGGTCTTCTTGGTGTGCTTGGAGTTCCACTTGAACTCAAGGGAGTTTTTGATCCCTATGGTGTGCTCAGAGAAGCACTTCCTTGATTTCTCAAGGCTGTT
Source organism: Pinus albicaulis (assembly GCA_034641835.2). Lineage (NCBI taxonomy): Eukaryota > Viridiplantae > Streptophyta > Pinopsida > Pinales > Pinaceae > Pinus > Pinus albicaulis. The sequence goes on along the minus strand of CM076579.1, from coordinate 149,106,877 downwards.
ATGTTTCCTGCTTGTGGTGTGCTTGAGTAGGTGGAGGAAGAACCACTTTGGAGGAATTATTTTCTGATGTGAATTCCTCTTGCTCTTCGTGAGACACACATGTCTTCACGTTTAATGTTTTCTCTAAGCTTCCATCCCAAGCTTCTTCTTCAATAAACTACACATCTCTTCTGATTATAACTTTCTTGGTGGATAGATTATAGAGTTTGTATGCCTTGGACTCATCACTGTATCCAACAAAGATACACTTCTCCCCCTTGTTTTCCAACTTCTTCCTTAGTTGATCCGGGACATGTGCATAAGCCACACATCCAAATACTTTCATGTGAGTGACAAACTGCTTTGTTCCACTCCATGCTTCTTCCGGAACTCTGTTCATAACAGCTTTGGTTGGGCATCTATTCAAAATATATGCTGCGCAATTGACAACTTCATCCCAATACTTATTTGGAAAATGTTTTTCCTTCAACATAATTCTGACCATGTCCATGATGGTCCTATTCTTCCTTTCTGCAACATAGTTTTGTTGTGGTGTGTACCTTGTGGTAAACTGCTTGTGTATTCCATTCTCCCTACAGAAACGTAGGAAATTTTTGGAGATATATTCTCCACCTTTGTCAATTCTTAGCACTTTGATGTAGTTCCCACTCTGCTTCTCAAGAAGAGCTTTGAAGTGGTAGAACTGTTCAAACACTTCACTCTTCTGTTTCAAGAAATACACCCATGTATTTTTGGTGTAATCATCTATAAATGTCAAAACATATTGGCTGTCAGCTAAAGATGGTGTTTTCATTGGTCCACACAAATCTGAGTGGACAATCTCTAAGGGTGCCTTCACCCTTATACTCTTCCCTGCTGGGAATGCTTCTCTGTGTTGTTTGCCCAAGATGTAGCCTTCACATAGGTTGTCAAGTTTCTCAATGAGTGGTAATCCTTTTACCATCCCTTTTCTATGCAAGTGGTTCAAACCTCCAAAATTAATATGTCCAAATCTCAAATTCCATAACTAGTTTTATTATTTCACTTCTTCTTGTGCGATTGCTACTACCACACCTCCTTCCTTCAACTCTGTTCTGAGCTTGAGAGGAAACATCCTATTCTTTTTCATGTGCACTTCTACAATGACCCTTTTACTTGGAGGTATGTCCATGATAGTGCACACATTTTTCTTGAAGAATACATTGTAGCCCTTATTCACGAGCTGTCCAATGCTCATAAGGTTACATTTCAGGCCAGGTACATAATATACATCTGGCACAAATTTATTTTCTCCCTTCCTTGTCAATATTGACACTCTTCTTTTTCCCATGATAGAGGCTTTGCTATCAGTCCCCATTGTCACTTCAGACTTCACATCTTCATCCAAATTGGAAAACATTTCTATGTTTCTAGTCATGTGGTTACTACAACCTAAGTCTAATACCATACATCTTCTTGTTTTTCTTGTGCTACATTACATGTTAGAAGCACATTACTCTGGTTCTGAATTTTTTTTGCAAGATTAACATCTTGCATATTATTCATGTCATTTTGTTTCTTTCTACATTCATTGGCATAATGCCCATACTTTTTACAATAATGACATTGAACTTGGGATTTATCATACCTTTTTCCATGTGCTTGACTTTGGCTTGAGCCTTCGCTTTGATTATGGTTGCTACCCCTTCCACTTGTGCTTGCAGGGTTGTTCCTTCCACTTGTCTATGGGCTTCTTCCTTTTCCTCGATTGTTTGATCTTCCTTGACCTTTATTTCGACCAAAAGACATTTGTGTCTTGAAAGCATGCTCCAATGAGGAGTTCACAGTTATGTTCAGTCTATGTTCATGAGACATCAGCAATGCACAAAGCTCATCCACTGAAAATATTGAGAGATCCTTTGTCTCTTCTATTGCCACTACTATGGCATCAAATCTTGAGGGTAGACTTCTCAAGATTTTCTCTACTATTCTTCTTTCCTCAAGTGTCTCTCCATGAGACCTTATCTGGGTAACCAACCTAATCACATGTGTGAAGAATGAGTCTATGTTATCAGACTCTTTCATATAGAGAGTTTCAAAGTCTCTCCTCAGCATTTGTAGCTTTGTTGTCTTCACCTTCTCCATGCCTTGATAGGTTGTCTTGAGAATATCCCACGCCTCCTTAGACTTTGTTGTTGCTGCAATCCTTGGGAAAATAATCTCATGCACTGCTTGAAAAAGATAGAAGAGGGTTTTTGAGTCCTTCTTCCTATTATCTCTCAACAAGTCTCTTTCTGCTGTTGTCAAAGCAGCCAGCATTGCTGCATCTGCTAGTTCTTTGAAACCTTGTTCCACCAACTCCCATATATCTTGTGAAGCAAACAGGGCTCTCATTGTAATGGCCCAATAATCATAATTCTTCCCATTAAACTGTGGTAGTTGGGGATTTGTCAGGTTTGTGCCTACTCCTGCCATTCTGACTGTGTTAAACAAACAATCAACTTGACTGTGTAAAACAGAAGCTTTCTTGTTGCTGCAGAAATCTACTTCAAATCAATCTTATAGCTTCTGCAGTGAAGAGCGAGCTTGTGCGTCTTTCACTGAGAGCCTAGAACAGCTCTGATACCATGTTGAAACTGAATGCAATCAGACATAGGAAATGTGTTTCCCCAAACATAGAGAATACAAAAATGCGGAATTAACAATCAACACACAGGCAGCATAAAAACACAGGAGTGGAACGAACTACCGTTTCTATTCCATCACTCTCTCAAAATGAAATCACATTTCTTCTTTTTTCAAAATGGCCGAAGCCTGAAAACCTTATTTTAATCAATGTTGCTTCAATGCTAAACAGACGTTCGACAACATTTTATCCTTGGGCTATCAAAAGACCCATTTCTGCATTTAATCGGCATGCAAGCCGTATTTTTCTTGTACACAAAAACCACGCGAAGATGCGTTCAAACACACATACTAGCGGATCTCAAATTTTATGCAATATGGTCCTGGTCCACATCGCGTCCGTGTTGATCGGTGAAAATAACTTTTAGATCTTGTGTTATTCTTTAAACTTTGCAACATGTGATGAGCAATAGTGACGTGGCACATATCGCATCGCACTCAAAATAAATTAGCCTGCAGGCGGTTTGGTGATAAAATTAAATCTTATCGATTGTGATATGTGATAGAGATTGCGATATGCAATAGCGATATTGAATCGCAAAGCAAATAATATAACTTGCGGCTGCGGAAAAGGTAAGTGGTAAAACTTGCGACGTGCGCTCTACAGACGGCTTAAACGGTAAGTCCCACTGATATTGCATCGGCGGTAAAATAACTTAACATGCAGTGAGGCTTATGGGTAAGACTTAATATTTGCGAAGTGCAGGCGGTGGCACGGTAAGTTGTGGTAAGTGTGAAATGCACGAATACAAAGGAATAAGGCAGAATGCAAAGGTTTGCTCGACGGATTGGTAATGCTGTAAGGTAGCTGGGTCCAGCCGATATCGCATCGGCGAAAACTTGACATTGTGGCGAAAGGGCTTGAGGTTAAAACATAAAAGTTTCGAAATATGTTGTGCGGGTAAAGAGGTAAGTCAATGTAGTGGTTGAAGAAATAAACGCAGAGTATGGCTTCGTACTCTGTTTGTTGTGGTTACGTGAAAACGCCTCCGGCTCTTGGATCTACTGTTGTCCTTCCCTGCAATCAAAAATTGATGAAGTGTGGGTTGCACCACTGTTTATTCATGGTGGTGGTTGGGAATAAAATTCCAACACATATTTTCATTCATTCATATAGGAAGAAGTTATGAAGATCAAAGCGAGGCAAGGATGTCTGAAAAATTTTACTCAAACAAATCCAGATATTATTGTTGATCCAATAGATATTGAAGAGGGTGTCCAAGTACTATGTTAAAAAGGGATATTTAAAAAATCATGGGATTTGGGACCTCAATAAATACCTGAAACTCCTTGATGAAATCTGACTAGAGTTGAGATATCTATCCCGTTGGGTCGCCATATCTTGTGAGTGTCTTTACATCCATCGTAGAAAGTAAAAAGCTACAAGATCTTAGATGGTGACTCAGGTTTTTAAACTCTCTTTGGATTTTCAACAAGTATTTGTGTTTTAGTTGTTAAACTTATATTGTTATATATTTTGAGAATATTATGGAATTTGATTATGATTAAAGGGTTTAAACAATTGAATTTACTTCTTTGCAATCTCAATAAGCATCTTTTGTTTTAATCAAAATACTCAGTTTCAATCTAATTTTTATAGTATAAAATTATTATTTAATGAAAAATATACAACATACGAGTATAGATCCATCTTAACATGAGCTGATCAAATTTCTTCACGTACAAATTTCTTTAGAGTGAAAAATACAATATGCAAATTTTCATTGTTTAAATTTTATTTTTCAATGTTATATATAATATGTAGAGGACTAAAGTGTAAAATATTGAGACCACTTCAAACATTTTAAGAGGTCCACATAGTCTTGGATAAACGGTGACCCTGGTGATATATTAGACATGATGAAGATGCAACACAGATTAAAATGGTTTTTTTATTATTAATATATTTCAAAGTGTATTTCAATATTAATTCATAAGAAAAATATTTTAAAGATTTTCTTTTAACAATTTCTTTATATATATGGACATATATTAGTTAACATGGCTCTGGAAATAGTTTATTTAAATTCCTTTTTGAAATATTTTTGAAAAATATAAAGTTTAAACATTTTACTCGCACATTTTTTTTACTTCTAATTACTTCACATGAAATTACCTTACATCTATACCATATTCATTTTTTTATTATAATTAACATTAGAGTGTAATTTTATTTAAGAGGGACACTTGTAAACTCCAGCTTGAGTAAGAACATACTTACCCATCCCCTCATAATGGATTGTAAAATAAGCCTCTCAGACTCAATAAATATAGATAATATTATTAATAATTAATATAAATTTATTTAAACTTCAAATTTAACAAGCCTCTCACAAAATTGAATCATTCAAAATGTCGTCATGGATAGTATTGGTAGCAATTTCGATGATGGCATAGAGGGGATTCGAAACTAAGAGGCTCAGCCTCGAACATACCAAGGCATGTGATGTAAGAGTTGGGGAAGTGGGTGTCCGAGATTTGCCAGCTTGGGAAGAGAAAGAAATATGGTTGGAATCATTCAAAACGATGATATCACTCTATTGAGTTTCTTTGTCACCCTGATGATACATGCTAATAAAAGAATTATATATTAATATTATCGCACTACCCCATATTAATTAGTGATATTTATTGATTTATATTTTAAACTATAATCCAATAAAAAATTAAAGACACATTTAATCAAATAAAAAATATACACTACATCCCCCTACATTCTTATTAGCATGGCATTGCACCCTTTTGATGCAAATTCTATATTTATCATTCTACAATCATAATAAGTTTTTAGGAACCGATGGCAGTACTCTCCACCGGAAGGCGACATACACTGTTGGACACGTCTCGTACAATAACAGGTGTGAATGATTGCAAAATGCAAAAGTAAATGATTGAATTGGCCATTGCCATTGTTTGCTAGGAAGACTTTAATTACACACCTTACACTTATTTTAAGGCAAAGTTTAGGTGATATATTTAAAAATAAAATTTAAATACTAAAAAAATAAAATTTAACTTTACAAAATTCCAATCTGATAAGGTTATTTTAAAAGATTTATTTATTTTCAACAAATAAAAAATAAATAAATAAATAAAAGTTATTTATTTTCAACCAATGAAAAATAAGAAAGGTAAAAAGGTGATCGAAACATGAGCATAATCGAAAAAAACATGTATTTTACTCGAATCACTCTACGCTTTCTACGTGACAGCCCCGCTGAGGGTATGTCATTTCAGCTTACTCACATGAATCACTTTACAACTAATTACCAACATTATTCACTTCACACTTTGTCTTGCTGATAGTAAACAAATCATTTCACTTTGCTCACATGATTCACGCTACAATTATTTGCTTTTTATCACTTCACTTTGCTCACATGATTCACGCTACAACGGTTTGCTTTTTATTTTCATTTTTTAATACCTTTTGGCATTTGAACCTGATTTTCCCTAAATTGGTGTGGAATGGAATTGGAACTTAAATCGAGGAGCTGTGAATAAATTACTAATTTATGCTTTGTAAAAATTTAGTGAATCTAAATGGTCAATTTTTATCCCGTTTTCGGAGTTTTGAAAAAAAATCACGGAGTTGGCAATTAGCCCATGCTGTAGCTGCCTTCTTCTTCTTTTTTTTGGCTTTGCAATAAATTAGTGATTTTAAAATGCCGAATTTCAGCACCAAAATTTGCAAATTCCATTAAAAATCAAATTTATGCATTATTTGAAACAAAATTGTAATTTTATGTATTTTTATCTATAGTGAGGAGTACCTAAACTAAAAGGTTGTTAATTGTGTTTGAGTGCCATCAAAACTAAAACTACTAATATTATAATAATATTATTAAGGTGGTTAGCATAAACTTATTAACAATGTTTCGTGTATAGCACTCAGGACATGCCAAAAGTCAGTTTGGGTGGAGTTAGGGTGTTGTGGTGCATTTTATGAAGGTGTGAGAGTAGTCAAAGCGAGCGTGAGAACATCCCAAGAACTAATTTGGATGGAGTTAGCGTGTTGTGGTGCGCTGTATGAATATGTGCTATTAAGAAAAAATTGTATATGTGCAACGGAAGGCTACTGTAGCTGTGACAAAAGTGAATGAAGACCATTGTTGATAAGGGATTTCATGGATTTGATGAGTGTAAATAATGTTGAAAGGCTAGGCCAAGATGTGGATCAACAAATATAGAGATGTAGCAAGAGAGTGGTTGCATGGATGATGTAGAAATTATAGAACAAGCATGTATATATTGGATTCACCCAATCTAACAATGTACTAAAGTTAAACACTGAATCGCTTCTACACATATTTTGTGGAATTAAAAACACAATCGCTAATCACATGAACATGAAGAAAGATCAATCACACACAACATAGTTAAGTTCCCGAGGAAAGCTTGCTGCTCAAAACCCTTCTATCATATATTGTATATTCCACAAGGAATCATGAAACAATTACATACAATTCTTCTCTCATGATCCTCTTGTATTCATCTAATTGTATCACACTGATCCAGACAAAATCGAGCCAATACTCAGCCAATTCTCAGCCTATCTTCAACCTATCTTGCTCATGCAATTCATGAGGAATGCAATCCCTATTCACAAGGAATTCCAGCCTTCCTACACTGCGTTGAGTATCATGGGCATCCTGTGGTGTTTTAACTACACTTGGGTAGCCTGCTAATATCGCAACTGATAGTCACACTTCTGTTTCACCTCCATCTCAACTGGGTCTCCACTGGAACTGACATGCATGCAACTAATAATAGTAAATCCTCAGTTGCATGTGAGATCATTGATTGTGAATTAAATAATATTTAATTCACTTGATCTCTCATTAGTGTATCTTCAGTTACAACTAACACAACTGAGTTTAACTCGGTTAACTGAGTTAAACTATTTACAACTTGCATTAACTAATGCACCACTGCACTTCGAACTCGGTTATAACTAGAATTACTCTACATGCCTCACCAACAACCTCTAACTCGAAACCCACTAGTTAACTGAGTTTATAACTCTCAGTTAACTATTACAATTTATCATTGAGAATAAATTACATTTGATTGTCCATCTTAATTAAGAGATAACTAAAATAGACATGCACCAAATTTAGCCATGTGGGCCTCACCCTAGTGTAGGTGCTTAATGAATTCAGGTGCTTGATGCACTAGGTGTGGGTGGTGAATGTTGTTTCTAGATGCCAATTTCATTGTTTCTTGTTGCAAACTTCAACACTCCCTCTTAACAAAAAATGAATGTCCTTGCATGCGACATGCAACTCCATGCATGCAAAGGAGCCAAACGAAGATAAAGTCAATGGCTTGAAGTTCTGTGAAGGAGCTAGCTTATGATGAGAGGCACACTTGTGTGAGAACACCCTAAAGGGTTTTTTGGTCCAAGTAATGAAATCCTGCCATAGGTAGGTGTATTATTTGAAGAAGTGGTAAGACTTGTTGTTCAAGCATACATGTTGTGGAAGAGCACGTGATTGTTGTAAGGCCTTAAGACTTTGATCAAATATAGATGTAGTGCAGTGGCACACAAAATCTTCAAGTTGTGGAATGACCCACTTAGATAGGTAACAGGGTGGTAGGTGTATCCTAACTTGAGGGAGGGATGTGAGATCTCAAGTGAGATGGTTGATTAATGATTGGGACCAGGTTAATCTCCCTATGTCATATTTAAGGGAGGATTGTTAGGGTGGTTCGCATATACTTGACTCTGTCAGGTTATCAACAATTTTTTGGCTCCAGGTTTGTGAGAACCCATAGTTTTCCCATGGTATCCATATCTAATGTCGTCTATTTAAAGGAAAAAGGAATTCATATTAATTGGTCCTCTCATTATTGGGATCCTAACAATGGTGTCTTTAACTACCACTACTTCTGTAGGTGTTTTGTGATTCTAACAAATATTACATTTTTGTGAAGAACCTAAAATCTCTCCCACACTGTATTCATATTTTTTTGGTAAAAACATTATATTATAATAATATTACATTTTTACTAAAAATATCCCTCACATCAACCTTCATGGGGGACATTATTGGCAAAAATTAAATACTAGCGCAACCATATAAATTAAATGGCTAGGCATCAATCCATAATAAGCATCAAAACACTTATTTCATTAATAAAAAAATTGATGAATAGACATTTTGCACAAATTCACTCAAACAATTCGTGTATTAATCACACAAAATCAAATTACATGCCACATATATACTACTTATGAGATCCAACAATTTCCAAACTAAGAAATTGCTTGTTGAGAAAATTTGTTAACAAAATTCAACAACCAACAAATTAATCTTACCTATATACTATTGTAAGCATTATTCCAAGTCTCCCCTTTAATGCTTACATTACATCATTACAAAGATTTTTTTTTTTTCCAAGTAAGCTTAAATCTATTAACAGAGGAGTAAAATTACAATGTGACCGCAGTCAAAACATCTGCTCTGGAGAGAAGCAGAGATATTAGGAAAAACATAAGAGGAGACTGCCCTATGACAAGGAAACCAGTCTAACAGTTTGCCAAAACCCACGCATGGGAGCATAAAGTCAAAAATGAACAAAAACAAGCCGAAATTCCACTTAACCAATTGAACAAACACCAGCGCAATAGTATGAGCCGCAGAGACAGTAAAAATCACCATAAAATGCTGACTATTCATCAAGAGTTTCTTCCACGATGCAGCACCAACCTGAAGCACGCAGGTCCGTGGCCAAAGCTTCTTCGGAGACTGAAGGGCCAGGGTCAACCGACGTCATCTCCACCTCCGGGATGCTTCGAGCTTGAGCCTCCAAAGGCTACCTTGCCGCGCTGCCGACCCCTTCATGAAGGAGCAAAGTCTGGGCGAATTCTGCGCCTGCTCCCGCCGCATGAAAAATGGTCTCCTCCAACTGGGCATCCTCATGAAAAACCACTATAAAGATGGCAGTAATTCTAGGATGATTTAGAGCACTGTCGAAGATGAAACGAGCCGAGCCAGTGGTGGGAGGGGGCATGGAAGCAGGAGGACAAGGAGTGTGGGAGCCCCAATGACGAGAGTCCAAAGAACTCCATCTCCCACTGCGAGTACGAGGATAGTGGCCGTCCACACGACCTCTTGAGTGAGCAGGCGAGTCAGAGGACGGGCTGGAAGGCTGGTTGGAAGGGCGACCTCTAGTGCCGCCTCTGCGGCTCCTCAGCCTGTGTCTCAGCCGAGGCATGAGGGAACCAGGAGGAGGAGGGGCAGTCACGAAGGCCGGATTGTCCAAAGGCATCAGGAGGCCCAAGGCTCTTGTGAACTGTCTCGAATCCTCCCACAACACCTCCGTGATAGAGCCAAAGCTGGTCCTCCAACGACCTTTCCTCTCCCTGTCACAAGCAACAATCTGCAACGTAGAGCCAGCGCCCACCAGCTGGTAATCTAAATTAAGACCAGAGACTGAAATTAGAAGGGGATGGTGTGACCGGATAATCTCCATGGATAGCTTGACGCCATGTTGCCCTTTATCCTTCCCGCTCCTGCTGCGAGGAGCCTCCTTCCGAACAGGTGCATTGAAGAGAGGTGAGAGCTTCAGCATGCGGAGGCATGCGATGTCAGAACCCTGCACGATAGCCATGATGTGGAGGGCCGAACCCCTAGACATCAAACCTTTGAACTGTGCGAGATGTAAATGCTTAGATCCGTTGAGCAGTGGTGCATTTACCTTCATGTCCTGGGTGAGCAGGTGTAGACCCACCTCGCCGCACCCCTGTCCCATCCTTCTAATCGCCTATATGATCACCCGCATCCGGGGATCATTACAAAGATTATTACAAGAATCATAAATTACATATAGCCACATCTATTTGGCTAGTTTTCATCAACACTCACATCCACTCTGGAATCTTGCAAAGATCGCTCTTTCTTCATCAACTCATCTTCAAGTTGTCACTTGAACTCCACTTAAAACATAAACATCTTTGACCATCTTTGAAAAACTTTCATGATCAACAATGTTAACATGCTTTATTATACCAAATTACATAGCCTGTTGTAACTTTTAGAAAAAATAGCCAAGTAATGAATCATCCTATGGAAAACCTCCCATTAGTCAGATGACATAGCTCACTCTATTTGACAATTATCTAGGATACTTGTCTGGGTATTTAATGTGTTCAAAATTTGATCATACAATTTTTTCTGTATACCATACAAGGATCTCATAAAATAACCTATAACCAATTCTCTTAAATCCTAAAGCACAACAAAACCCATGATCATATAACAAACTCACACAAATAAATTAGCGATATGGTCTCTCGATACCGAAGAATGTCGAGAACCACTATTTTAATTATATTCCCCTGTTCATTGATTGGTTTTACCACCTTTTACCAAAAAAATAAATATAGCACTAATACACATTTTAAATCACATCACACTTCATAATGAATCAATAAATTTGTATATATTATAAACATAAAAAACGTTGTAGAATAATGCCGAGATTTGGACCACCACAACGCACTCTCGTGTATGGCATTAAAAATAATTCATTTTGTTCAGAGTAGATATCAATTCTGCTTGCTCCTCTTGATGAAATCGTTCAGAATTCTCAAAACAATCCAAGATAGATTGAATCACCTCTCAGCATTTCTCTATACAAAAATTTTGTTGTGGGTCGTGACCACCCTGACACACTAATACACGACGGGCAGATCCACCATGATGAGCCGAAAACCCTCTCAGTAGAACTGACGAAGCGAGGCGACCCCAACTCCTGCCAGAACCCCATCATGTGCCCCCATGAGCGACTGGCCCCGCGTGTCTTTCCCCACGAGTGCCACCACCTCTGCCTCTAGAAACCTCTCGGCTTGACCCCTCTGCATTATGACCATTCAAACTACCATCACCATTTCTAGACACAAGTAGAAGCCGAGATCGAGTCTTTACCACACCAGGTCTTCCTGAATTAGGTGACACCTGGGCATAGGACCACCCTACGCGAGGAACTGACCTCATGCTAGAAACCCCAACACCATCGCAGCATAATGAAGGCCACCCATCCAGAATTGCTCGAACAAATAATGCAGCTGGCAAGACCACCACCTCCGGCATCGGTCATCCATATCTCTCAATGAAAATTCCCACCACGATTATCCAGGTGGATATTGGTGGCCACCCGCCTATTCCACTTGGAGCCCCACCATTTTTTCTCTCAGTTTTTTCAGTTTCCTTAACGATAGAAAAATTTACTATTTTTGGCAGTTTTTCGGGTCATGAACTTTCAAAGCCGTTTTGAGGCCCTAAACAACATTTTTTTCGAAAACCAAGATTAACATGGGTTAAATACATGTTGGTTACTTGAAAATTTTATTCCTCAGATAGATCTTTCTAACGAGGTATTGTGCACGTCAAACAAGGATCGTATGCCAAAGTTACATCCCCGAGTAGTTGATGTACCAATTTACCCAAACGGGGCCCATATTTTTGGCGCTTCATCTCCTAAGGTTAGGTTTTTGGATGTTTATGGTTTTCCATTGTTTCTTAATAATGAAAATACCCTTGAGCCTCATTGTAACACAGTTCAAAGGCATATAGCCGCCACATCTCTTCTAAGAGATAAGCTACCATTGCCTGAGCTAGTTTATTTCCATTCTGTTTATAAGCTTATTACAATTATTTGATATTAATGAAATGAAGTATATTTTTTGTTTCATCTATGCATTTATGTTTATTTCTATATTTTATTGTGTTTGTGCATAAATCCAGATCAGTGGTATCAGAAAATTCCAGCTCTTTCTCGATCTTTCTTTGCATGTCCCCAATGAGATCAAGGTAGAAGGAGGTAGGGCTTGATATGGTTGAACCTTTGCAAGATCAACCTCGCAAACCCCAACTACCTCCCATGGCGGAGGAAAAGAAAGACGAAGGAGCAGGAGATCCTATCAAAATATTGCTCAAGGAGACCCTCGAGAAACAAAGGAATACAATGATGGATAACTTTTCCCATATCCCTCAACGACTACCCACCGATGACGCATCTTCATCTGGAAACCACTCTGGAGGCACCACTCCTTTTAAGGTACATGTTAACTTCAACATCCGCATATTGAGAGCCAAATAGATGCAGATGCCATAGATAGATGGATAAATATATTAGAAGGATTTTTTTTGTTCATGATTTTTTCAATCAGGAAAATATTACTTTTCCACTCCTTAAATTCACCCCCCATGTTAAGGACTGGTGGGAAACCTATTGTGAGCAAAGGGAGGAGGAGGAATCCTCTCTGTTATCAGTCACAACCACTTGGAATTCTTTCCAAGACACCATCAAGGAATAATACTACCCCATGGGGAGCTATGAGGACAAGTACATATAATGGAATACGTTGCAGCAACAAAGGGATCAAGATGTGCATGAGCTGATGAATATGTTCCATACGCTGCACACAAATTTAGGTATCAAAGATTTGGAGAAACATTTGATGCTTAAGTACCGTAGTTGTCTGCACAAATATATCTAGGAGGAAATGGATTTCCTCGACATCTCCTCGCTTGGTGCAGTCTCCTCGCTTGGTGCAACATACTCAGGTATGCTGCCAATATTGAGCAGAAATTCAAAAAGAAGAAGCGAGACATTGGATCTGTGAATTAGAAGCAAGGGAAAGGTGACCCCAAATCACAGAACAAATGACAAGGCCAAGGTGGGGTGGCCCAGGAAAACCCGTCGAAGCTACAAGTGAAGAACAACACCACGAAGCCAAAGAAGGACACGGGAAAGTGGTGTGAGTTCCATAAGAGCTCCACTCACAACACAAGTGAGTGTCGAGCCAAGTAGTCACTAGTGGCCGAGCTAAAGGCTTTCGAATCAGATGCATGTTCTGACTCTGAGTCTGAACCCAACAAAGGGAATGACAAAGGGAAGTAGATTATCAATGTGGAGCCCAGTGCCACCATTTCCACTGCCAAGATCTAGAAGGAAGAACCCGAAGATCCAGAGAAGGGGGAGCGCCTCTTCCATTCCCAAATGTGGGTGAAGGATTCCCTGCTGCAATTCATTGTCGACAACAGAAGCCAAAATAACCTCATTTCTGTAGAGGTCATGAAGCGGCTAGGCCTGTTGATCACAACACACCCGCAACCATACACCATCGGGTGGCTTCACTAAGGACGAGATCTTCGTGTCAACGAGTAGTGTCACCTTCCGTACAACATCAACCCCTTCATGAACGAAGTATTATGTGATGTTGTGCCTCTTGAAGTCTGTGATGTATTATTAGTCCAACCATACTTATGGAAGTGACAGGTTGTGTATTAGTCTTGACCTCACGTTGTTATTGTTACATTGGATAATAAGTTGTACACGATACCAGAGGTAGCACCGCCTACCTCCATCTCTTTGATCACTATGAAGCAATGCAGTAAGCGCATTTCCCAAACCAGGAATTTTTTTTTCCTTATGATCCGCTCTCAGGGCAAGAAGAATATTGTGGCCACGACCTCCAAAAAAGGCTCCTCTGCATGGAAACATTAGATGGGCAAGGTCATGGAGGAGTACAAGGACATCATCACCTCACTTGCAGGGTTTCCTCTACATTGTGAGGTCAAGCATTCCATTTATGTAATCCCAGGCGTGCCACCACCCAATAGAACAATATATCGTCACTCAGTTCTAGAGAATGACGAAATAAAGTGGTAGATCAGGGAACTACTGCAGAAAGGTCACATCCGACCGAGTTCATCGCCCTTTGGGAGCCTGATCGTGTTGGTGTAGAATAAGGATGGGACTTAGAGACTCTGTATTGACTATCAAGTGTTGAACAAGATCACGGTTCGAAATAGATATCAGATCCCACAAATTAATGACCTTTTGGACCAAATCAATAGGGCCAAATATTTTAGCAAGATTGACTTGAAGTCTGAATATCACCAGGTACCAATTGAACCCTCTGATGTGTGGAAGGGTTCCTTCAAATCCAATGAGGGCCTTTTTGAATGGTTGGTCATGCCTTTCGGGTTGACGAATGCTCTTGCAACCTTCATGAAGTTGATGGACAACATCTTGCGACCATTCACTAAATCATTTATGGTGGCGTATTTGGATGACATCCTGATCTTCATCCAAAGTTGGGAATAACACCTCCACCACATTCAATAGATACTCCAAAGATTGCGGCAACATAATTTGTGTGTCAATTTGGAGAAATGAAATTTTGGCATGACCCAGGTTCAATATCTGGGGTACATTATTGATGATCGGGGGGTGCATGTGGACCCAACCAAGGTCTAGTTAATTCAGGATTGGCTAGCCCCAACCACTCTAACAGAGCTCTAGAACTTTTTGGGTCTTTACAATTTATACCGCAGGTTCTTGTTGGGGTTCTCTCATATCACTTGGCCTTTGAGTCAAGTCACCAAGGGACGAGTGAAAGAAAAAATACTTTTGTTCTGAATCTCAACACAAGGTGTTCTCAGAGTTGAAGCATTGCCTCTACTTTGGACTAATGCTCACATTACCAGACTTGCAGTAACCAATTGAGATCGAGACAAATGCCTCTAATTATGCTATTGGGGCAGTACTTACTCAGTAGGGGCATCCAGTGGTATATTATAGTGAGACACTTGTAGACACAGTCTAAAAGTATCCCACCTATGACAAGGAGATGTATTCCATTGTGTAGGCCCACCAAAAATGGAAGCATTACATTTTGGGGAAGGAAAAGGTAATCCACATAGATCACCAACCCCTACAGTTCATACAGACATAAGGGAAATTGTAGAACGATCGCCATCAGAAATGGTCCACATATCTGCAACAGTTCCATTTGAACATCAAATGCAAGAATGAAAACACCAATAATGTTGCAGACTGCCTCAACTGACCATCGATCGTGGTGTTAGCCACTGTGCTCGACTCTTGTGGGCACGAGACTTTGGGTTGGAAGCATCTTTAAAAAAGCAATTCGGAATTTGGTAACACATACCAGACGATCCTGTAGGGTAAGTAAGTTACATATTTTCACCTCCAAGATGCACTGTTATGCCACCTGGGACACCTTTAGGTCCCTTCAAGCGAGCATGCCAAGATGATTTGGGAAGTGCACTATAGTCGAGTCACTGGAAATTTCAGGGTCGAGAAAATAGTGGCAGTACTGCAAAAGTATTTCTATTAGTCGAACCTTCGACATGATGTCGAGAAGTACATAAGATCCTGCACTGCCTGCTCCAATCCCAAACCGACCATCTATAAGCAAGGCCTATATACTCCGTTTCCTACCCCTTGTCGACCCTGGGAATCCATCTCCATGGATTACATGTTGGGCCTTCCTTTTGCAGAGCATGGCAGCGACTGTGTTTTTGTGGTCATCGACAGATACTCTAAGATGGCCATTATGGTGACTTGCACGAAGAATATCACATCATAAGCCACTACTAAACTCTTCTTTGAGCGAGTGTAGGTACACTTTGGGATCCCACAGTCCATTATCTCAAATCGGGACAACAAGTTCCCTAGTACATTTTGGTCAAGTCTCTGGTCAATGCTGGACACCAAGCTCACTAAGTCCAAAACTTTCCACCCCCAAACTGATGGCCAAACAGAGGTCATCAACAGGATGATCGTACACATTATGTGCATTTACAACTCGCAACATCCACACACATGGGATGAAAGCCTCCCCTATGTCCAACACAACTATAATCAAGCTCTCCACAACTCAACTGGCCACAACCCCTTTTAGATGGGCTTAGAATTCTAGCCACTATGTCCCATTGATGTGGCCTTGCCATTTGCAGCTACTCAGGCAGATTTGGCTCATGTCCAATTCGAAGCTAACAAGGTGAACAACTTCATTGAGCGCATGCAAGACATTCGCCAACAGTTCCATGACATATTGGACAGAGCTAATGCTAAGTACAAGGAGTGACATGATCAACATCGGGTACCATGGAAGCCTTTGACTCATGTATGTAAAAATATAGTATTTGAATGTTATTATTGTATGTTGTATATTTTTATAGGATATTTTGTTTGCTTCTATTTGAAATATAACATGTTTTTATTCTACTTATTTTGTTATGCTGATAATGAACATTTAGAACATCATGAAGCATTTTTATTCTACTTCTTTGATGTGTTTGATGACGGATGGTCTGGGCTCCATCTTTTAGTGATTATGATGCAGAAAACATGTCGCCTCTATTTCATATTTTTCTTTGAGTAATAACCCCACCATAATGATTAGGTCGGACGTGGAGAAGCTTGCAACTCCATATAATCTCCTCGCATGCCTTTGCTCTGCACATATCGCATCGCACTCAAAATAAATTAGCTTGCAGGCAGTTTGGTGATAAAATTAAATCTTAGCGATTGCGATATGTGATAGTGATTGCGATATTGAATCGCAAAGAAAATAATATAACTTGCGGCTGCGGAAAAGGTAAGTGGTAAAACTTGCGACATGCGCTCTACGGGCGGCTTAAACGGTAAGTCCCACTAATATTGCATCGGCGGTAAAATAACTTAACATGCACTGAGGCTTATGGGTAAGACTTAATATTTGCGAAGTGCGGGCGACGACACGGTAAGTTGTGGTAAGTGTGAAATGCATGAATACAAAGGAATAAGGCAGAATGCAAAGGTTTGCTCAACAGATTGGTAATGCGGTAAGGTAGGTGGGTCCAGCTGATATCGCATCGGCGAAAACTTGACATTGTGGCGAAAGGGCTTGAGGTTAAAACATAAAATTTTTTAAATGTGTTGTGCGGGTAAAGAGGTAAGTCAATGCGGTGGTTGAAGAAATAAATGCAGAGTATGGTTTTGTACTATGTTTGTTGTGGTTACGTGAAAACGCCTCTGACTCTTGGATCTGCTGTTGTCCTTCCCTGCAATCAAAAATTGATGAAGTGTGGGCTGCACCACTGTTTATTCATGGTGGTGGTTGGGAGTAAAATTCCAACACATGTTTGCATTCATTCATATAGGAAAAAGTTATGAAGACCAAAGTGAGGCAAGGATGTCTGAAAAATTTTACTCAAACAAATCCAGATATTATTTTTGATCCAATAGATATTGAAGAGGGTGTCCAAGTACTATGTTAAAAAGGGATATTTAAAAAATCATGGGATTTGGGACCTCAATAAATACTTGAAACTCCTTGATGAAATCTAACTAGAGTTGAGATATCTATCCCGCTGGGTCGCCATATCTTGTGAGTGTCTTCACATCCATCGTAGAAAGTAGAAAGCTACAAGATCTTAGATGGTGACTCAGGTTTTTAAACTCTCTTTGGATTTTCAACAAGTATTTATGTTTTAGTTGTTAAACATACATTGTTATATATTTTGAGAATATTATGGAATTTGATTATGATTAAAGGGTTTAAACAATTGAATTTACTTCTTTGCAATCTCATAAGCATATTTTTTTTTAATCAAAATACCGAGTTTCAATCTAATTTTTATAGTATAAAATTATTATTTAATGAAAATATACAACATACTAGTATAGATCCATCTTCACATGAGCTAATCAAATTTCTTCACGTGCAAATTTCTTTAGAGTGAAAAATACAGTATGCAAATTTTCATTGTTTAAATTGTATTTTTCAATGCTATATATAATATATAGAGGACTAAAGTGTAAAATATTGAGACCACTTCAAACATTTTAAGAGGTCCACATAGTCTTGGATAAACGGTGATCCTGGTGATATATTAGACATGATGAAGATGCAACACAGATTAAAATGGTTTTTTTATTATTAATATATTTTAAAGTGTATTTCAATATTAATTCATATTAAAATATTTTAAAGATTTTCTTTTAACAATTTCTTTATATATATGGACATATATTAGTTAACATGGCTCTTCAAATAGTTTATTAAATTCTTGTGGAAATATTTTTGAAAAATATAAAGTTTAAACATTTTATTCACATATTTTTTATACTTCTAATTACTTTACATGAAATTACCTTACATCCATACCATATTCATTTTTTTATTATAATTAACATTAAAGTGTAATTTTTTTTAAGAGGAACACTTGTAAACTCCTGATTGAGTAAGAACATACTTACCCATCCCCTCATAATGGGTTGTAGAATAAGCCTCTCAGACTCAATAAATATAGATAATAGTATTAATAATTAATATAAATTTATTTAAACTTCAAATTTAACAAGCCTCTCACAAAATTGAATCATTCAAAATGTAGTCATGGATAGTATTGGTAGCAATTTCGATAATGGCATAAAGGGGATTCAAAACTAAACTCTATTGAATTTCTTTGTCATCCTGATGATACATGCTAATAAAAGAATTATATATTAATATTATCGCACTACCCCATATTAACTAGTGATATTTATTTATTTATATTTTAAACTATAATCCAATAAAAAATTAAAAACACATTTAATTAAATAAAAAAGATACAATACATTCACCTGCATTCTTATTAGCATGGCTTTGCACCCTTTTAATGCAAATTCTATATTTATCATTCTACAATCATAATAAGTTTTTCGGAACCGATGGCAGTACGCTCCACCGGAAGGCAACATACACTGTTGGACACGTCTCGTACTCGGTCTGGCGTGCAATTAATTTTAACCCCACGATAAAATGAAGGTGTACAATAACAGGTGTGAATGATTGCAAAGTGCAAAAGTAAATGATTGAATTGGCCATTGCCATTGTGTGCTAGTGGGAAGACTTTAATTACACACCTTACACTTATTTTAAGGCAAAGTTTAGGTGAAACGCAGCAAAATGCAAAAGCAGATGATCGGATTGGCCCTTCCAAGTTTCCAACTGTTTGTTACACTTTCCTCTTATTTAAGGGGCGACATTGAAATTTAAAATCGTGGAATTATTTTTGAAGTAATAGATTAATATCTTATGATTTCAGCAGTTTTGTAGTGTATATTATTTTTCATTTAAATTTGGAATATGAATCATGATTGGTTAAGAACTTGAAGATCAATCACACTAATTAGTTCCAAACTTTTTGTTATGTAATTATTATGAAAATATTTATGTACAAATTATAGATTACAGAAACTATATATATTTTAAATAGAATAAAAAATAAAATTTAAACAATAGAAAAAATAAAATTGAACTTTACAAAATTCCAATCTCAATCTCATAAGGTCATTTTAAAAAAATATTTATTTTCAAGAAATGAAAATAAATAAATAAATAAATAATATTTATTTTCAACCAATGAAAAATAAAAAAGTAAAAAGGTGATCGAAACATGAGCATATTCGGAAAAAACATGTCTTTTACTCGAATCACTCTTACGCTTTCTACGTGACAGCCCCGCTGAGGGTATGTCATTTCAGCTTACTCACATGAATCACTTTACAACTTACCAACATTATTCACTTCACACTTTGTCTTGCTGATAGTAAACAAATCGTTTCACTTCGCTCACATGATTCACGCTACAATTATTTGCTTTTTATCACTTTACTTTGCTCACATGATTCACGCTAGGTTTACTTTTTATTTTCATTTTTTATTACCTTTTGGCATTTGAACCTGATTTTCCCTAAATTGGTGTGAAATGGAATTGGAACTTAAATCGAGGAGTTGTGAATAAATTACCAATTTATGCTTTGTAAAAATTTTGTGAATCTAAATTTTCAATTTTTATCCCGTTTTCGGAGTCGGAAAATAAATCACGGAGTTGGCAATTAGCCAATGCTGCTGTTGTGTTTTTTTTTTTTTTTTGGGCTTTGCAATAAATTAGTGATTTTAAATGCCGAATTTCAGCACCAAAATTTGCAAATTCCATTAAAAATCAAATTTATTTGTTATTTGAAACAAATTTGTAATTTTATGTATTTTTATTTATAGTGAGGAGTACCTAAACTAAAAGGTTGTTAATTGTGTTTGAGTACTATCAAAACTAAAACTACTAATATTATTATACTAGGGTGATAAGCATAAACTTAGTCGTAGTCTAACTGGATTGCTTTTTTGCCTTGAAAATCATTGAAATTCAGGTAAGATTTTAAGAAAATCTGGCAAGGATTTTTGTAAATCCAGGTTATAGTTATCAATCTTCAATATTTTGGGTGCTCTAGAAGTTTCCGATGGTGCTGAATCTATTTCCACCATCAAAAACATGATTCAAACACTGATATTGCAAGATTTTTGAAAAAAAAAATTGCTCGAATTCCAGCCAATTTTGGCCATTCGGGCAATTCCTCTTGCTAGTTAGACAACTCCTAAACTTACTAACAATGTTTGGTGTGGAGTACTCAGGACATGCCAAAAGTCAGTTTGGGTGGAGTTAGGGTGTTGTGGTGCATTTTATGAAGGTGTGAGAGTAGTCAAAGCGAGCGTGAGAACATCCCAAGAACTAATTTGGATGGAGTTAGCATGTTGTGGTGCGTTGTATGAATGTGTGCCATTAAGAAAATATTGTATATGTGCAACAGAAGGCTACTGTAGTTGTGGCAAAAGTGAATGAAGACCATTATTGATAAGGGATTTCATGGATTTGATGAGTGTAAATAATGTTGAAAGGCTAGGCCAAGATGTGGATCAACAAATCTAGAGATGTAGCGAGAGAGTGATTGCATGGACAATGTAGAAATTATACAACAAGCATGTATATCTTGGATTCACCTGATCTAACAATGTATTGAAGTTAAATATTGAATCGCTTCTACAAATATTATGTGGAATTAAAAACACAATCGCTAATCACATGAACATGAAGAAAGATCAATCACACACAACACAGATAATTTCCCGGGGAAATCTTGCTGCTCAAAACCCTTCTATCATATATTGTATATTCCATAAGGAATCATGAAACAATTACATATAATTCTTCTCACAAGATCCTCTTGTATTCATCTAATTGTATCACACTGATCCAGACAAAATCGGGCCAATACTCAGCCAATTCTCAGCCTATCTTCAGCCTACCTTTCTCACGCAATTCATGAGGAACGAAATCCCTATTCACAAGGAATTCCAGCCTTCCTACACTACGCTAAGTATCATGGGCATCCTGTGGTGTTTTAACTACACCTGGGTAGCCTGCTAATATCACAACTGATAGTCACACTTCCCTTTCACCTACATCTCAACTGGGTCTCCACTGGAACTGACATGCATGCAGCTAATAATAGTAAATCCTCAGTTGCATGTGAGATCACTCATTGTGAATTAAATAATATTTAGTTCACTTGATCTCTCATTAGTGTATCTTCAGTTACAACTAGCACAACTTAGTTTAACTCACTTAACTGAATTAAACTATTTACAACTTGCATTAACTAATGCACCACTGCACTTCAAACTCGGTTACAACTAGAATTACTCTACATGCCTCACCAACAACCTCTAACTCGAAACCCACTAGCTAACCGAGTTTATAACTCTCAGTTAACTATTACAAGTTATCATTGAGAATAAATTACATTTGATTGTCTATCTTAATTAAGGGATAACTAAATAGACATGCACCAAATTTAGCCATGTGGGCCCCACCCTAGTGTAGGTGCTTAACGCAACTAGGTACTTAATGAATTCAGGTGCTTAATGCACTAGGTGTGGGTGGTGAATGTTGTTTCTGGATGCCAATTTCATTATTTCTTGTTGCAAACTTCAACACTCCCTCTTAACAAAAAATGAATGTCCTTGCATGCGACATGCAACTCCATGCATGCGAAGGAGCTAAACGAAGATAAAGTCAATGGTTTGAAGTTCTGTGAAGGAGCTAGCTTATGATGAAAGACACACTTGTGTGAGAACACCCTAAAGGGTTTTTTGATCCAAGTTATGAAATCCTGCCATAGGTAGGTGTATTCTTTGAAGAAGTTGTAAGACTTGTTGTTCAAGCATACATGTTGTGTAAGAGCATGTGATTGTTGTAAGGCCTTAAGACTTTGATCAAATATAGATGTAGTGCAGTGGCACACAAAATCTTCAAGTTGTGGAATGGCCCACTTAGATAGGTACTAGGGTGGTAGGTGTATCCTAACTTGAGGAGGGGATGTGAGATCTCAAGTGAGATGGTTGATTAATGATTGGGAACATGTTAATCTCCCTATGTCATATTTAAGGGAGGATTGTTAGGGTGGTTCGCATATACTTGACTCTGTCAAGTTATCAACAATTTTTTGGCTCCAGGTTTGTGAGAACCCATAGTTGGCCCATGGTATTCATATATAATGTCGTCTATTTAAAGGAAAAGGGAATTCATATTAATTGGTCCTCTCATTATTGGGATCCTAACAATGGTGTCTTTAACTACCACTTCTGTAGGTGTTTTGCGATTCTAACAAATATTACATTTTTGTGAAGAACCTAGAATCTCTCCCACACTGTATTCATATTTTTTTGGTAAAAACGTTATATTATAATAATATTACATTTTTACTCAAAATCTCCCTCACATCAGCCTTCATGGGGGAGATTATTGGAAAAAATGAAATACTAGCGCAACCATATAAATTAAATGGCTAGGCATCAATCCATAATAAGCATCAAAACACTTATTTCATTAATAAAAAATTTGATGAATAGACATTTTGCACAAATTCACTCAAAACAATTCGTATATTACTCACACAAAACCAAATTACATGCCACATATATACTGCTTATGAGATCCAACAATTTCCAAACTAAGAAATTGCTTGTTGAGAAAATTTCTCAACAAAATTCAACAACCAACAAATTAATCTTACCTATATACTATTGTAAGCATTATTCCAAGTCTCCCCTTTAATGCTTACATTACATCATTACAAATATTATTACAAGAACCATAAATTACATATAGCCACATCTATTTGGCTGGTTTTCATCAACACTCACATCTACTCTGGAATCTTGCAAAGACCGCTCTTTCTTCATCAACTCATCAAGTTCAAGCTGTCACTTGAACTCCATTTAAAACATAAACGTCTTTGACCATATTTGAAAAACTTTCATGATCAACAATATTAACATGCTTTATTATACCAAATTACATAGCCCGTTGTAACTGTCAGAAAAAATAGTCAAGTAATGAATCATCCTATGGACAACCTCCCATCGGTCAGATGACATAGCTCACTCTATTTGAAAATTATCTAGGATAGTTGTCTAGGTATTGAATGTGCTCAAAATTTGATCATACAATTTTTTCTGTATACCACACAAGGATCTCATAAAATAACCTATAACCAATGCTCTTAAATGCTAAAGCACAACAAGACCCATGATCATATAACAAACTCACACAATTAAATTAGCAATATGGTCTCTCGATACCGAAGAACGTCGAGAACCACTATTTTAATTATATTCCCATGTTCATTAATTGGTTTTACCACCTTTTACCAAACAAAATAAATATAGCACTAATACACATTTTAAATCACATCACACTTTATAATAAATCAATAAATTTGTATATGTTATAAACATAAGAAACGTTGCAGAATAATGCCGAGATTTGGACCACCACAATGCGCTCTCGCATATGGCATTGAAAATAATGCATTTTTTTTTAGAGTAGATATCAATTCTGCCTGCTCCTCCTTACGAACTCGTTCAGAATTCTCGAGACGATCTAGGATAGATTGAATCACCTCTCATCATTTCTCTATACAAAAACTTTGTTGTGGGTGTGACCACCCCGACGCACCAATACACAACACGCGGATCCACCACGATGAGCTGAATCCCCTCTCAAAATAACTGACGAAGCAAGGCGACCCCAACTCCGAGCAAAACCCCCTCGTGTGCCCCCATGAGCAACTAGACCTGCGTGTCTTTCCCCACGAGCGCTACCACCTCTGCCTCTAGAAACCTCTCGGCTCGACCCCTCTGCATTATAACCATTCAAACTACCATCCCCATTTCTAGACACAAGCACAAGCCAAGATCGAGTCTTTGCCACACCAGGTCTTCCTGAATTAGGCGACACCTGGGCATAGGACCTCCCTGCGCGAGGAACTAACCTCATGCTAGAAACCCCAACACCATCGTAGCGCAACGAAGGCCACCCATCCAGAATTTCCCGAACAAACAGTGCAGGTGGCAAGACCACCACCTCCGGCATCGCTCATCCACAACTCTCAATGCAAATTCCCACCACGATGATCCAGGTGGATATTGGCGGCCACCCACCTATTCCACTTGGAGCCCCACCATTGTTTCTTTCAGTTTTTTTTAGTTTCCTTAACGGTAGCACAATTTACTATTTTTGGCAGTTTTTTGGGTCATGAACTTCCAGAACCGTTTTGAGGCCCTAAACAACATTTTTTTGGGAAAACCGGGACCAACATGGGTTTAATACATGTTGGGCATTCGAAATTTGTAGTCCTCGGATAGATCTTTCTAACGAGGTATTCTGCACGTCGAACAGAGATCGTATGCCAAAGTTACGTCCCCGAGTAGTTGATGTACCAATTTACCCAAACGGGGCCCATATTTTTGGCGCTTCATCTCCCAGGGTTAGGTTTTTGGATGTTTAGGGTTTTCCATTGTTTCTCAATAATGAAAATACCCTTGAGCCTCATTGTAACACAGTTCAAAGGCATATAGCCGCCACATCTCTTCTAAGAGATAAGCTACCATTACCTGAGCTAGTTTATTTCCATTCTGTCTGTAAGCTTATTACAATTATTTGATATTAATGAAATGAAGTATATTTTTTGTTTCATCTATGCATTTATGTTTATTTCTATATTTTATTGTGTTCATGCATAAATCCGGATCAATGGTATCAGAAAGGTTTGCTCTTTCTCGATCTTTCTTTGCATGTCCCCAATGAGATCAAGGTATAAGGAGGTAGGGCTTGATATGGTTGAAACTTTGCAAGATCAACCTCGCAAACCCTAACTACCTCCCATGGTGGAGGAAAAGAAAGACGAAGGAGCAGGAGATCCTATCAAAATATTGCTCGAGGAGACCCTTGAGAAACAAAGGAATGCAATGATGGATAACTTTTCCCATATCCCTCAACGACTATCCACCGACAATGCATCTTCATCTGGCAGCCACTCTAGAGGCACCACTCCTTTTAAGGTACAAGTTAACTTCGACATACACATATTTGAGGGCCAAATTTGTTTTCCTTATGATCCGCCCTTAGGACAAGAAGAATACTATGGCCACGACCTACAGAAAAGACTCCTCTGCATGGAAACATTAGATGGACAAGGTCATGGAGGAGTACAGGGACATCATCACCTCACTTGCAGGGGTGCCTCTACACTATGAGGTCAAGCACTCCATTTATCTAATCCCACGCGTGTCGCTACTCAATAGAACAATATATTGTTGCTTGGTTCTAGAGAATGACAAAATAAAGTGGTAGGTTCAGGAACTACTGCAGAAAGGTCACATCCGACCAAGTTCATCGCCCTTTGGGAGCCCGATCGTGTTGGTGCAGAATAAGGATGGGACTTGGAGACTCTGTATTGACTATCGGGTGCTGAACAAGATCACGGTTCAAAATAGATATTAGATCCCACAAATTGATGACCTTTTGGACCAAATCAAGGGGGCCAAATATTTTAGCAAGATTGACTTGAAGTCTGAATATCCCCAGGTACCAATCGAACCCTCTGATGTGTGGAAGACTTCCTTCAAATCTAATGAGGGCCTTTTTGAATGGTTGGTCATGCCTTTTGGGTTGACAAATGCTCCTGCAACCTTCATGAAGTTGATGGACGAAATCTTGCGACCATTCACTAACTCATTCATGGTGGCATATTTGGATGACATCCTGATCTTCATCCAAAGTTGGGAATAACACCTCCACCACATTCAATAGGTACTCCAAAGATTACGGCAACATAAGTTGTGTGTCAATTTGGAGAAATGAAATTTTGGCATGACCCAGGTTCAATATCTGGGGTACATTATTGATGACGGGAGGTACATGTGGACCCAACCAAGGTTTAGGTAATTCAGGATTGGCTAGCCCCAACCACTCTAACAGAGCTCTGGAACTTTCAGGGTCTTGCCAATTTATATCGCAGGTTCTTGTTGGGGTTCTCTCATATCACTTGGCCTTTGAGTCAAGTGACCAAGGGACGAGCGAAAGAAAAATAATTTTGTTCTGAATCTCAACACAAGGTGTCCGCAGAGTTGAAGCATTGTCTCTGCTTTGCACCAATGCTCACATTACCAGACTTGCAGCAACCAATTGAGATCGAGACGAATGCCTCTGACTATGCTATTGGGGCAGTACTTACTCAGTAGGGGCATCCAGTGGTATATTATAGTGAGACACTTGTAGACACAGTCCGAAAGTATCCCACCTATGACAAAGAGATGTATTCCATTGTGTAGGCCCACTGACAATGGAAACATTACATTTTGGGGAAGGAAAAGGTCATCCACATAGATCACCAACCCCTGCAGTTTATACACACATAAGGGTAGTTGCAGAATGATCGCCATCAGAAATGGTCCACATATCTGCAACAGTTCCATTTGAACATCAAATACAAGAAGGGAAACACCAATAATGTTGCAGATTGCCTCAACCGACCGTCGATTGTGGTGTTAGCCACTGTGCTCGACTCTTATGGGCATGAGACTTTGGGTTGGAAGCATCTTTAAAAAATCGATCCAGAATTTGGCAACACATACCAGACGATCCTATAGGGTAAGAAAGTTCCAAATTTTCACCTCTAAGATGCACTGTTATGCCACCTGGGACACCTTTATGTCCCTTCAAGCGAGCGTGCCAAGATGATTTGGGAAGTGCACTACAGTCGGGTCGCTAGACATTTCGGGGTTGAGAAAACAATGGCAATACTGCAAAAGTATTTCTATTAGTCGAACCTTTGACATGATGTTGGGAAGTACATAAGATCCTGCATTGCTTGCTCCAATCCCAAATCGACCATCTATAAGCAAGGCCTATATACTCCGTTGCCTACCCCTTGTCGACCCTGCGAATCCATCTCCATGGATTACATGTCAAGCCTTCCTTTTGCGGAGCATGGCAACGACTGTGTTTTTGTGGTCGTCGACATATACTCTAAGATGGCCATTATGGTGACTTGCACGAAGAATATCACATCAGGAGCCACTACTAAACTCTTCTTTGAGCGAGTGTAGGTACACTTTGGGATCCCACAGTCCATTATCTCAGATTGGGACAACAAGTTCCATAGTACATTTTGGTCAAGTCTTTGGTCAATGCTAGACACCAAGCTCACTAAGTCCAAAACTTTCCACCCCCAAACTGATGGCCAAACAAAGGTCATCAACGGGATGATCGTACACATTATGCGCATGTACAACTCGCAGCATCCACACACATGGGATGAAAGCCTCCCCTATGTCCAATACAACTATAATCGGGCTCTCTACAGCTCAACTGGCCACAACCCCTTTTAGATGGGCTTTGAATTCTAGCCACTATGTCCCATTGACATGGCCATGCCATTTGCAGCTACTCAGGCAGATTCGGCTCATGTCCAGTTCGAAGCCAACAAGGAGAACAACTTCATTGAGCGCATGCAACACATTCACCAACAGTTCCACGACATATTGGACAGAGCCAATGCTAAGTACAAGGAGCGACATGATCAACATCGGGTACCATGGAAGCCTTTGACTCATGTATGTAAAAATATAGTATTTGAATGTCATTATTGTATGTTGTATATTTTTATAGGATATCTTGTTTGCTTCTATTTGAAATATAACATGTTTTTATTCTACTTATTTTGTTATGCTGATAATGAACATTTAGAACATCATGAAGCATTTTTATTCTACTTCTTTGATGTGTTTGATGACAGATGGTCTGGGCTCCATCTTTTAGTGATTATGCTACAGAAAACATGTCACCTCCATTTCATCTTTTTCTTTGAGTAATAACCCCACCATAATGATTAGGTCGGACGTGGAGAAGCTTGCAACTCCATATAATCTCCTCGCATGTCTTTGCTCTGCGCAAATAATCGTCATGGATGGTATTGGTAGCAATTTCGTTGATGGCATAGAAGGGATTCGAAACCGAGAGGCTCAGCCTCGAACATACCAAGGCATGCGTCGTAGGAGTTGGGGAAGTGGGTGTCTGAGATTTGCCAACTTGAAAAGAGAAAACACATATGGTTAAGATCCTTCAAAACGACACTATCACTCTATTCAATGCCTTCACCATCCTTGTGATGATACACATTAATGAAAAAACTATATATTAATATTATCTCACTACCACATATTAATTAATAATATTTATTACGCCGTAAGGCGTATTTATTTGAAATCAACTTTGCTACCTGCTGATGTGTACAATTGGTGATCGTCAGATGTGTTGTTAGACGATTGAAGAAAGATGACCCGTAGATATAAAATAGTTAAAAAAACAAACATTACCCAAAACCTTAATATGGAATTTTATAATCTAAACTACAATGTAGTGAAAAAATAATAAGCACATTTAATCCACTAAAAATACCATATTAACTAGCAATATTTATTTCTTTATCATCTAAACTATAACATAGTAAAAAAACTAAAAACACGTAGTCCTGATGATGAACCACACTAGTTGGTTCGAAACGCGTAGACCACGTTCTATTTCATGTGATTATCACTGAAAAAATTCTGCTAATTTACATTTAACCGAGTAAAAAATTAGAAAATACACAACATTCATCCACATTTCCTATCGGATTTTCTTTGCATTTTTTTTTAAATGCATGATAGTATAATACCATATTATCATTCAACGAATAAGATTTTCGAAACCGATGGCAGTACGCTCCACCCGAAGGCTACCTAGCCTGCTGGACACGTCTTGTACTCGGT
The DNA here is from genome assembly GCA_034641835.2 of Pinus albicaulis. Classification (NCBI taxonomy): domain Eukaryota; kingdom Viridiplantae; phylum Streptophyta; class Pinopsida; order Pinales; family Pinaceae; genus Pinus; species Pinus albicaulis. Next base: position 149,077,446 of record CM076579.1, on the reverse strand, counting down.
CTTGCGTGCAATTAAATTTAACCCCACGACAAAATTAAGGTGTACAATAACAGGTGTGAGTGATTGCAAAATGCAAAAGTAAATGATTGAATTGGCCATTGCCATTGTGTGCTAGTGGGAAGACTTTGATTACACGCTTTACACTTATTTTGAGACAAAGTTTAGGCATACGACAAAGTTGTGGAAAGCAGCAAAATGCAAAAGCAGATGATTGGATTGGCCCTTCCAAGTTTCCAACTGTTTGTTACAGTTTTAAAATCGTGCAATTATTTTTAAAGTAGTAGTTTAATATTTTATATTTTGGAAGTTGATAGGGTATATTTTTCATTTAAACTTGAGACAGATTTTTTTGAAGATATTAAATTTTTTTTTTTTTTATGTGTTTAAAAAAAATGGGACAAAAAGTTATTTTGCCGATTAAATAAAATCATTTAAAAGAATATTTATTTTCACCGCATTAAAAAAATATTTGATAAAAAAGGTGATCGAAACATAGCATTTCCAAGCTTAGCAAATCGGTAAAAACATCTCTTCTAATCGAATAACTGTACACTTCCTACGTGATATGTCATTTCAACTCAGATGAATCACTTTACAACTTACCAACATTATTCACTTCACACTTTGTCTTGTTGGTAGTAAACAAATCGCATCACTTTAACTTTAACTGTAACTTTATCTACAGTGAGGAGTACCTAAACTAAAATGTTGTTAATTATCAAATTTTTGGGTTCTTTGAAACAAAATTGTAATTTTATTTATAGTGAAGAGTACCTCAACTAAAATGTTGTTATTTATGTTTGAGGATATCAAAACTAAATTAGGGTGGTTAGCATAAATTTATTAGCAATTTTTGGTGTGAGAGTGGCAAAAGTTAGTTTGAAAACATGCTAGAACCCATTTTGGGTGGAATTAGCGTGTTATTGTGCGTTCTATGAAGGTGTGAGAGTAGCCAAAGCTAGTGTGAGAACATGCCAACAACTAATTTGGGTGGAGTTAGCGTGTTTTGGTGCATTGTATGAGTGTGTGTCAGCGAGAAAATATTGTATGTGCAACGACAGGTTATCGTAGTTGTGGCAAAAGTGAATGAAGCCCATTAAAGGGTGCTAGTTGTGTTGATGGGGGATTTCATGGATTTGGTGAGTGTAAATAATGTTGAAAGGCTAGGTCAAGATATGGATCAACAAAGCTAGAGATGTAGTGAGCGAGTGGTTGCATATGCGAGAAGAGGAAGATAAATTCAATGGTTTGAAGTTCAGTGAAGAAGCTAGCTTGTGATGAGAGACACAATGGTGTGCGAACACCCTAAAGGTTTTTTGGTCCAAGTTATGAAATCTTGCCATAGGTAGGTGTATTCTTTGAGGAAGTTGTAAGACTTGTTGTTCATGCATACATGTTGCGCAAGAGCATGTGATTGTTGTAAGGCCTTAAGCCTTTGATTAGATATAGATGTAGTGTAGTGGCACACGAAATCATCAAGTTGTGGAATGGCGCACTTGGATAGGTACAAGGGTGGTAGGTGTATCCTAGCTTGAGGGGGGGAATGTGAGATCTCAAGTGAGATGGTTGATTAATGATTGGGATCAAGTTAATCTCCCTATGTCATGTTTAAGGGAGGATTGTTAGGGTGGTTCACATATACTTGACTCTGTCAAGTTACCAACAGTTTTTCGGCTCCACGTTTGTGAGAACCCATAGTTTTTCCCATGGTATTCATACCTAATGTTGTGTGTTTAAAGGTAAAAGGACTTCATTATAATTGGTCCTCTGATTAGTGGGATCCCAATAATGGTGTCTTTAGATACCACTACTTCTCTAGGTGTTTTATGATTCTAACAAATATTACATTTTTGTGAAGAATCTAGAATCTCTCCCACTCTATATTCATAAATTTTTGGAATCTAGAATCTCTCCCACTCTATATTCATAAATTTTTGGTAAAAATTTTATATTATAATAATATTACATTTTTACTAAAAATATCCCTCACGTCATCCCTCATGGGGGAGATTATTGGGAAAAATGAAATACTAGCGCAACCATATAAATTAAATGGCTAGGAATCAAAACACTTATTTCATTTATAAGAAATTTGATGAACATAAATTGTGCATAGATTCACTCAAAACAATTCGTATACTACTCACACAAAACCAAATTACATACCACATATATACTACTTATGAGATCCAACAGTTTACAAACCAAGAAATTTCTGGTTGAGAAAATCTCTCAACAAATTTCAACAACCAACAAACTAATCTTACCTATATACTATTGTAAGCATTATTCCAAATCTCCCCTTTAATGCTACATCATTACAAAGATTATTACAAGAATCATAAATTACATATAGTCACATATGTCTGGTTGGTTTACATCAACACTCACATCCACTCTGGAATCTTGCAAACTCCGCTCTTTCTTCATTGCCTCATCTTCAAGATGTCACTTGAACTCCATTTAAAACATAAATGCCTTTGACCATCTTTGACAAACTTGCATGGTCAACAATGTTGACATACTTTATTCTGCCAAATTAGATAGCTCGTTGTAACTGTCATAAAAAATGGCCAAGTAATGAACCATCCTATGGACAAGCTCCCATCTGTCAGATGACATAGCTTGTTGTATTTGACAATTATCTAGGATAGTTGTCTGGGTACTGAATGTGTTCAAAATTTGATCATACAATTTGACCTGTATACTGCACAAGGATCTCATAAAATAACCTGTAACCAATGCTTTTGAAGCCTAAATCACAACAAGACCCATCATCATATAACAAGCTCACACAAGTAAATTAATGATATGGTCTCTTGGCACATCTAGAACCATTATTTTAATTATATTTCTCTATTCATGAATTGTTTTACCACCTTTTACCAAACAAAATAAACATATCACTAATACACATTTTAAATCACATCACACATCACAATAAATCAATAGACCTGTATATGTTATAAGCGTAAAACATGTTGCATAATAATGCATAATAATGCCCAGATCTGCTATGAATAGTGCCTCTTCATCAACAAATATTCATTTTCACATTCACTCAAACCATACAACTCAAACCAAGTTTCTGTTCTTTTATGCATAGCCTTGTTCTAGGCATTGAGACAACCCAACAGATTGATGGCTCTCCATCATTCGAAGTGGTAGCGGTTCAAGCTACTACGTGAATAATTAGAAATTATGTTATGACACCTGATTCGACTATCTTGAAGCATGTGGTGTCCTTTTCGTAGAGAAAATCTGTCGATCAATTTATGGCTAAAACCTAGGGTCACATATTGTGTTGCAAACCCAAGATACAATATTATGGTTATTATTACATACTACTACAAACATTCATCTGTCCACGGCACCTCTGATGTTGAAAAATTATGCCTCTACCGAACACTTCCTTGTAGAACACTAAATTGGAGGTAAGACATAATTTCATGTCCCTATAAGTTCTCTAAACGAACCTCAACTTGCAGACTGCCCTCTCTTACAATTATTCAAGAAAGAGACTTTTACAAATTCAATATATCGACAAAAGCAACTACATAAAATGTAAAACCAAATGAAAAAGGATTCTCTTGTCCATAGTTGGTAATCGAGTGCACAATGTGCAACTCCATCACAATTCGGCCAGCTGATAGAATATTGAAGACTCTTCCATCAACAATGAAAAATTTCGTCTGATTATCAGAACCATCGATGAGTTAATTCCATCAGATCAGCCAAAATAGGCTTTGTAAATGGAATTGAGGTCAGACCAAATCCTCGAGTTGCATTCTTTAATTTCAGCACGACTACATTACTCAAGTCTAAACAAGCATTGAAGGGATTTTACAATTCATGTCATAAGTGACCATGCACACAAAATTTTATTCAGTAATTTCCTGGTTTCCTTTTGTTAGACATAAATAAACTTTGTCATATCCTATGATGGCTAAAACAAGTCTATTAGCCTTCAAGAAACAAATTTGGAGCAAATCTGTGAGTTCTTGAAAGCTGGATGTGCCTCTTGTCCAAAAGACCCATCTCACTGATGTTTTCACTTAAAAATCCTTCAAGGAAGCCCTACTGATTCCAAAAGAAAACAACCTTCAAAGCCATAATTCCCACCATTTCTCCATTTCAAAAAATATTTCCTTCATTGCACCCATTTTTCCCGCATTTTCCCTTCATTATCCTCCATTTCCTTGAAAAAAACACCTAAGACCATATAAATACTCTTTATTTGGTTTTAAACCCCTTTTTCTAAATTATTGGAACCCCTTTTTGGGCTTTAAAAAACCACATTTTAGGCCTTTTTCCGCTTCATTTTTGATAACAAGGCCTTAAGCCCTGTTGGCTTAAGCCCTTAACCCCTTTCCTCTTCATATGACCCAGCGCTGCAACCGTGTGCTAAAAACCTCAAACCCCTCTCATCCTAACCCTCGGTCTCGTCTTATCTCCCACAGGACCTTACCTCAGCCCCTTCCCTTATTCTTTCATCTGCCCTTCTTTTTTCCCTCGATGAATCTCAACCGTCGATCCCGAAAATTCAATGGTGATCATTCCCTCCTCCCTTTGAACCATCCCTCGACCATCAAGCTTATTCATTCACCCCGCCGATGAATCTTGACCATATATCTCCCAGATCTGATGGCCCCTGTTAATCCTCACATTTTAACTTCGCCTGATCAACCTTTTCACTCCCGACAAATTTGCTGATATCATCACCCTGGCTCGCCTTCCACTATCCTCCTGCTCATCCATTTTACCGCTCGCCACGTGTCCTCCACCATCCCTTTCCACCGATCAACTCCATTCGATCGCGCTTCCTCTCCAACGTAGATCTGGAACCCCCAGATTGGGCAGCTCATAGCCCGTTTCACACTCAAAACACCAAAAGAACTAAACACGCTATTTGCACGCGAAATAGGTGGTTTCGGGGGGGACACGCGTCGACCAGGGAGCCATATCACGTTCGTTGCAGCCATTACCACTTACCACCCCGCTTTCGCATGAATATCACCCTGGTATTTCGCCTAACTGCTTCTCCAATTTTGCGCCATAAATCGAATTTAAACCTTGGTTCTTCGATTTTTTGCCATGAAACATTCCTCTATGCATATATCCCCTTCCATATCACTCCATAACACCCCTCCCCTGCACACCTCCTTTTCTCTGCAAATTCTCTTTCGCCCTTCCTCGCCTCTGTTAGCAGTATTATCCATAACGCATGTTTTTTATAACGTTTTGATGTTTTATTTGCAGGTTTCATGGCGGTTATTTATAAAAGCCATCCCAAAATAGAAGTTTAGTTGCAAGGCCGAGGGTGACGATCCTCAAGGGTTTGATTGAACGCAGAAAGGGACCAGAGGGGTTAAAATTCTAAGTTTTGAATACAACTGAGTATTGATCATTCGGTCAAACCCTCCAGCGCAGCAAAAGAAAACCACCTGTATAGAAAAAGCAATGAATATTAAAGTCAAGATCCCGAAGGTTAAAAGACTTGATCAAGCAGATTATGGACAAAGAACAGTTAAAGGAAAAATCAAATCAAAGTTAAAACAGTCAGAAAAGACAAAAGACAAAAAGATGATCAAGAGAGGCCTAAAAAGCATATCAAAGGCCTAATTGAAGTTTAAAGTGCCAAATCAAAACAGATCAACAAAGAAAATTCTTCGAATGACACATCAACAAAGCAATTACTCCCTCCAAGGACCAAAAATGCCACGTATAAGTTTATTTTCCTCGAAGGCATACAAATTGAATGCACAGTCAGAGATATTTTACAAAGACAACTCAGAAGTTATTACAAGCCTACAGAATATGCCTAAAATTCAACAAAAGTGACTAAGTAGCTCAGAAGTTTATGAAACATTAATTTAACAGAGTTAAAACATTAAATATTCTTTATCTTGGGTTATGTAAATTCCCAAAGGTTGAGAAACATTTACTCTATCTTAAATGAACACATTAGAACCCTTTCTTTCACTCCACCTCCTGATTCATCTATAAATACTCCATGAGGAGCACATTGTAAAGGGTTGGTTGGTTGTTAGATGAATAATTATCAAGTGTAAATAGTTGCTGAAGCTGCTGAAGTGCTGTGATGTAATTGAAGAATACTAGGCTGAGAAGAGAAGTTAGAGCTGTAAAGACCTATTGGACCTGAAGAATGTAACTGGTTTGAACCTCAATAATACAAGCTGATTCATGGGATCCAGGTCTATGTTAATGGCGATGTTATTCCTCACTTTATTTGTTTTTCCTCATGTTTTTCATGTTGTCCATTTTCTCTGATAAAGAACATAAAATTTAGAATAGGATTTACTGCATAGTACCCTATTTCTGTCTAAAAGCTTTATCTCTATGTTTTCTTCTAATAGTTAATTTGGGAATGATTCAATAGAGTATAATCAGTTAAGGAATGTTGGTGAGCCCATGTCTTGCTGTGTAAAACTTGAGACATTGTTCTTGAAAGATATTTTCATTGCATTCTAAGTAGAGTCTAAACCAGGGAAGTCTATGGTTAGCCCTGTCCTCTGGTCATGTCTTTAATATTTGTTTTGAAAGTTTCCCTTTAGAATATGCTAAAAGTAGGATAGATTCAAATTTCTTACCTGATCTTAGGCTTCCCTTCGTTTTCTTATATGTTTTCTCCTTTCTGAAAGTAGTCTTTTAGATTACTGGATTGTTGTCTGAAAAGTGTGCTTTAGTAAAAGTTTTTCCAAAGAAGTCTATGGTATGCCCTGTCCTTTGGCTTACTTCAAACAGTTACTTTGAAAGGCTTTTCTTGTTTAGTGAAGTTAATAAATGCTTAATTTCTTGTTACCTTTGCTTCTTTCACAACACTTTGATGTTTCATGCCACAAATCCTTTGATATCCTTTGATATAGATGACTTGCCCCATGGAAATCCTTGTAGAACTATTGTACAATTAAATCCTTTTGTGATTCCATAGCCCAATGGATTGATACTGTCTTTTGACCTATCCTATCAGCTGAAACATTTTTCAACCCGCTCTTACCTTCACCCTTCTAGTGACCTTTTCCCCTTCTGATATCCATCCCAACCAATCAATCAAACTAAAAGTTCCTTTGAGCTTCATAACTAGCCTAATATCATAAATAAGCATAAATATATATCATTTAAGGACATTAATAGAGATATCCCTCTCTGAATCCAGGAAGGCTAGATCCTAGGATTCCAAAGTGGTTCTGATGTGGCCCCTGCAGCATTTATTCTTGCCACTCTCGTAAATTACAGGGAGCCAACATAGTGGTGACCATACTGGGGAATATACTGAGTAATAGATAACTTCACAACTCAGAAAGTCCCATTCCTTAAAATGAATCAAGTATTTTCCAAGAGTGGTTTCTGATTGTTGATGGTGGACAACAACCAGACCTTAGTAACAAGTAAAAATCCTCCACCTGGTGACTCCACCGGTTTTTAGTAGGCTTGCTGATTTCCCTTGGTTTTCCAAAAACTCCACTGGGAAACTCTTTTATCATAACATCATACAAAATCAGTTAAGAGAAATTTGAGAATTAATTTTTATTTCATAAGATTAGTTGGTCTTTTAAAGATTGTCATACTTGGTTGAAATTTTCTCATAACTTTGTCTCAAAACATAACATAGCGGCTTCTAAAAGAATTCATACTAGAGCCCATCCTAACCCAAATCCTCCTGAAATAGTTGACAATCCAGAAAGCATCCTTAGGAAGTCTCCTAAATCCAAGAATCCAACTGTTGTCAGACCAATCCATAGAGCAAACTCTGTTCTTGAAAATCTTACAGCAATGCAAAATACACAAGTTGACTTACCTGCCATAAGGAATCCATATAGAACCAAGTCACTGAGTGGTATAGATCAGATAGGCTTTGAGCCTGAAAATTCACAATATAATAGCAGCAGAGAAACCTCCCCATCTACTCCACCTGATCTTCATTTCATTCATAACTTTTGTTTCTCTCATCCTAAATCTTCTCAACAGTACTTAGCGGGTCCAAGTACTTCTGTTACATCCATTCATACATCCACAGTTCAAACCACTTCACTTCCTCATCTTCCCCCACTTGTAAATCCCCCATTGTTCCCACAACCTCATATCACGGCAACATGGTATGCTCCCTTAGTCCTTCCTTTGCCTTTGCCTATTCTACCACAGGAATATCAGTCCAAGATTCCATTATATGATGCTAGTAGTTCTACTATAGCACAACAACATGTGGATAGAATGAATGATTACTTTGACAAACAAGAAATAGATGATGAAACCGTAAAACTTAGAATGTTTGCTCAAAGTTTAGGGGGAGAAGAAAGATAATGGTTCAAAGGCTTAACCCCTAACAGTATTAATGATCTTCCTGCTTTCCATCAACTATTCCTATACAAATGGAAAGTCAAGAGAAATCCCCTTCAAATCCTGTCAGAATATAATGATCTTAAAAGAAATGTTGGAGAGAGTGTCCAAGATTATTGCACTAGATTCAATAGTGTTTATAATGCATTCCCTCGACAAATGAAACCTCCTAAAGGCTTAGCCTTAATAAAGTTCCCTGAAGGATTTGACCCAGACATGTGTTATCAATTAAGGGAGAGAGAACCCCTCACATTAGAAGACATGCAGAAAGGGGCAGTAAGTGTATAAGCTAACCTGAATGCCAGAAGGGCAAGACTGAAAGCAGAGAAAAAGGTTACCTATAAGGATGAAGCAGGACCCTCCACATCAGATTCAAAAATTGATAGTTTGGTCAAAACCATGGAGATGATGATGGAAAGAATAAACATGAATGAGAGAGCTTATCCTAAAGAAAATCAAATAGCTCCTCAAAATAAAAATCAGAATTAGAACTTTAGAAGGAATCCCCCTCAAATTAGATAAAGAGGTCCTGATCAACAAGTCAGACCTCCTTTCCAATAGAATTGTGTTGATGAAGAGGGGAGAACAATAGAAGAAATAGAGGAAAATCACATGAACATGTAGGGAGTAAACAATGAGGATACTGTTTTCCTCAATGAAGAAGAACAAGTCACATACATACTTGATGAGGAAGAAGCCCTGGAATCAGAAGATTACAAAAAAGGCTTTGAGAATGCCATAATGGAAGTTCACAAACAATATGACTTGAGAAGTAAAAAGAACCAAGACACTCCCAAAAAGAAAACCTCTGAAAATTCTGCCAAAAACAACCCTGTAAAAAATCCAAAGATGCAACACAAATTCATAACATAGTGGCTGAAAGTTCTGATCAAAACAAGGGAAAAAACACCCAAATCCATGACAAACATAGTGGTGACCCTAGCAGCACTAGCACCTCAGCTAATGCTCCTGAAAAAACCATTCTAACTGCTGTTCATAATAAAAACTAGCAAACTGATTTTGCTGAGGAAACAGTGACTAAAAAGGCTGAAATAAATATTTCCAAAACTCAAACACCTTTCAGTATAGAGAGTGAAATTGCCAAGATAAAAATCTCTATCCCTCTCACTGAGTTGGTCACCCAAGATGTATATAGGTCCCAATTGTTAAAGGCTTTGAACATAGGAGATCACAATGATTTTGTTAACTTAAATGAGGACAAACCTAAGGTTCTATTTGGACCAAAAATTGAAGGAAAATTTCAAGAAGGTGCAGTTCCTCCTTTTTATGTTAGTCTCAACATCCATGATAACATTCTGCATAATGCCATGCATGACTCAGGAGCATCACATAACCTAATGCCCAAAGTGATAATGGAAAGACTAGGCCTTGAGGTAACTAGACCTTATAAAGATTTATACTCCTTTGACTCCAGCAGAGTCAAATGCCTAGGCCTAATAAAAGATCTCTGTGTCAATTTAGCACAAATCCCAGCCAAAAGATTAGTAATGGACATTGTTGTGGCTGATATACCCCCAAATATGGCATGCTTCTTTCAAGATCTTGGGGTGCTAAATTGCAAGGCACAATTCAAATGGATATGACTTATGCCACCATCCCTGTCTTCAGTTAGCCTAGAAGACTTTATAGGGAAACACACATTAAATACATGGTGAGTAGTCAAGAAAGACCCGAAAAATCCCCTCTTTATTCTATACATACTGACCTTGACTCATTAATTCTTTACAATGATGATATTCCTAATGAGCAAGGATTAGAAAATGAAACATCCACCAACATAGTGGCAGCCATAGAAAAAGAAGAAGGGAAAGAAAAATCATCCAAACAGTTTGCTAATTCAGAAAATCATAGCAAACGTATTAAGGGTTTTGAGCACCAAGACAGCCATAAACATAGTACCAACCATGATAATTAAAGGGAAAATCCTCAACAAATTGAAGACTTTGAGGAACAAAACATAAATAAACACAGTTCAGACCCTAAAAAACAACACAATGACAGCTATAATAAACAAGACAGAGAGGAAATTAATGATAAATCTGAAGACAATCCTCTTTGGAGTATGAGTTTTGATGGGTCTTGTAGTAAAACTAGTGCAGGAGTAGGCATATGGGTACATAAAACTGAAAAAAATCATGCAAAAGGTCATTCAAACAGATTAAACTTTCATTGCACCAAGAACATAGCAGAATATGAAGCACTCCTCTTAGGACTACACTTGTTAAGAAAACTAGGAGCCAAGAGGATAACAGTTCATGGGAATTCAGAATTGGTAATTAGGCAAGTAAATGGGGAATATACTGCTAAACATCCCAGACTAAGAGCCTATAGAGATGATGTTATGGACCTATTAAAATCATTTGCTGAATTCCAACTTACCTTTGTCCCTAGAAACCAAAACATTCTTGCCAATGGATTAGCCTTTGCTGCTTGTACATGCTTGAAACCTTATGAAAGCAAACAATACACAGTTCAAGTCAAATATAGACCAGCAGTCCCAAACAATGAAAAATACTGGCAAGTTTCTGAAGGAGATAAACAAATAGAAGACTTCCTATAGTCCAGAAATGAATTTAAAATGCCAAATTCAAATTTAGAGTATGAAGAAAACTGTCCTACTAAGGAAAAATAAATTTTTAAAGAAGAAGAAACTCCTGAGATTGCTGATATAAATCTGTTAACCAAACAACCCAAACACAAAATAGAAAAATACACAGATTCATCAAAAGAAGATCTAGAAGTGTTGCAATCCAAGACTGAAAGCTTGCCAAAAGGACTAGTAACATTAGAAGAATTGTTTGACTTTAATGATGTTGCCAAAAAACCAAAAATAGAACCTACTGAAGTTGAAGTAGAAGAGTGCAATATAGGCAGTGAAGAAAAGCCTAAAATGATCAAATTATCCAAGACACTACCAGCTCACATCAAACTGAAATACCTTGAGCTATTTAGAAAATTTTCTGATGTGTTTGCATGGAGTTATGAAGATTTGAAATCATATGATACAGAAATAATTTAGCATAGGATACCCGTCAAAGAAAACCAGAAACCTTTCAGACAAAAATTGCACAAAATCAACCTTGTTCAATTACCTCTGGTAGAAAAAGAAATTAGAAAAATGTATGATGCTGGAATTATTGTCCCTGTGAGATACTTAGAATGGGTATCCAATCTTGTATCTGTTAGGAAGAAAACAAGAGAAACAAGGCTTTGTATTGATTTCAGAAACTTAAATAAAGCCTCCTTAAAGGATAACTATCCATTTTCCAAAATGGATCATATTTTGCAAAGGGTAGTAGGTTCTAGAAGAATTTCTTTGCTAGATGGATTTTCAGGATATAATCAAGTATTGGTACATCCTGATGATAAACTTGAAACAACATTCACCACTCCCTGGGGCACTTTCATGTATGTAAAAATTCCTTTTGGTTTAATGAATGCTAGTGCCACGTTCTAGAGAGCCATGGATATTGCATTCTTAGAAGAAATAGGCCATTTCATTGTGATTTACTTAGATGACATCACAATTTATTCCAAAACAGATGAAGAACACTTAATACACCTAAGAAAAGTCTTTGATAAATGCAAAAAATATGGTTTATCCTTAAATCCCAAGAAAATATTGTTTGGTATTCAAGAAGATAAACTTCTTGGACATATTATATCTGAAGAGAGAATAAAGATAGACCCAAAGAGGATTGAAGGTATTTTGCAAATCAATCATCCTAGAAACATCAAGGAACTTCAATCTTTTATTGGAAAGATTAATTTCTTGAGAAGGTTCATACCCAACCTAGCTGAACTCCTTAGAAACAGGACAAATATGCTTAAAAGAGAAGAAGGAGTTAAATAGACCTTAGAAGTAAAGAAATCATTTGAGCTGGTAAAACAAGAACTTACTAAAACACCAGTTCTTATCAGTCCTGATTTTACAAAAGATTTTTTCATATTTTCATTTGCATCAGAACACATAGTGGCTGCTGTCCTCCTACATAAAAACACAAAGGGACAAGAGCAACCTATTGCATTTTTTAGCAAGGCATTAAAAGATGCACCTTTGAAGTATAACATAATAGAAAAACAAGCTTTTGCCTTGGTCAAAGCTTTGAAAGACTTCAAAGTTTACATTTTACATTCACACATCATAGCATTTGTGCCTCATTCAGTGGTAAAGGAAATCTTGAACCAAGATCTTGATGGCAAAAGAGGAAAGTGGATTGCTGTGATACTGGAATATGACTTAGAAATTAAGCCCACTAAGTTCATCAAAGGTCAAGGACTAGAAAAACTTATGTCTGAATCCAACTTTCAAGCTCTTGATATAAACATGTTTAATGCATTAGATGAACAAGAGGAGTTGACAACTCCACTTATTGAAGATCATTTTCTAAATTCATCTTGGTATGCTGAAATTTTGTGTGTGCTTCTTAATCTAAATGTCCCTCCTGGTTTGTCTAAAACAAAGATAATATTTTTAAATTTAAAAGCTGTAAATTACTTCATTTTAGATAAATGTTTATACTGGAAAAATGCTAGTGGATTATTGCTTAAATGTTTACCTGAGAATGATGCAGATAAGATCAAGCATGAGTTCCATGAAGGAGAATGTGGAGGCCACCCCTACTAGAAGACTACAGTGAACAAAATCCTTAGAGCTGGTTATTATTGGCCCACCCTCTTTCAAGATATCCACAAGATGGTTGTTGCCTGTCATAAATGTCAAATCTTTGAAGGCAAAAGAAAACTGCTTCCCTTACCCTTGCATCCAATCATTGTTGAAGCACATTTTCAACAATGGGGTTTAGAATTCATTGGGGAAATCCATCCTGCCTCATCTACCCAACACAAATGGATCCTCACAACAACTGATTACTTTACCAAATGATAGAAGCCATCCCTTCTAGGAATTTCATAGACTCAGTCATCATTTCATTCTTTGAAAATCAAATCCTATCTAGATTTGGCTATCCTAGGAAAATTATCACAGATAATGCAGCTACATTTGGATCCAAAAAGATGGTTGATTTCTATCATAAATATTATATTATATTGGGCCATTCCATAGCTTATTACCCTCAAGGTAATGGGTTGGAAGAATCCTCAAACAAAAGTTTGGTAAACATTATCAAGAAATTACTGGAAGATAATAAGAATTCATGGCACAATAAGCTAGTACATGCACTATGGGTAGACAGATTGACAGTCAAAAATTCAATTGGAATGTCCCCTTATCAGCTAGTTTATGGAGAAAATGCAATATTTCCAACCAGTCTAGGAGTGCCAGTCATAAAGTTGATCCAAGAAGTGCAGTCTGAAGAAGATGATATGATAAGAAGAATAAACCAGACTATACATTTACAACAAACCAGGGAGGAAGTATACAACAGAGCACAACAAGTACAAGAAAACATCAAGAAGTTGTTTGATAAAAGAACAAAAGTAAGTGATTTTAAAACTGGTGACAAATTTTTGAAATGAGATTCTAGAAAAGAAGATAAGGGCAAACATGGAAAATTTGAAAATTTATGGAAGGGCCCTTATCTCATTCAATCTACTATTGGCAACAATGCATTTTTTCTTCAAGAGATGGATGGAGCTGAACTTTTTGGGGGTCTTGTCAATGGCAGGATGCTCAAACATTATTTTTGTTAAGGTTTTTTGTTCAAAGTTATTTTTAAACCATTGTAAATAACATAGCTTGAAAGGAAAGTTTGAAAATAAAGTACAAAAAAAAAAGAGAGAAAAGAGGGTAGATAGAAAGAAGAAAGGTACAGCCTCATACCAAAAAATAGAAAAATCTGAAAGTATGCAAGTCAAAATGCCACTGCTTGAAAAGAAACTGTTATTCAGTCATACAGCCTAATCATGAATGAATAAATTTGAATTTATGCTAATAGGTTAAGTAAAGAATATTTTCCAAACTATGTAATCTTGGCTTATTAGTAGAATAGATTAGGATAGAGAAATAATGGTTCTAAAATGCTCAAAATCTAAACCAAGGAAAAAGAAAAGATAGCTCTAACAAGATCAAAACCAGAGCTGAAGAAAGGTAGAAGGATGTTTACAAATTTTAGATATTAAGCCTTCACAATTTTGTTTTAAATTTCTGCAAATAAAGTCTATGTGCAGCTTGTACATACAACCATAGACACCATAGCATATCAGACAGTTTAATCTTGATTTGACTATGATTTAAATTCCTATTTTAGAATATAGAGAATGAAGATATGTCAAACAGTTTAATCTTAACAGATAGTAGAATAGGTAGAGAAGCATTGAGTTCAACTGTTTAATCTGAACTCATGGAAGAAATAAGGGTAGAAATAGATTAGTTTTTCCTGTTTTTGAAAAGAATAAAATATTGATGTAAAAGGGTTTGAAAGTCCAAGTGCACCCACTGAAGAAAAAATGTTAGGGAAAGTAGGCTGTGTAGGTAGAATTTTTGGGAGAAAATCATTTTGTTGATACAAAAACTGATCATCTTTTAAAAAGCAACATGATCATCAAAGAAAAAGAGGAATGTCAAAATGCAGCAAAAGACAAGGCACTGGTCTACTTTCTAGAGATTTATCTCTGAGGTTCTTGACACATCCAAGGAGCTTCCCTCCCCAAGGGGAGCCATTGTTAGCCATCAATAAACTTTGTCATATCCTATGATGGCTAAAACAAGTCTATTAGCCTTCAAGAAACAAATTTGGAGCAAATCTGTGAGTTCTTGAAATATGGCTGTGCCTCTCATCCAAAAGACCCATCTCACTGATGTTTTCACTTAAAAATCCTTCAAAGAAGCCCTGCTAATTCCAAAAGAAAACCGCCTTCAAAGCCATAATTCCCACCATTTCTCCATTTCAAAAAATATTTCCTTCGTTGCACCCATTTCCCCCTCATTTTCCCTTCATTATTCTCCATTTCCTTGAAAAAAACCGCTAAGACCATATAAATCCTTTTTATTTGGTTTTAAACCCCTTTTTCTAAATTATCAGAACCCATTTTTGGGCTTTAAAAAACCACATTTTAGGCCTTTTTCCGCTCCATTTTTGATAACAAGGCCTTAAGCCCTCTTGGCTTAAGCCCTTAGCCCCTTTCCTCTTCATATGACCCATCGCCGCAACCGTGCGCTAAAAACCTCAAACCCCTCTCATCCTAACCCTCAGTCCTATCTTATCTCCCACAGGACCTTACCTCATCCCCTTCCCTTATTTTTTCATCTGCCCTTGTTTTTCCCCTCGATGAATCTCAATCGTCGATCCCGACAATTCAACGGTGATCATTCCCTCCTCCCTTTGAACCATCCCTTGACCATCAAGCTTATTCATTCACCTTGCCAATGAATCTTGACTATATATCTCCCAGATCTGACGACCCCTATTAATCCTCACATTTTAACTTCGCCTGATCAACCTTTTCACTCCCGAAAAATTCGCTAATATCATCACCTTGGCCCGCCTTCCACTATCCTCCCGCTCATCCATTTTACTGCTCGCCACCTGTCCTCCACCATCCATTTCCACCGATCAACTCCATTCGATTGCGCTCCCTCTCCACCGTAGATCTGGAACCCCCAGAACGGACGACTCATAGCCCGTTTCTCGTTAAAACACCAAAAGACCTAAATGCGCTATTTTCACGCGAAATAGGTGGTTTCGTGGGGGACATGCGTCGACCAGGGAGCCATATCACGTTCGTTGCAACCATTACCACTTAGCACCCCGCTTTCGCGCGAATAACACCTTGGTATTTCGCCTAACCGCTTCTCAAATTTCGTGCCATAAATCGAATTTAAACCCTGGTTCTTTGATTTGTTTCCATGAAACCTTCCTCTATGCATATATCCCCTTCTGTATCGCTCCATAACACCCCTCCCCTGCACACCTCCTTTTCTCTGCAAATTCTCTTTCGCCCTTCCTCGCCTCTGTTAGCAGTATTATCCATAACGCAGGTTTTTTATAACGTTTTGATGTTCTATTTGCAGGTTTCATGGTGGTTATTTATAAAATCCATCCCACAGTAGAAGTATAGTTGCAAGGCCGAGGGTGACGATCCTCAAGGGCCTGATTGAACGCAGAAAGGGACTAGAGGGGTTAAAATTCTATGTTTTGAATACGACTGAGTATTGATCATTCGGTCAAACCCTCCAGCGCAGCAAAAGAAAGCCACTTGTACACAAAAAGCAACGAAGATCAGAGATGAAGATTAAAGTCAAGATCCCGAAGATTAAAAGACTTGATTAAGCAAATTATGGATAAAGCACAGTTAAAGGAAAAATAAAATCAAAGTTAAAACAGTCAGAAAGGACAAAAGACAAAAAGATGATTAAGAGAGGCCTAAAAAGCATATCAAAGGCCTAATTGAAGTTTAAAGTGCCAAATCAAAACAGATCAACAAAGAAAATTCTTCGAATGACACATCATCAAAGCAATTACTCCCTCCAAGGACCAAAAATGCCACCTATAAGTTTATTTTCCTCAAAGGCATACAAATTAAATGCACAATAAGAGATATTTTACAAAGACAGCTCAGAAGTTATTACAAGCCTACTGAATATGCCTAAAAGTCAACAAAAGTGACTAAGTAGCTCAGAAGTTTATGAAACATTAATTTAATAGAGTTAAAACATTAAATATTCTTTATCTTGGGTTATGTAAATTCCCTAAGGTTGAGAAACATTTACTCTGTCTTAAATGAACACATTAAAACCATTTATGTCACCCCACCTCCTCATTCATCTATAAATACTCAATGAGGAGCACATTGTAAAGGGTTGGTTGGTTTTTAGATGAATAATTATCAAGTGTAAATATTTGCTGAAGCCACTGAAGTGCTATGATGTAATTGAAGAATACTAGGCTGAGAAGAGAAGTTAGAGCTGTAAAGACTTATTGGACCTGAAGAATGTAACTGGTTTGAACCTCAATAATACAAGCTGATTCATGGGGTCTTGGTCTATGTTAATGGTGATGTTATTCCTCACTGTATTTGTTTTTCCTCATGTTTTTCATGCTGTCCATTTTCTCTGATAAAGAACAAAAAATTTAGAATATGATTTACTGCATAGTACCCTATTTCTGTCTAAAAGCTTTATCTCTATGTTTTCTTCTAATAGTTAATTTGGGAATGATTCAATAGAGTATAACCAGTCAAGGAATGTTGGTGAGCCCATGTCTTGCTGTGTAAAACTTGAGACATTGTTCTTGAAAGATATTTTCATTGCATGCTAAGTAGAGTCTAAACCAGGGAAGTCTATGGTTAGCCCTGTCTTCTGGTCATGTCTTTAATATTTGTTTTGAAAGTTTCCCTTTAGAGTATGCTAAAATCAGGATAGATTCAAAGTTCTTACCTTTTCTTAGGCTGCCCTTCGTTTTCTTATATGTTTTCTCCTTTCTGAAAGTAGTCTTTTAGATTACTGGATTGTTGTCTGAAAAGTGTGCTTTAGTAAAAGTTTTTCCAAAGAAGTCTATGGTATGCCCTGTCCTTTGGCTTACTTCAAGCAGTTACTTCAAAAGGATTTTCTTGTTTAGTGAAGTTAATAAATGCTTAATTGCTTGTTAACTTTGCTTCTTTCACAACACTTTGATGTTTCATGCCACAAATCCTTTGATATCCTTTGATATAGATGACTTGCCCCATGGAAATCCTTGTAGAACTATTGTAAAATTAAATCCTTTTGTGATTCCATATCCCAATGGATTGATACTGTCTTTTGACCTATCCTATCAGCTGAAACATTTTTCAACCTGCTCTCACCTTCACCCTTCTAGTGACCTTTTCTCCTTTTGATATCCATCCCAACCAATCAATCAAACTAAAAGTTCCTTTGAGCTTCATAACTAGCCTAATATCATAAATAAGCATAAAGATATATCATTTAAAGACATTAATAGAGAGATCCCTCTTTGAATCCAGGAAGGCTAGATCCTAGGATTCCAAAGTGGTTCTGATGTGGCCCCTGCAGCATTTATTCTTGCCACTCTCATAAATTACAGGGAGCCAACACCTTTGTAATGGAGAATGAAACTTCGAGCTTACAATGTCGAAGTCAAAACATAGAATGTGCAGAATTTTTTTTTCTCTCCATAGCGCTGTGT
This sequence comes from Pinus albicaulis, assembly GCA_034641835.2. Lineage (NCBI taxonomy): Eukaryota > Viridiplantae > Streptophyta > Pinopsida > Pinales > Pinaceae > Pinus > Pinus albicaulis. The sequence continues at coordinate 149,058,982 of CM076579.1, read as the reverse complement.
CACTTATAAACCTCCACGCATACTCCATATAGAAGAAACACATTGTTAACTATTACATTCACACTGTAATATCTAACCTACGCCTAGTCTATATATATAGAATTAATCCTCACATACTTTTCATCTCCCTAGGCACTCCTATGAGGGATTCAAGCCCATTCTGGCTCCTCTGATACCAAATAAGAAATTTGATGACCAAACATTTTGCATATATTCACTCAAAATAATTGGTATATTATTCACACAAAACCAAATTAAATGCCACATATAACATGCTTATAACATGCTTATAAGATTCAATAGTTTCCAAACCAAGAAAATTCTTATTAAGAAAATATCACAACAAAATTAAACAACCAACAAAATAATTTTACCTATATGCAATTATAAGAATTATTCCAAGTTCATTATACATCTAAAGCTGCTAAAATTAAAAATATATATAAATTAATTAAAATATTATAATAATAATAATAATTATTAGTTATAAAAATAATTAATATATAAGTTAACCATATATATAGTTACAGAAACTCGAAACACAATTCTTAACCATGGAGATTTACTCCCACAATTTTTTTAATTAATCAATTTTTTTTTAAATCCAAAAAAAACATAAACTATATAGAGATAAATCTCAACTTTTGATTTGTGTATAATACATAAATATTCTAGAATATTTAATAAATATTAAATCCCTGCATCCACTTAATAATTATTCATAATTAAATTAAATTTATGTAAGTCTTTTTTTTTCCAAATTAGGCCTAATTATTATAATATAACATTTTTTCCAATAATATTTGAGTACCGAGGTGGTGAAATTCTTGGCAAAAATGTTATGTTATAACATTATAGGGTGGGGTGCAGAGATTATTGGAAAAAATGTAATATTACAATATGGCTTAGATTATCTAAACACCAAACAAATTTTTTGGCTGAAGCTGGCAATACAATTTCGAGCAAGATTAAGATTTCTTGTTGTTTAAAATGCACTTTTGAATGCATGAATGGATTTAGAACCTTGATTTGGTTAGAAGCTAGAAATACAATTTTGAGCAAGATTATAATTTCTTGTTCTTTAAAATTCACTTTTGAATGCATGAATGAATTTAGCACCTTGATTTGGCTAGAAGTTGACAATACAATTTCTAGCAAGATTATGATTTCTTGTTGTTTAAAATGTACTTTTGAATGCATATATGGATTTATCACCTTGAAAATCCCCAAGAATTCAAACTTTGTAGATTAAACAACTTAAGCTTATGATTCTTAAAAATATCTAATGGTGTTTGGGTAAAATTGACGAGAAGAAGTGCCAAGGGCCATTTCATTTATCACTTAGACTACTCATTGTAATATTATAGGGCGAGGGTGGATAGATTCTTGGAAAGAAAATGTAATATTATAATATTATAGGGTGTGAGTGGACTTAAGCTTATGATGCTTAAAAATATCTAATGGTGTTTGGGTAAAATTGACAAGAAGAAGTGCCAAGGGCCATTTCATTTATCACTTAGACTACTCATTGTAATATTATAGGGCGAGGGTGGATAGATTCTTGGAAAAAAAATGTAATATTATAATATTATAGGGTGTGAGTGGACAGATTATTGGAAAACATGTAATATTATAATATGGACATAGAATATGCCCTAAAATTGTTTTTTCTTCAAGACTAAGAGCTCATCTTCCTAGTAAGTAAGGAAACAAGTTAACAACCCAAGACCCAAATCCATTTGGCACGAGTGAAAGCCTCACCCCCTTACGAACCACTAGTGGGTAATTAAAAGTGGTGTAGTTTCCCCACAGGGGATTCACTGGGGGAGAAATACCATACCACATACATTCATATTGGGCGATATATATTGAGGAAAAAATTATAGAATATATTGCGCATATAATAGGGGGTAAAGGGTTTTTATATTGGTAAGTATAAAAAATGGAGCTCAAAGTTATTGAAAAAATATAAACGGGTATACAAAATGTTAATGGAAAAATGGATACCTATAATATCTAGTGAAAGTAGGGGTTTTTTAAATTGGGAAGGTGTATTGGGTTGATATTGGTAGGGGGTTAAATAATGTGATTTTTAGAGGCATTTTCCAATATGTAGTCAAATTAAGGGCATTGTTTACTATGCCACGAACACACGTTATATGTAAGTGGTTCATTAAGTGAAACCTCGGTTGGTTTACCTTGAATAATAGTGATGAGTCAACCTACATTAGTAGATAGTAATAAATGATGGTTTTCCTCACTGTTGGTTTGACTACTGAGTTATGATAGGTTTTCCGTGTAAAAAAATATGACGCACTTTCAAACTAATACACAAAATGATTTTTTTGGTCGGAATGGTAATACAATTTCAAGTAAGATTTTGATTTCTTGTTGTTTAAAATGCACTTTTAAATGCATGAATGGATTCTAACACCTGTAAAAAACCTCAAACACTTGAACTTTGTAAATTAAAAAATGGGGGCTTCACTAAATGAACATGGCATATAGTTAAACAATCACCTTAATTTGACTACCTATTGGAAAATACATCTAAAAATCACAATATTTAATCCCCTACCAATACGAACTCAATACACCGTCCCAATATAAAAAAATCCCATTTTCACTAGATATTGTAGGTATCCATTTTTCATTAACATTTTTTCCTTTATATTTTCCCATTAACCTTGAGCTCCATTTTTTATACTTTCCAATATAAAAACCTTTTATCATTGTTATATGCTCAATATATTATGTCATTTTCCCTCAATATATATCCCCCAATATTAATGCACATGGTATGATATTGCTCCACTAGTGAAGCCCTAGTGAGATTAAACAAATTAAACTTACGATTCTTAAAAATGTCTACTCATGTTTAGGTAAAATTGACTGGAAAAAATGGCAAGGGTCATTTCATCTATTACTTAAACTACTCCTTATAATATTATAGGGTGAAGATGGAGATAATCTTGGAAAAAAGTAATATTATAATATTATAGGGTAGGGGTGATTTATATTATTGGCAAAAATGTAATATTATAATAATATTACATTTTTCCCAATAATCTAGGAGCTCAATGGTGGGTAGCCTATTAGTAAAAATATAATATTATCATAATATTACATTTTTACCAATAATCTATGAGGAGCATTGGGACAGATTACTAGAAAAAACGTAATATTAATATATAAGGATAAGGGTGTATTCTAATGAAACCATATAAACTAAATCATTGATAAATAAATTCAATGACGACCTTATGCTACATCTCACATTGAAAAACAAAATTAAATTATGACTTTATTTCAAATTATTACATATATACATTTAAAAAAACATGTAACAACTATGGAGATTCACCCCCACTTTACCATGGAGATTCTTAACTTGTAAATAGGCTTTGTTGCAATACAATGGGCCAGTACCATGTCTTATATTTTTTAATTAATCAATTTAATTAAAGAGTAGAAATGACATAACTACTTTGAAGATAAATCTCAACCTTTAATCTATAACTACTACTAAGAATATTATAGAATATTCCATGTTGTTTGAATCCCTACAATCCACCTAATAATTATTGATAATTAAATTAAAATTATGGAAGTCATATTCCAAAATATAATTATTTTATTATTAATACCGTTAAATTTTATTTTATTTTAAATTATTATTATTATCATTAATTATAAAAGGAATTAATATATGAGTTAAACATATATACATTTAAAAAGACATGTAACAAGATTCTTAACCATGAATATTCACCCCCATTTTTTATAATAGAGTGTCTAGACATGTAAATAGTGTTTGTTACAATAATGAGTTTAAATGATTTTTTTTCTAATTTATCAATTTAATGAAAGCTCAAAATGAACATAATTAGACCTCAACTTTTAATTTGTGGTTGTTACTAATAATATTTGGTGGAGGGTAAATCTCTACCACCTAATAACTAGCACAACCATATAAATTAAATGGTTGGTAAATGGTTATAGGCATCAATCCATAGCAAGCGTTGCGGGCAGCTAGTCCCTCATTGAAATTAAGGATTATGTTGCTAGTAAATTTGCATATACAAGCTAGTAGCATGAAAATTATAAAACATACTATGAAATATTTAAACTAATATTAATATAATATGGAGAAGATTAATATATATCTTTCATATCTCTAAGTTAACATATAAAACATATTATGAAATGTAACAACCTTGGTGAAAATTCCATGTAATAAAAGTTAATTAAGGCAAAATAATAACCAAAGTCATGGGACACATATTTCAAGATGAATGGTTGGAAAAATATCCTAGTGTGGGTGTTCTATGGTTTATTATGGCTATGGAATTTGGCAAAGGAAATGGCTAAGGCTTTGGAAAGACAAAGTGACATTTATTGGCATTTATTTATGAAAATACTAAAAAATAGGAGAAAAGTGAGGTGAAAGGTCACAAGTTGCATGCGAGGAGGAAAATGAAGGAAAATAGTGGAAAATGAAGAAAATAGAGGTCTCATTAATAAAAAAGCTTTTGATTACCAGTTGGTAACCTTTTTCCAGTTCAGTTTTGGAGCTCTCATTCTATTCTCTCTCTCTCATACATACTCTTGGACACTTAGAGTTTCTTGGAGCACTCTTGGAGAGTGTAGCATACTTGAAGATTTGAAGCAAGAAAGAAAAGGAAGAGTAGGAAAGTTCAAGAGGACATCGAGATCAAAAGATACCACGGGTTTTTTTTTGTAGGTAACGAGTTGCATGTATGTTTTCCTCACTATTTTTGGCATGCATGGCATATGCATGTGGTTTCTTGGTCACGATCTGTCATTGGCATGGAGGATTGCCTAGATTGACAATGATTTTGCCTAGCCTTTCCATTTCCTGGATAGCCATGGTGTTGTGGATTCATTTCATTGTTTGTTTTTTTGGTTGGTTCTCATGAGCCTTTGGATGTGGGTTGATTTATTAGTTCTTGGAAGCCTTGGTTGGACAAACTCTCTAGAAGCCCTATAACAACTTGGGTTGAGTTACTAGTCATGAAAGCCTTGGTTGGAAACATGCTCTGGAAGCCCTTGGTGTGTTGAGTTATGTAATAGACTCGGGCTAAAAGTTCATGTAATAAAAGTTAATAAAGGAAAAAATAATACCACGGTTAAGGGACACTTATTCCAAGCTGAATGTTGGGAAAATATATCCTAGTGGGAATCACTGGATGCGTTTATGGCTAAGGAAAAATGACAAAAGGTAATGCCAAAGGAATTAAGGAGGAAAAAATAAATTTTGACACATTTATTTAAGAAAATAAAGGAAATTAGGAGAAAATGAAGGTAAAAGGTCACAGGTTGCATGTGAGGAGGAAAATGAAGGAAAATAATGGAAAATGAAGAAAATATAGGCCTCATTAATAAAAATTCTTCTGAGGATCAGTGGGTATCTTTTTCTCAGTTTAGTTTTGGATCTCTCATTATTCTCTCTCTCTCTCTCACTCACTCTTGGATACTTAGAGTTTTCTTGGAGTAGTTCAACATTGAGCCAAGAAAGAGGAAAGCAAGGAAAGGAAAGGGAAGCAAATATCAATAAAGAAAGAGCAGGATCTAGCAACTTTAGCGGGAATACTTGCATGCAAAATATTTCATGCATGATTTCCTAGCTATATTTGACATGAATGACTTATACATGCTGGTATTTGGTTCTCTTGTTGACGGTGGCATGGTTTTTCCAAATTTTTACAGTGGATTTCAACCTTGTATTTCATTTTTCCAGATTCCATGGTGTGTTGGTATTTTGATCTCATTTTTTAGCTTTGGAATTGTCATATGGATTTCAGAATCCAGGGCAGAGGTGGTCTCAAGGAAATTTCCCAAAGGCCTAGGAATCCCTTGACCGGTTTTGGTGGGATACACGGTAAAGCATGAGGGTGGTGTCTTGGTTTAGGGCCCAATGATCTAAGATTGGATTGCAGTAAATATTGAGAGACAGGGAGACAAAAAATTCCTCAAGGATAGTGATGGATTCCAGATGGAATTCCATGTTCGCTTCAATTTCCTGATCAGAGCACCAGTTTTGGTGTGATCACAGTATGGTGAGGGTGGAAGTGGTTTAGCCTATGGATTCCCTTGGTTGTTTCTGGATTGGTTTATCCATGAGATTCCACATTCATGCTTAGAATATGGCACAGGGGTGATTGGCTGAAGAGAGAATTTTTTCAGCCATGTCTATGGTTGGGTGGTATGTGGAAGTCTCGAATATGGTTAATTATTACCTATGTTTAATGAAAGCTAATTTCTCTTGATTTTGTACATATTAATGTGTGGATTTAATGGTTGTTATCTCACTTTTTTTTCCATAGGTTTACACTGGTTATAGGCATGTTTAAATGACTGGTTCATGCCATGGTTATTTCAGGCATTTACTTTTAATTATTAAAATAATGGATGCAAGACCTAATTGATGCCATATATGTTCAAGGAAGAGGGTGGTGATAATTCTTGTAATGTTTCATAAGAGTTTTCAGTCATTCATTCTTTGTCTTGTATCCTACACCTATAGATTTAATTCATGACAAGTGTTTGACAGAATGTCAGCCCTGGTTGGGGATGGCTAGGCCTAGTTCCAGAGTCAGTTTTTGGTCATTTGGCATTGTCGTCCTGTTTTTATTGATTTTTGAAAGCTACAAGAAGTTATGGGAAATTTCTAGGATTCTGGGTTTAAAAAGTGTTGCAAATCCCGCGGACGCAGAGACATGTCTAGGAAATTGAGTCCCTCGATACATGCATGCCTATGTCATGGGAGCATCTAGAGCCTCCCATACACACCCTTTCCCATATCAAGCGAGCATTTGCATGCTTGAAGGATTAAAATTTAGTGGGACCCAAGGACAAGTCAACTTGATGGTTGGGGTGGCCTCTAGGGGTCTTGTAGCAGGTTCAGGGAGTCTGTGTTATGGTTTTCCGTGTCGATTACACTTTCTTAATGTCACCAAGGAGGTTGGGTCTTTTCTTAACTACCCTCATCTCATGTTTACCCCGGTTGGCCAATTACTTGGGTAGATGTGAGGGGGAGATGTATGTTACAGGTGGTATTAGATCGTGGTTGCACTCTCCTTGGCAAAAGTCTGATGTTTTATAGCTTGTCGTCATCATGTATTCATGTCAGTCGTGTATGTGTTTCTCATGTTATGGTCCATGTAATTATTGCATCCGTGTGGTGTCTTCATGGAAAGGTTTATGGTGTTGTGGTAAATGTGTTGTCATGAGAATATGATTGGTAATACATGTCACTTGATTTCATGTTGTTAAGTGTACATTGGTATGGTTGAGGTTGTCATGCATGAGGTCATGGTGTGTAGCCGATGTGATCGTAAATTGATAACTAGAATCTAACTAAAATGATGTTTATGCACTGATATGCCATGTGTTATAAGTCTATATGTTGTTATGATTATGTTTATACATGTATTATGCTGATTAGTTGATCTTGCAGATGATATATGCTCCCTGAATTATGCTAAGGTATGTTGGTTTATTGTGTTTTGGTTTAAGCGGACATAAGATGCCTTACAGGAAGAAATCAAAGATGGCTAGAAAGATGGCAAACTACAAAGATTCTCCTTATGAATCCGATGAGAAGCATGGTGTTGGGCACTCTTTTGATTTAATAGGTACACTAAGGGGTTGTAAGGCAGACAATGACAGAATCATACATGCACAGAAAAGGTAAGCAGAAGTAAATGTGGAAATCATTTAGATTTTGTCATATTTGCAGCGATAGGTGCCACTTTAGATCAATTATGGACAAGAGGATGGAATTAATGGTGCATATGGAAATAGGTTCCTTGGTGGTAACAGATCGAGTAGAGCTGACACAATTAGAGATGGAAGATTCTTGGACACTTCAGATAGGAGAGGAGACAGACACAGGTACTATTCTAGTTTTGGTTTTGATAGGAATTATGATCGTCATCGCTATCCTCCTTACAGGAGGAATGATAGGGGGTATTTCCCTGATGAGTTTAGGAAAGAAAATCCACCTACCTTTGACAGAGAGATAAAGAAATCACAAGATGCAGAGGCATGGTTACTTGGTATGAGGAAATTCTTTAGGTTTCATGACTATTCAGAAAAAATGAAAGCCAAAATAGCCACATTCAATCTTAAAGGTAAAGAAAATATTTGGTGGGAAGACGTGAAGAATGTTAGGGGTATTCATGAGGGGGAATTGACTTGGAGTGAGTTCGAGAGGATCTTCAAGAAGAAGTACTTATTGGAGAGGTACTATGATGACAGAGATAAGGATTTTTATGATTTTCATATGGGTTCCATGACATATGATGATTTTACTAGCAGGTTCTTGGATCTATTGAGATATGTGCCTTACCTCAAGGAGGAAAAGGCTAAGATCTAGAGATTCATCAATGGATTTCCAACAACATATAGAGACCAGATTGATTTTGATGAGCCTAAATCATTGGAGGAGGCCATTCAAAAACTGAAGCATTTTAATGAGCATTCAAAATTCAAATTTGAGCCAAAGGGTGTTTTGAAAGGAAGTAAGAAAGCTAAAGGAATATTTCCGCCAAAGTGGGAAATACGATAAGATGGAAGTGAGAAAGAAAATGTGTTTCCTTACAAGAAGTTCAATACAACTGGAAAGGGACCTGGAGAGTAGCAGGCTAGAGGTAATGGTATAGCACCATTATAGTTTTGGATATGTGGCAAGGATCATCATAAGAGGGATTGTCCATAGTATCAGGGTGGTAGACCCCAGATCTATAGGGCACAAGAGGCGTAGACAACTAGGGATGTTGGGCATAACATTCCTCGGATTTATGCAGGAACGCAACAAAATACACATATAACCATAAATATAGAGATGAAGCAGAAATAACACTTCATTTCATTAATATCAAAGAACTGAAATTTTTTTACCGACATAATGGAAATAAACTAGCTAGGGCGCTGGTAGCTTATCTCTGAGAAGAGATGTGGTGGCTACAGGATTTTGAACTGTGTTACAATGAGGCTTGAGGGCCTATTTATTGTTGAGAAACAATGGAAAACCCTAAACATCCAAAAAGCTAACCCTAGGATATGAAGCGCCAAACTATGGGCTCTGTTTGGGTAAATTGGTTCATCAACTTCCCAGGGACGTAAATTTGGGATATGATCTCCGTTTGACGCGCTCTACACCTCGTTAGAAATATCTATCCAAGAAATATAATGTTTGGCATGAGAAACATGAAGGAACTTTGATTTTTCTCCTAGTTTTCCCATAAAACGTCGTTTAGGGCCTCAAAATGGCTTTGGAAGTCCAGGACTCGAAAAACTGCTAAAAATAGTAAGTTGTGCTGAAACTGAAAAAATGAAAGAACCAATGGTGAGGGTTGAAATTGAATAGTTGGGTGGCCAAAAATATCCACCTAGATCATTCCTCCCCCCTTAGGAAGAAACAATCCCCATTGCGTTGAGTTCCTCCATGAGATGGGGCAAATTCTGCTGAACTTAGTATTGGTTTTGTCGAAGATGTCATGGACCTGCTGGCAAACGTGCTAGATGCGTTCAATAAATTTGGTTGCTTTATCAGCCTTAGATAGTACATGTGTGGATTCTTTCTGTGTGGTTTCATGTGGTATGGCAACATCAGACGACAGTGCGCCTTGGGTAAGATCAATGGAGTGCTTGACCTGATAGTGTAGAGGAACCTCTGTGGGCGAGGAGAAAATGTCCTCGTATTCCTCCACGAATTTGTCCATATGCTGCATGCAGGGGATCCCTGTTTGTAGGCTATGGCCAGAACCTTCTTCTTACCCTGTGGGCTAATTGTAATGAAAATAAATTTCCTGGTTTGGGAAATAATCTTACTGCGTTGTTTGGCAGTAGTCAAAGAGCTAGCACGAGGCGGTAATACATTCGCTATCCTGTACATTTTATTTCCCAAAGTAACAATAACAGTGTGAGGCCGAGACTCATACACAACATGTCGCTTCCACAAGTTTGGTTGGCCTAATAATACATCACAAACATCAAGAGGAGCAACATCACACAGTACCTCATCCGTGAATGGCTTGATGCTGTACGAAAGACAACACTGCTGGTAGACGCGAAGATCTCTTCCTTGGTGAAGCCACCCAATGGTATATGGATGTGGGTGTGCTATGGTCGGTAGGCCGATCCATTTCACGACCTCTGCTAAAATGAGGTTCTTTTGGCTTCTTCTATTAAGAAGGAATTGTAGTGGAGAACTCTTCAACCACATCTGTGAATGGAAGAGGCGCTCCCCCTCCTCTCGATCCTCTCGATCCTCCCTCTGGAGCTTGGTGGTGGTGAAAATGGCACTGGGATCCACATCAATTATCTTCTTCCCTTTGTCATCACCCTTGTCTCGTTCTAACTCAGGATCAGAACATGCATCTGATTCGGGTGCCTTTATTTCTATAGAAATTATACAATAACAATGTATATCTTGGATTCAATCCGATATAACAATGTACTAAAGTTAAATATTGAATTTATTCTAAAAATCACGTGCGTAAATTAAGCACAATTTCCAATTACATGAAGCAAAGAAAGAATAAAATCAAATCACACCACAAATAATTTCCCAGGGAAAGCTTGCTGCTCAAAACCCCACTATATTCTATTTTATATTCAACATGGATACATGAAACAAATACAATTCATTCTCTTCTCAAAAGAGTCTCCAACACTCAGATATCTGTCTCACACTATCCTCAGAGAAAACCGACCAATACTTAGTCAATTTACAGCCTCCTGACAACCTACCTTTCTCATGCAATTCATGAGGAATGCAATCCCTAAAGAATAGGAGATCTTACCTTCTCTAAATGCATTGAGTATAATGGGAAATCCAATGAGTGTATGGATGCATGGGTGCAACCAAATATCCTACAACTGATAGTCAACATCCCTTTCACCTCGATCTGAACTTGTTCTCCATTGGAACTGACAGGCATGCAGCTAATAATAGTAAATCCTCAGTTGCATGTGAGATCAATGATTTTGAATTAATTAATATATAATTCATTTGATCTTCCACTAGCATATAAAACCATTACAACTAACACAACTGAGTTTAGCTCACTTAACTGAGTTAAACTATTTACAAACTGCATTAACTAATGCACCACTGCACTTCGAAATCTGTTACAAATAGAATTACTTTGCATGCCTCACCAACTACCCTCAACTCGAAATTCATGAGCTAAATGGGTTTATCACACTCAGTTAACTATTAAAAGTTATTTTGAGATTTAGATTACAGTTTATTGTCCATTCTAATTAATGGATAACTAAAATAGACATGCACCAGCCTTGTGGGCTCCACCCTATTGTAGGTGCTTAATGAACTATGCGTGGGTGCTGAAATTTTCTTGTTGAATCTCAACACTCCCTCTCAACAAGAAAGGGATTATCCTTCATCCCGATCCTACCTCTATGGGATTCGAATTTTCTCCTGGTGAGCACCTTTGTTAGAATATCTGCATCCTAATCTTCCGTGGGAATGTACTACAACAACATTATTCTACTCTGCACACAATCTCTGAGATGATGGTACCAGATATCTATGTGCTTGGACCTATCATGAAACACAGGGTTAATCGAGTTTAATGCAACTTTGATTATAACAATGTATCACTGTCAGATCCATATGAGAACCACACAAACCAACCAATATCTTTCTCATCTAGATAGGCTCACATGCAGCTTGACTTGCTGCCATGTACTCTGCTTCCTGCTGTACCAAGAAACTGTTGTCAATCCAATGCTAAAGATCCCTCTTGATGTGCTCTTTATGTCTAACGGAATGCCATCCAAATCTTCATTTGTGAAGCCTTAAAGCTTCACTCCCACTGTCCATCTATACTATAGACCATACTCTGATGTGCTCCTCAGGTATCTCAGGACATGCTTCCACACCTTCCAAAAGAGCTTGGTAGGCTTAACCATTGCTTGAATCACCTGGTTAATTGCGTAGAAAATGTCTGGTCTCGTGTTCACCAAATAAATTAGTGAACCCACTAACTCCCTATAGACATTAGCACCACTACCTCTCCATAAGTTGCATCCTCCTTCCTCCAATTTCTTGTAAGAGGAGTCTCCATGGGTTTGAAGCTCTCCATGTGAAACTTACCCAGTATCTCCTTTGCATACTTGCCTTGAGACACAAAAGATTCACCATCCCGCTTCCATATTTCCAAGCCAAGGAAATAATGTAGGACTCCCATGTCCTTCATTTCAAATTCTCTTGCAAGGTCCTCTTTGCAAGAAAGTATCAACTGCTCATCACCTATCAAGATTAGATCATCTACATACATTACAATAATCAAAAGCTTACCATCAACCACAATCAAGTATAGGTTTGCATTCGCTTCACTTTTGGTGAAGCCCAACCCAGTGAAATAGTTGTCAATCTAAGTGTACCAAGAACGAGGTGCTTGCTTCAGCCCATACAGTGCTCTCTTGAGTCGACACACATGTGACTCACTGTCAAAGATTTTGAAACCTTTTATATGCTCTATGTACACTTCCTCCTCAATAAATCCATTGAGGAACACAGTTTTCACATCCATCTGATGAATGCACCACCCCATCTGTGCTGAGAGTGAAAGGATAGATTTGATGGAAGAATACCTTGTGACTGGTGCAAAGGTATCTTCATAGTCAATCCCTTCAATCTGTGACAATTCTCGGGCCACAAATTTGGCATTTTACTTCTCTACACTCCCATCAGTAGCTTTATTTACCTTGTAGATCCATCTAGATCCAGCCATTGATTTGTCGACCGGTATTGGGACTATCTCCCATGCACTATTCTTGAAAATGGAGTCATACTCATCTACCATAGCATCAACCCAAGTTGGTTGCTACACTGCTTCCTCAAAAAATATGGTTAAGTCACAATACATTTTCTCACAAGATCCATGTATCCAGTAAACCTGTCAGGAGACTGTCTCTATCTGCACAGTGAAGTAGGGGCTCCTACATTCTCTGCTGCATCAAGTCTCAATCTATCAACTTCCATGGTGTGCCTTCTGCCATTTCTAATGGATGGCTTTGCATGAGTGTTTTCCTCCACTCCATGATCCTCTGCATGTGGCTAATCCACATCTTGAGGTTCATTCTTGGGAACCAACAGTTCCTCCTCTGCATTCAAGTCCATCTCCCTCTCAAGGGACAACCACATGGCTTTCTCCTCATCAAATTTTATATCCTGTCGCACAACAGTCATTCTTCTATTTGGAAAATACACTCGATAGTTATGGGGTGTTTCAGTGTACTCCACAAAATTCCCAACCTCAGCTATTGGTTCTAGCTTCTGCCTAGTGTCTTTGGTCACATGCACATAAATAGATGAGCAAAAAATCTTAAAATGTGAAGCATTAGGTTTCTTACCAGTAAAATATTATTTAGGTGTACACATGCCAAGTATCCTATGAGAACAACGGTTCTGCACATGTACCGTTGTGTTGTATGCCTCTTCCCACAGATGCAACGGTAGGCCCTGATCATGCAAAATCGCTCGTGTTGCACCCACAATCGTTGTGGTCTTTCTTTCAACAAACCCATTTTGCTGTGGGTTATGAGGTGCTATCAGTTCTCTTCGAATTCCTTCTTTGCTGCAGAAGTTCTTGAATTCGTTAGAGATGTACTCACCACCATTATTTTTCCTAAGAGCCTTTAATTGCTTCCTCAACTCTTTCTCCACCAGTCCTTTAAACTCAAGAAACTTTGAGAATGTCTGGTATTTCTTCTGCATGAAGAAGATCCAACTCTTACAAGAATAGTCATCAAAAAATATCACATAGTACTTATGTTTTATTTTTGAAGCAACAGAGAATGGTCCACACACTTCTGTATGAACTCTCTTAAGGATCCCCGAAGCTCAGTTATCCTTCTCATGAAAGGTTCCCTTTACATACTTCCCCATGGTACACCACTTGCATGTATCTAACTAAGCAAGTGTTCCCATTGGAAGTCCTGTAGAAATCTACTGCGTGACTTTCAAGGCTCCATGGTGTAGATGGCCCAATCTCCTGTGCCATAACTCACCCTCATCCTGTCTCACCACTTTGTCCGCCTTTCCCATCATTGTTGTGCATCCATCTACATCTAGATTATAAATATTCTTAACTCGAATCCCTATCTTCTTGGCTTGCCCTGTCGTTTTGTGTTGCAGGAAAGCCTTACCTTCACTGAAAACGACATCATAGCCTCTATCCTCCAACATTGCAATTGAGACTAAATTTTTCTTCAAACTTGGTACATGAATTACATCTTTTAATTTAAATGGTTTACCTAAATGTCTCTGAAATGTAATAGTACCAATCCTGGTAGCACTATACCATCCATCATCCCCCATTTCGATATGCATTTGGAGATCCTTCTCCTTCAGGCTAATGAAAAGTTCCTTATCTCCTGTCATGTGAAAGGAAGCACCACTATCCAAATACCACACCAAACCCATTGCACTTGACACCATGCATGAAATGAGAGAGAAGTCAAGCTCAAATTGTGAGGCCAAGGCCTCATCAACTGCAGATCCGACGACCTTCTTGTTCTTCTTCTTTTGTGGACAGTTTGTGGCATAATGCCCATGCTCGTGACAGTGAAACACTTCACCTTGAACATGTCCTGCTTCTTTCCATTTTTTGAATCAGATTTGGAATGGAATTTATTCCCATTCCCCTTCTGTGCCTTGGCAGCCAAAGAAAAATCTTCTTCATCCTCATGATTAGATGAAGATCCATCTCTGGTATTCCGTCTAAACTCCTCCTACACCAAATCCAACCATAGTCGTTCCCAATCTAGCAATTTTTCCCATCCATTGATAGAGTATTCATAACTATGCCAACTCTTAGGAAGTCGTAGGAGAGCTAGGCTCACCAAATCATCATCCATGACTATTATTCCAATGCTCCCCAACTCATCCTAACATTGGAAAAAATTTGTTAGATATTTTGGAATGGTGTCGCTCTTTTCCATCTTGATATTCTTGAGTTTATCTTTGAGCACCAATTTCCTATGGTCATTGTTACTATGAAATATATCTGTCAAAGCCTTCAAAGCCTTCCACATTGCATATGGTGTGCCTTTCCCATGGAGGCTTGAGCAAATGTGGTTTCATACTCCCTCCAATAGGATCCTCCTCGCCTTTGCCACTTTCTTTTTCCATGCATCAAGATTTGCAGCATTTATCACAACAGGTTTAGGAATGTCATTTTCGATGAATTCATTCAATCCATTGTCTTTGAGTACTGCCTCCATCATGTATTTTGAATAAATATAGTTAGATATCCCCTCGAGTGCATACTCCAAGCTCAAACCATTGAAAGCCATTTCGATCTGGAATCAACTGTCACATGAAGAAAGTCTTTCTGCAAATTCGAATTCTATTCGGTCACAAACTCAACTTCTTCTTTACTGCAGTAATTTCCTTTGTTCCAATACCATGTAGAAATTATACAACAAGCATGTATACCTTGGATTCAATCCGATCTAACAATGTACTAAAGTTAAATACTGAATTGCTTCTACAAATCACTTGCAGAAATTAAACACAATTGCCAATTACATGAAGCAAAGAAAGAATCAAATCAAACCACAACATAGATAATTTCCCTGGGAAAGCTTGCTACTTAAAACCGCACTATCTTCTATTGTATATTTAACATGGATACATGAAACAAATATAATGCCTTCTCTTATCACAAGAGTCTCTAGAACTCAACTATCTATCTCACATGATCCTCACAGAAAACTGACCAATATACACTAGTACATATGGTCAAAATTCTGACACTTTAGTTTCGGCACTTTTGACGTATTTTTGGAAATTTCCCCAATTTTTATCATTTTTTTAAATCCCTCCAACAAGCGTCGCTCTAGCGACGTTTTGGGAGTATTGTTAGAACAATGACGTTTAGGGAAACTGTCAGTATTGCGATGTATAGGGACAAACCGTTGGAATTACGACGTTTCAGAGCCATATGTCGGTCTTGTGACATTTAGGAGACACACCGTCAGTCTTTCGACGTTTAGGCAAATCATCGGTATTCTGATGTTTAGGGACAAACCATTGGTCTTGTGACATTGCGGGAGTATGCGTCGGTCTTGCAACGGTTTAGGAACAATTTTAGGGTTTAGGGTTTAGGAATAATGTTCGGTAGTTAGAGTTTAGGGTTTAGGAAAAATTTTCGGGAGTTAGAGTTTAGGGTTTAGGAATAATTTGTCCGGTCCTATGATTGGGTTTAACATTTAGGAATAATGTGTCAGGACGTCATGTGATCGGGTCGTGTGAGAGCGCCCAAGCAAACGCATTCGGGCGGGTCGGGTTAGGCTTGGTCGAGTCATGCCATGTGAGGCCACTGAAGGAAACGTGTTCATATGGGTTGGGTCGAGTCGTGTGATGGCACCCAAGGAAATGCGTTCGGGTTGGGTCAGGTCGGCTCGTGCCATATTGTTAGGGCGCCCAAGGAAACATGTTTGGGCGGGTCGGGGCGGGTCGAGTCAGGTTGTGTGAGGGTGGTCGTATAAAAAATGCTAAGTTGTGACCACCCGTGTTGCTTCTGCACGTTTGTGCGATCTGTTTTCTGTTTGCTCCCTTGTGCACCCTTCGTTCAGGAAGGTCATGTCGTGCCGTGTGAGGGTACCACAGGAAACACGTTCGGGTTAGATCATGTGAGGGAGGCCATATCAAAAATGTTAAGTTGTGACCTCCCGTGTGCCTTGTGCACATTCGTGGGACCCATTAATTTGTCGTTTTCTCCCTTGTGCCTTCGACGTTTAGGCAGGTCGAGTTGGGTCAGGTCATATGCGTCGGTCTTGTGACGTGTAGGGACACACCATTGGTCTTGCGATGATTTAGGAACAATGATAGGGTTTAGTGTTTGGGAACAATGTTAGGGTTTAGGGTCTAGGAACAATGTGTCTGCTCCTGTGATCGGGTTTAGGGTTTAGGAATAATGTGTTGGGTCATCATGTGATCGGGTCGTGTGAGAGAGCCCAAGGAAACACATTCGGGCGGGCCGGGTTAGGCCTGGTTGAGTCATGCCATGTGAGGCTATGCAAGGAAACGCGTTCGTACGGGTCAGGTCGAGTCGTGTGATGGCGTCGAAGGAAACACGTTCGGGTCAGGTCAGGTCGCGTCGTGCTGTATTGTTAGGGTGCCCAAGGAAACAAGTTCGGGCGGGTCAAGTCGGGTTGGGTCGGGTCGGGTCGAGTCGTGTGAGGGTCGTTGTATAAAAAATGCTAAGTTGCGACTGCCTGTGTTTCTTGTGCATGTTTGTGCGATCCGTTTTCTATTTTCTTCCTTGTGCTCCCTTCGTTTGGGCGGGTCGTGTTGTGTCGTGTGAGGGCACCACAGGAAACGCATTCGGGTCTGATCGTGTGAGGGAGGCCGTATCAAAAATGTTAAGTTGTGATCTCCCATGTGCCTTGTGCATGTTTGTGTGACCTGTTAATTTGTTGTTTTCTCCCTCATGCCTTCGACCTTCAAGCGGGTTGGGTCGGGTCGGGTCGTATGATGGTGCCCAAGGAAACATGTTCGAGTCGGGTTGGGTCAGGCCATGTTGTATAGTGAGGGCGCCCAAGCTGGAAACACATTCGGGTTGGGTCGAGTCATGAGAGGGAACCCATTAAGGAACGTGTCCGGTCGGGTCGGATCGTGTCGGGCCTTGTGAGGGTGCCCAGGGAAACACGTTTAGGCGGGTCATTTCAAGTTGTGTGATGGGGCCCAAGGAAACACATTCGGGTCGGGTCAGGCTGGGTTGTGTTGTATTGTGAGGGCGCCCAAGGAAACACATTCGAGCGGGTTGAGTTGGGTCGGGTCTGGTCAAGTCGTGCCATTTGAAGCCGCCCAAGGAAACACGTTTGGGCGGGTCAATTTAGGTAGCGTGAGGGTGGTTGTATAAAAAATGCTAAGTCATGTCTACCCATGTTTCTTGTGCACATTTGTGCGATCCATTTTCTATTTTCTCTCTCGTGCGCCCTTCATTCAGGTGGGTCGGGTCGTGCCATGTGAGGGCGCCACGGGAAATGCGTTCGAGTCGGATCATGTGAGGGAAGCCATATAAAAAATGCTAAGTTATGACCAATCATGTGCCCTGTGAACTTTTGTGCGACCCGTTTTTCATTTTCTCCCTTGTGCCTTCGAAATTCGAGCGAGTCAAGTCGGGTCGTGTGATGGCGCCCAGGGAAATGCGTTCGGGTCTGGTCATGCCGTACTATGACGGTGCCCAAGAAAACATGGTCGGGCAGGTTGGGTCAAGCTGGTTCATGTGAGGGTGCCCAAGGAACATGTTTGGGTTGGGTCTGGTCAGGTCGTGCCATGTGAGGTCACCCAAGGAAACACATTCGTACAGGTCGGGCTGAGTCATGTGATGGTGCCCAAGGAAATAAGTTCAGGTTAGGTCAGGTCAAGTTGTGCTGTATTGTTAGGGCGCCCAAGGAAACATGTTCCGGTAGGTTGTGTCGAGTTAGGTTCGGTCAGGTCGTGTACTGTGAGGCCACCCAAGGAAAAACGTTCGGGCGGGTCAGGTCAGGTCAGGTCGTGTGAGGGTTGTCGTATAAAAAATTCGAAGCTGTGACTGCCCATTTTTCTTGTGAACGTTTGTGCGATCTGTTTTCCGTTTTCTCCCTTGTGTGCCCTTTGTTCGGGCGGGTCAGGTCGTGTCGTGTGAGGGTGCCATAGGAAATGCATTAAGCTCGGATCGTATGAGGGAGGTCGTATAAAAAATGCTAAGTTGTGATTGCCCGTGTTCCTTGTGCACGTTCGTGTGACCCGTTAATTTGTCATTTTCTCCCTCGTGCCTTCGACGTTCGAGCGGGTTGGGTCGGGTCGGGTCAGGTTAGGTCATGTGATGGCGCCCAAGGAAATGTGTTCGGGTCGGGTTGGGTTGGGTCGTGCCGTACTATGAGGGCGCCCAAGGAAATGCGTTCGTGTGGGTCGGGTCAGGTCGGGTCATGTGAGGGGGCCTAGGGAAACGCGTTCGGGCGGGTCGGGTCGAGTCGTGTGATGGTGCCCAAGGAAACGCGTTCGGGTCGGGTCAGGCTGGGTCGTATTGTTTTACCATATTCAATGAAGGATTGCTTAATGCCACTACCATAGGAAGCGTACCACTGCAATAAACTTATGATACCAAACAACGCATAGTGATGAACCAATGCACAGTGATGAACCGAGGAACCAACTCGACATCAACACAAATTATAGGGGTAGAATTCCAATGGAGGGAAAAATTAAAGAGAATGAATGCAGTGGGAATGGAGGGGAGAGGAGAGAATATAGGGAGGAACATTGAAGAGTGAGAAGAAATAGAGGGAAAACATCAAGCGTGTCGATGGCAGAGCTCAGGCCTGGAAAACAGTGGGATAGAGTTGCAAGATTTGGAGCCCTTCACATTTCATTAGGCATGGCTATTGCTTGGTTACCTACGGTTCCTAATTAAATAGAACGGTGGAGGTGTGGAACCAAAACCTCTAGAATCCATCATGGCTATTGGGAGGAGGAATATCTCCTCTAGAATCCCATAATATGTGTAATCAAAATAAGATTAAAAATTTTTGGTGGTTTGTATTTATTTGAATGTAATATATAATTTTTTATTTTAACATATAATAATGGAAATATTTTGTAATATTTGTATTGTGATTACCCCACAAATCGTAGCCCAATGTGGGCCCTCCCCACCTGCTTTGACATGGTGACAAATCACACTTTCAAGGGTTGCAACATGAATGTCACTCGCCTAGTGACTAACATGCGCGTCACCTTGGCAATTCACTTCAACATGACATTTTTCCTTCAACGTTACTTTTTGTACCAGGCCAGTATAACCTCGCACATAACCATTTCATGGTTGATGGTGAAGAATTTATATCATCATGCTAATATGATGGATGTCATTCATTGTCAAAACACCCCTAATCACTTCCCCGAGGAAGCAGCCACCATGGTGGAACAAGAGCGTTAGCACGTAGCACAATCTCCATTGCAACTCCAAGTAGAGTGAAACACCCTTAAATCATGCATAGTGTGCCCGAATAATGGTAATGTGATCTCCCTCAGTCTCAACAATATTATGCACTCCAATACTCTCATGTGTTTTAATTACCATGACCATGCAAAGTGATTTAAGATCAACAATATCCCTTTTAGCTAGAGAATATCATTCAGTGCAGGTTGCAATCTGTGTTGTAAAATTGGTGAATCAGCTTCTCAGCAAAGGCCTCTTGACCTTAAGGACTTGGCCTTCTAGCCATTCTCTGCCTTCAATATCTCTCCCTCTCTAGCCTTCTGCTTGACCTTCCTATTACCCTCTCCTATATTCATGCATGTCATCCTTTCAGCCTTTTTGCAAGCTTCATATCCCAATTACCTGTCCTCTATCTCTTGCCTATTTCCAATTTCCCTAATGCCATATTCATCCCCCTCTTTTATTTCATGATCTTCATTGCCCCTCAAAATTTATGTTAACTCAACTAGGAAATCTTCATCCTCTTACCCATCCAAATGTATTCCCTTCCCCTAGTAGGCTTCTTTGATACATCATGAATGGTGGAAGAAAGACCACCCCTCGTCGAGGAAGAATTAGAGGTCACCCCTCTGTTACCACTCCATGCAACCAATAATTTAGCTTCAACCTCTTAGTTGAGGCCCACATGCAAGCAAGAGATTCCTTTTCTTTCCATGAACAATTTATTCGTAAGCTATTCTTGCACCCTAAACCTCTAAACCCTTAACCCTAACCCCTTAAACCCTAATTCCTGACTCCTAACCCATTTAACCTCCCAATTCCTAATCCCTTAACCACTAACTCATTATTCACCTAACCCCTAACTGTGCCTAAATCCCCTAACCCATAAGCCCCCAATCCCTAATACCTTAACCACTAACTCATTATTCGACCCCTAACCCCTAAATGTGCTTAAATCCCGTAACCCGTAACCCCCAATCCCTAAAACCTTAACCACGAACTCATTATTCCCCTAACCCCAATCCCTAGTCCCAACTTAACCACTAAATCATTATTCCCCTAACCCCTAAATGCGCCTAAATCCCCTAACCCTAAGCCCCCAATCCCTAACCCCTTAACCACTAACTCATTATTCTCCTAACCCCTAAACCCTAATCCTCTAACCCCTAATCCCCTAATCCCCTAACCCCTAAGCCCCTAACATAAAAAAATTAATTAATTAATCAATTAACATTATAGTCTAATTAGTAATTTTTAATTAAGTTTAATAATTCATAATTAATCAATTGACATTAATTATTTTAGTCTAATTAGCTAACTTGCTTAGATCAAAGCATGTTTCCATTTTATTAATTATAGTACCCTAATTCTTACTACCTTTTTTTCCCTTTTTCTAGCAATGCCCGACAAATGCAATTATTACAGCTAAATGCAGCTTCTGCTAGCCCTGTAATCATTTTTCTAGTTACCGGTAGGTGGTAACTCTGATTGGAGAAAGTAACTAGCACTAAGCACCATGCCTAGCTTACACAATTGATTCACACACATCATTTCCATTGGGAGATTTAGTTCCATATTATCCAGTAGTTGGAATGAAAGTATATCTTGTGGACCTAGTTTTTACTTAGCCACAAAGTAAGAGATAGAGGCTGGAAGTGGGAGCAACAGTGGAGGGAGCTGCATTTAGCCATTTTCACATACATTGGTTTACGGGGAAATTTTTCAACCCACAAAATGTTAATGACCTTCATTTCTCTCCTCAAAAAATGTGAAGTTTGAGACAAATTGAAGGTTCTTTGAAGGGAAATTTTTATATTGCCCATAGTGTTTAGTTGTAACCAGATCTATTTTCTCCTACAGACTATTATGATCCATGTCTATTTTGTTTGTATCTATTTTGGTTTCTTGGAAGCCTATTTTTGTAATGTAAACTGTATAAAAGACCAACCATGGCTTCTTGCTTAGTTAGCAATATTACCTTGGCTTCTTGCCATTGTAATATTATGTTGCCTAGTTAGCATTGCATTGGTGTGTGATTGAAGTAGACTTAAAACCTCTCTTTTTTTTTATTTGATTTTACACAGAGTGGTTAGCAATAGGACTATGTTTCGACTTACAATAGGACCTATTTCTTCTTTTGATCTAGCTTTCAAGATTCTGTAGAAATGATTTTTTTTTACATTTAAGAATATGGATTACACTTCCCTCTCGTATTTAATTGTTTATTCTTACTCAAAATCGAGCTCTGGCTTGATACCTCTAATAACAGATTCAGGGTGTTGATCCCTTCAGTGATCAAGTACCAATGTATGTGCACTGTGACATGTAAATTCCAATTTATGGACTGCAGAGGTATTTGCATCATTCGGCTTCCCTATAAGAATCAATAAGATTCAAAATATGGGTATTTGATGTGGTTATTTGAATCTTATAAGAATAAATAAGATTCAAAATAATGACTTGAACTCTTTTTCAAAGAACTTCTACCCAAATAATCTACCCAAATGTAAAAGGTTTTGACAATTTAAGGAATGTAAATTCTTTAACTTCTTAGTTCTTCACACAACCACCAGAACCGACCCCTAGATTCTGTATTTGCACAACTCCTCTCAAATCAATACTTCCTCTCACTTTAAGAATATGGATTACGCTTCCCTCTTGTCCTTAATTGTTTATTATTACTCAAAATCAAACTCTGGCTTGATACCTCTAGTGGCCTATTCTTCTCTATTTCCACTGTATACTCCATACATCTACATCCTCAATGCACATTATAATACTAATAACAAATTTAAGTACATGGATAGGAAATATGAACACATAAAATCATAACAAGTTCACTAATTAAACATGAAGGAATTATGTGAAAGGGAACTTCTCATGCTTGCTTCTGGAGCTCTTTTTTTTTTTTTCCAAGCTCATGTGCAGAAACCCTAGGTATGTGATTCTAATAGCTGAAAATATAACATAAAAAAATAACTAGACATTTGTCCTACCTAAGCTAGACAATTATCAAATTTTCAAAAATCTACATAAAAATATCCTAACAACTAGCCAATCCGAATTCCTCCAAGAAATTTGGCCCTATTACAACGTCCTCTAAATAAAATGAGAAAATAAAACTCTATCTACAATTTACATATCCCTATTGGGCCTTTAAAAGAAATGATACAGTTAGCACAAATGCCTCTTCATTAAAATCCTTCAATGAAAAATGTTGACCTCTTGGTAAATATGACAAATCCTCTAGGGTCCCCAAAAAAAATGTTGTTTCTGTGCATATGCACAAATACCTGGTTATTCCAAGTCCGGTTTCAGTATGCCACTATCCCACACATAATTTTGTAACACGTTACTCACTTTCCTAGGAAAATATTGCACAATCAACTGCTTGTTGTTGTTGGTTGTTCTCCTCCTCCTTCCAGGAATGAATTTTTTTTGTAGTTATCTCAACTTTTCCTTGTTGTTCCATTCCTCCGCAACCCACCAAGTTCTAAAATAAAATAATATTTCCTCACCTTTCTACCATGCTCCAAGTATTTCCTTCAAAGCATCCTGAGTTCCTCAACCTTTATGTTCAGTCTACACTCTTGCTGGTACATGTTGCTCCTTATTGTCTGTCCATATCCACACTGATATATCATTAGGGGAATTTTGAGGTCTAAAATGGGCCTCCTATGAAAAATGTACTAACAAAATAAAATTTATAAGAAGCAATAGGATTCAACATGGTGAGGTCAACCATGGGGGCTGATTCACCATTTTTTAAGTAAAAGGGTAAAAAAGTTAAAAATAAAATAAAATAATAAAGCTACTTTTTCAACTCTTATTTTCAACTTATCTCCAAAATTTTTTACTCAAATTTTGACTGGGATTACTCGTTGGATGCAAAATTTAATTCCTCATCCAAGGAGTACCCATGTTGCATACTTTTGATGGACCTTGCTACATGAAAAATGAGAAATACATGAAAAAAAGTGATTCCAATCACGTTTTCCATGTATTTCTCATTGTTCGTGTAGCAGGATCCATCGAAAGTATGCAACATGGGCATTCCTTGGATGAGGAATTAAATTTTTCATCCAATAAGTACTCCCGCTCGAAATTTGAGTAAAAATTTTGGGAGATAAGTTGAAATACGATTTGAAAAAGTAGTTTTTTCTTTTTTCCCTCTAAAATTTGATGATGTAATCAAATCTTATTTTATTATTTCCACTATTATTTTATAATTTCCTTATGAGGCCCATTTTAGACCTCAAAATTCCTCTAATGTTAGGGAATTTTAACTGCTTGGTTATTCGAAGTCTGGTTTCAGTATACCACTATCCCACACATAATTTTGTAACACGTCACTCACTTTCCTGGGAAAATATTTCACAATCAACTGCTTGTTGTTGTTGGTTGTTGTCCTCATCCTTCCAGGAATGAATTTTTTTTTGCAGTTATCTTACCTTTTCCTTGTTGCTCCATTCCTCCGAAACCCACCAAGTTCTGAGATAAAATAATATTTCCTCACCTTTCTACCATGCTCCAAGTATTTCCTTCATAAGAATCCTGAGTTCCTCAACCTTTATGTTGATTCTACACTCTTGCTGGTACATGTTTCTCCTTACTGTATGTCCATATCCACACTAATATATTCAGGGAATTTGTCTCCTTTTCATTATATGGCTTCCAATTTTCTACATACCCATAATAGTAAATAAAATTTAGAATCCAAAAATGCTAGTAACTTTCTATCAATGTTTAGTGCCCTGTATTCCTTAGTTGCAAATGAGAAAAAATTCTCTTGAGAAAAACAAGTCTCATTACCCTTCTCCTCTCCCTCATCTCTTGGAAGCATATCTGCATCCTTTTCAGAATCCCAACAGTCCACATATCATATTTATTTTCCAAAAAATTCACAACAATTGGGTACAATTGTGTGGTTGCTTTTTCCATGCAGATTTTGTGAACTAAAAATTCGTATTCAACAAGATTTATACTTGGATTTACTTCCCCTATCAAAACATTGGTCACGATATCCTTCAACCAACTCAAGACTTGCTAGATGTCTATGTCATTGACAAACCAATTCCAGTCTCTTCCGAATAAATTTTCCTACTCTTCATCTTCCACGAGGACAGTCTTTTCAACCTTGAGTACTGAAAAATCTGTGTTTACATAAAACATGTCATTTTTAAACATATAAGCCCTTCCAGCATCTTCTGACATCCTCTTCAGCAGTTATTTTCTTTCCAATGGTGACTTTTATGAGACAGAGTTGCCTCTTCCTCCATTATGACAAATTCAAGTTCCCTTCTTCCTTCAATTCCTTGGGAAGATATCATGACAACTATGTGT
Source organism: Pinus albicaulis (assembly GCA_034641835.2). Classification (NCBI taxonomy): domain Eukaryota; kingdom Viridiplantae; phylum Streptophyta; class Pinopsida; order Pinales; family Pinaceae; genus Pinus; species Pinus albicaulis. The sequence continues at coordinate 149,033,648 of CM076579.1, read as the reverse complement.
GGTTTTCCTCCCTCACCATTATTGAAACCTACATCCAGATGCAATTTGTTAGATTTAAAAATGTAAGGTTCTTTTTCATCTTTTAAAATCTTTGCACGCGAATTTCCATTTTTGTTTGAGTGTGTGCTCATGGTCTTCTCTTTGTTGTAGGGTTGCAAAAGCTTTATCCAATTCTTATTGTCCACATTTTGCAGCTTTATTTTCTTCCAACTTCAACTTAGCATGCTAGATGCATACCTTTAATTCAACTATCTTATCCTAAAATGAATTAAATTCCATACAAATCAAAAAACATAATTTGAAATAAAAATTTTATCTCATCCTTTTTCATCCATTCATTTCTTCCAGCAACTCAATTTCTACATCATGCTCCATGAGCTATTCACTTAAACTTGTCCAGATGCCACTCTTAGAACTCTATTTTTTTCTGTGTCTCCCAAAGGAAACTTCATAACCTTGCCTTCTTTATGAAAATTTGTAGTGATTGTTTCCCTTCATGATCTTCATGACATGCACATGAAAAAACACATTAACTTCAATTTTTTGGAGATTTTGAGCCTTTGCAAATACTCCTAGTGTCATTTTCTGTTCCTGGAGATTCCCCATAGTCCATGAGACTTTTGATAAGTATCTTCTCTTCACCCTCATCCTCACCTTCACTCCTTTGCATAATACCTTTTGATCACAGTTTATCTTTTCCCTCAACATCATTATTCCCATTGTCCATTATGACGGTCTCTCATAATGGTTTCTAGAACCCCTTCTCTTCTTACTCTAGGTTTTGAGATGCAGTCCTTACACCCACTTATTTTTGTGGACATTTTGTTCTCGGTTCTTCTTTTGATTTA